>CM060315.1:54951634-54954134 GCA_030674185.1 Monoplex corrugatus
TACAACAAAGCCTATGTAGTTGCTATAACAGATTGATGCAAACACTAACACAAAAATGCATATAGCCTATGTAGTTGTTATAACAAATTGATGCAAAGATAGACATAGAAGCCAAACGCTCTGTAGAACATAGTCAGCGTATTGGCCTTATGTGAAGAGAGCGAGAGAGAGAGAGAGAGAGAGAGAGAGAGAGAGAGAGAGAGAGAGAGAGAGAGAGAGAGAGACAGAAGAGAGAGAGAGAGAGAGTCAGAGACAGAGAGAGAAGAGAAACGGGACAGACAGAGAGAAGGGAGACAGAGTGAGGGGGCGAGAGAGAGAGAGAGAGAGAGAGAGAGAGAGAGAGAGAGAGAGAGAGAGAGAGAGAAGAGAAGAGAGAGAGAGAGTAGACAGACAAGCAGAGCAAGAGAGAGAGAGGGAGAGAGAGAGAGAGACAGACAGACAGAGACAGACAGACACACACACACACACACACACACACACACACACATACACAGATAGGCAGTGACAGAGACAGAGAGACAAAAAGAGACAGCTAGAGAGACAGACCTCCAGAATCTGTGAAAGTAGAAGCGGAACCAGTGAACTTTGCCAGCCCTTTTCTCCATCTCTTTCAGGATCAGGTAGGCCACGAGCAACCCACTGCAACATGAAGCAGAACACCATCATCATCATAGAGCATTTCTTTTTTTAAATTTTTTTATCAGATTAACAAAACAGGTAATACAACATTTATTGAAGTATCATTACGCAACTTCGAATTAAAAAAGAAATTACGAATAAATCCCAAAATACGCTCAGAACATAATGACAGACGTAAGAACAATGTAATCAGAAATGACAGAGGAATCACCATACGTTTAAGTATGTGTACTTTTTTTTTAATATTATTATTGTTTAGATCGTTTTAACTTCTGTTAATATGCTAAGAATTTCTTGACAAAAAGTTGGAATTTATGGTATCAGTATAATTCAAAACTACACAAATGCGCACATGCGTGTGAATCGGTTCCACTATATAAGGGATAAACTATTCAGAATAGCAAATAAAACTTTCTTTCTTTCGGCATGTTGATGTCACTGATATTCTAGTTTATGAATCGTCTTCCAATACTGGTTCTACAATGCTTTGTTTGTGTTCAGTGTGCGAGGGTAGGATTTGTTCATTTCATGTCACCATAGCTGACAGTTGTTCGCGTCCTTTCTTCTTCTCTTTCACTGTTTATATTGTGAGTATGAGTGAGTGACTGAGTGTGAGAGTGTGCATGCACGTATAATTATGTGTCTATGTGCCGGGGCGTGTATTCACATGCAATAATATATATATATATAATATTACATATATATATTATATATATAATACAAACAATATATAATATATATATATATATATGTGTAGTGTGTGTGTGTGTGTGTGTGTGTGTGTGTGTGTGTGTGTGTGTGTGTTCGCATATGTGCACAAGCCCGAATGCAACTGACCTGACACTGAAAAAAGTATCCACAGAAACGGGAGCCCCAAGTATGGCTTGGAAAGTCCACAGTCCCATAGTGTTCGGCAGGTATGTGGCATAATTGGCTGAAAACAGAAAGAGAATTTTGCAAATGCACACTGGTTGCTGACTTTGCCATACTCCACAGAATGACAGTTACTCACCGGAATCTGTCAGATGTCGAAAATGGAAAGGTGAGACTCGACTTTATGCAAAGTCTTCTTCAGGTCGAACTCGTGTTGTTTGACTAAGAGGCGGGAGCTCACACAACATCTACGCCAGCCAACCCCGCCTCAGTTGGATGATGAATAAACATACTCATTTTTTCCAGTTGAGAATTGAAATGGCACACACGCTCCTAGTATTATTCGCAGTAAGTGCGTTAGATTCGCCGCACACTTGTTTTTGAGACGAAAAAAGCGAAGAAAGAAACAAAAATACAGTAGACACACTGTAATTCTCAATCCTCAAGAAAAGTAATCTCAATCCTAATGACCTTAAAAATTATAGACCTGTATCAAATCTCCCATTTCTCTCCAAGCTCCTTGAAAAAGTGGTACTGGACAAGCATCTGTCCTTAAATCATCTCCACCATCCTTACCAGCCCGCCTATCCGGCAAACCACAGCACAGAAACAGCTTTTGTTCACATAGTCAGTGAACCTCTTCTTGCTTCTGATGCTGCTAAAATTTCTCTCCTAACACTCCTCGATCTGTCTGCTGCCTTTGATACTATTAACCATTCCATTCTTCTTATTCGTCTTATACATATTTTCAAAACTCACGATACTGCTCTTTCTTGGTTCTCCTCCTGTCTCTCTGATTGCTTTCAGTCAGTTGTCGTCAACAGAAATCAGTCTGAGCTTGTTCGGCTTTCTTGCGGAGTTCCTCCGGGATCTGTGTTAGGCCCTGTACTATTCACCCATTATACTTCAACCCTAGCCAATATCAACCAGCATGACATGAAACATAATTTTACGCAAATGATTCACAACTTCAGAACAGACCCACCCC
>CM060315.1:54961634-54974134 GCA_030674185.1 Monoplex corrugatus
CCGCCCCGAGCCTGGATGCATGCTTCACAGCGCCGATGCATCGACCCCACAAGGGTACGGAGTGTGTCCTGAGGGATGGCCGCCCACTCGATCTGCAGGATGTCGACCAGCCTGGCCAGGGTGCCCGGTGGGGGGTGGTTGTCCTGATGCGCCTCCCGAGCACATCCCAGAGGTGTTCAATTGGGTTCAGGTCAGGTGAGCACGCTGGCCAGGCCATACGGACGACTTCATGCTGCTCCAGGAAGTCGGTCACAAGGCGTGCTCGATGCGCAGGTGCATTGTCGTCCTGGAAGATGGCGCCTTGACCAAGGTCCACAAGCGCAGGCAGTGCCACGGCCGCCAGAACCTCGTCCCGGTACCGGACCCCGTTCAGGATGCCGTCAATGGGGAGCAGGGGGGTCCGGGTACCACGGCTCATGCCACCCCACCCCATCACCGACCCGCCGCCGTACCGGTTATGCTCTTGGACAGTGGCGTCAGCGAACCTCTCCCCTTGACGTCGCCACACCCGAGCCCGGCCATCGTTAAAGGTCAGGGTGAACCTGGACTCATCCGAAAACAAGACCCGGGCCCACTGTTGCCTTGTCCAGGTCACATGCTCCCTGGCCCAGGTCATGCGGCGCACTCTGTTGACCGGTGACAGCACGGGTCGGACGGCCGGTCTCCGTGACCTCAAGTTTGCCTCATGTAGCCGTCTTCTCACCGTGCTGCAGCTGATGTTAGCACCTGTTGCGTCCCTCAGCTGACCCCTCAAGGTCACCGCAGTGGATGCCCTTTCCCTCAGGACGGAGAGGGCAAGGTAGCGGTCTTGCTGTCTTGTCGTGTGTGACGCCTTTCCTGGACTGCTCCAGTCTCATTGAAGCCTCCAGCAGTCTCTGGATTGTGGAATGCGACACTTCAAGTCGTCTAGCAACTTCCCGCTGCGCTAGGCCTTCATCAAGCAGAGGGAGGGCTCTCCCCCGCTGCTCATCCGTCATCCGTCGTCTTGCAAGCATGGTTAAAACGAACCAAGAACGGGTCCTTTTTATCCTCGTCTGCGGGCAACTTTGGCTGGAGTAGTGTTCAAAAAGGGCTTGCCTTGCACGTGCAAAGCGAATTTTGTCGCTACCTTGCCTGCGTCGTCAGAGAGACCCTGCTGAAGATTCGACAATTTCGTGTGGAAATTGTCTTCCTTGGGCCGCCCATTGCAAATCGGCAAATCCCCAAACACGTGCCAAAAGGAAACTGCAATGTTGTCTGAGCTCTTATCCATTCAGTTACGGCAACGAATTGGAGAAAAGAGTAAGAGAAAATAGGTTATTTCTCCTTTCAAAAATTGACTCAAAAACGTTCCTGGCCCTTCAATAATGACGTGTAGTATATATATATATATATACTCCTAATCATAATTTAAGGGCCACTTCTTCCTTCCTCTCTAATTTTAAGTTGAAATAATTGACAATGTTTAGAATTGATTCTATGTTTTATTTTATCATTTCCACACCTGTTTTGGAAAAAGAAATTAGCACAATGACCCATTAGTGAACAGCACATGCATTTAAAGGAACATCCCCCCTTTTCAAAAAACAAAGTGTCAGATTTGGCCAATCTGTTTTCAATATCGCGTGTGTCCGCCCCGAGCCTGGATGCATGCTTCACAGCGCCGATGCATCGACCACACAAGGGTACGGAGTGTGTCCTGAGGGATGGCCGCCCACTCGATCTGCAGGATGTCGACCAGCCTGGCCAGGGTGCCCGGTGGGGGGTGGTTGTCCCTGATGCGCCTCCCGAGCACATCCCAGAGGTGTTCAATTGGGTTTAGGTCAGGTGAGCACGCTGGCCAGGCCATACGGACGACTTCATGCTGCTCCAGGAAGTCGGTCACAAGGCGTGCTCGATGCGCAGGTGCATTGTCGTCCTGGAAGATGGCGCCTTGACCAAGGTCCACAAGCGCAGGCAGTGCCACGGCCGCCAGAACCTCGTCCCGGTACCGGACCCCGTTCAGGATGCCGTCAATGGGGAGCAGGGGGGTCCGGGTACCACGGCTCATGCCACCCCACCCCATCACCGACCCGCCGCCGTACCGGTTATGCTCTTGGACAGTGGCGTCAGCGAACCTCTCCCCTTGACGTCGCCACACCCGAGCCCGGCCATCGTTAAAGGTCAGGGTGAACCTGGACTCATCCGAAAACAAGACCCGGGCCCACTGTTGCCTTGTCCAGGTCACGTGCTCCCTGGCCCAGGTCATGCGGCGCACTCTGTTGACCGGTGACAGCACGGGTCGGACGGCCGGTCTCCGTGACCTCAAGTTTGCCTCATGTAGCCGTCTTCTCACCGTGCTGCAGCTGATGTTAGCACCTGTTGCGTCCCTCAGCTGACCCCTCAAGGTCACCGCAGTGGATGCCCTTTCCCTCAGGACGGAGAGGGCAAGGTAGCGGTCTTGCTGTCTTGTCGTTACTCTGGGTCGACCCGTGTGACGCCTTTCCTGGACTGCTCCAGTCTCATTGAAGCGCTCCAGCAGTCTCTGGATTGTGGAATGCGACACTTCAAGTCGTCTAGCAACTTCCCGCTGCGCTAGGCCTTCATCAAGCAGAGCGAGGGCTCTCCCCCGCTGCTCATCCGTCATCCGTCGTCTTGCAAGCATGGTTAAAACGAACCAAGAACGGGTCCTTTTTATCCTCGTCTGCGGGCAACTTTGGCTGGAGTAGTGTTCAAAAAGGGCTTGCCTTGCACGTGCAAAGCGAATTTTGTCGCTACCTTGCCTGCGTCGTCAGAGAGACCCTGCTGAAGATTCGACAATTTCGTGTGGAAATTGTCTTCCTTGGGCCGCCCATTGCAAATCGGCAAATCCCCAAACACGTGCCAAAAGGAAACTGCAATGTTGTCTGAGCTCTTATCCATTCAGTTACGGCAACGAATTGGAGAAAAGAGTAAGAGAAAATAGGTTATTTCTCCTTTCAAAAATTGACTCAAAAACGTTCCTGGCCCTTCAATAATGACGTGTAGTATATATATGTATATATTATATATATATATATATATATATATATATATATATATATATATATATATATATATATATATATATATATATATATATATATATGTATATATATATATCTCATATCATACTTTATAGATAGATAGACAGACAGACAGATAGACAGGTACATGTAGATAGATAGATAGATAGATAGATAGATAGATAGATAGATAGATAGATAGACAGACAGATGGGTGGATGGATGGATACACAGATAAATTGATAGGTAAAAGATTGACAGATACTGAGATAGATAAATAGATAGACAGATAGATAGATAGATAGATAGATAGATAGATACATAGACAGATAGATAGACAGATGGATACGCAGACAGATACATAGCCTAATGTGTGTGTGAGTGTGTGTTCGTGTGTATACACACACATATATACATACATATATACATGTGTGTGTGTATGTATATATATATATATGTGTGTGTGTGAGTGTGTGTATTTGTGTGTGTGTGTGTGTGTGTGTGTGTGTGTGTGTATGCGTGTGTGTGTGTATGTGTGTATGTGTGTATGCGTGTGTGTGTGTGTGTGGTGTGTGTGTGTGTGTGTGTGTGTGTGTGTGTGTGTGTGTGTGTGTGTGTGGCGTGTGTGCGTGTGTATGTACACAGTCCAAAGTTTCACCATGCCAGTGTCATCCATTAAGGTACCTTACCAATGCGGGACTGTTCCGAACCAGGCGACCTGGCTCTTTCACCCAACAGTGGCTCTCTCTCTCCATTCTCCGCTCTGACGTTGACGCTGATGGCACCATCACCTATGTGGTCATAGTCAACTCCCAGCTCCTTTGCCTCTGTCCACTTAGGCCACTGCACCAGGACAATGTCCACCATCGTACCCACCACCATCAATAGAATGAACAGGCTGCAGATGATCCTGGGACAATCATCATGAATGCAGTCGTGATTGTTTATTTTTAGTAGGCCTACTTAATAGTGCCGTTGTTTATAACAGCGATAGTTGGAAAGGCGACTCCGAAGTGGCGTTTGTTTGGCGGTGCTGATCATGCCACCGATCTCGACGTGCAGCGTTCATGCATTTAGGGTGGTATGTTTGTGGGGTGCATATCTGGAGAGAGAGTCACCACAGTATCGAGACTGGGTTGTGTCTAATTAGCTTCGGTTGAGGATCTTTGCCATAGATACACAGATATACATATCATTTACATGTAACCAGTGATAGGCCGATACAATACTAGTATGAAAATATAGACTAAGTAAAACAGGCTAGGTAGGGCCTCAGGACCTGGCTAGCTCATGGATATATGTGCAGGCTTAAGGCTTCTGCCATGATCACCATACACATGGCACCTGTGACGTTAGTGCATATGGAATTCG
The DNA here is from genome assembly GCA_030674185.1 of Monoplex corrugatus. Classification (NCBI taxonomy): domain Eukaryota; kingdom Metazoa; phylum Mollusca; class Gastropoda; order Littorinimorpha; family Ranellidae; genus Monoplex; species Monoplex corrugatus. The sequence goes on from CM060315.1 coordinate 54,966,008, forward strand.
TTCCGAGCGCGGAGACGTCGTCTTGAGAAACTGAAACTGAAACTGAAAATCTCTGCCATGGTGGAAGTTCGATGAATATGCAAACGTTTCCTTGGGTGCACAGTTTTCACGTACTACATTACAAACATACTTACACTTTACTCAATTCAGCAACCATTTATTGTAGAATTAATTTATATTGTACTGACGTTACAAATTTTGCTGTTTTAGATGAATGAAACAGTTAAAACACGAAATGATCTCTCTCTCTGTCTGTCTCTCTCTGTCTCTCACTGTCTGTCTCTGTCTGTCTCTGTCTGTCTGTCTGTCTCTCTCTCTCTCTGCGTCTCTGTCTGTCTGTCGCTGTTCTGTTCTGTTTTGTTGAATTTAAAGTCCTACCACTCTCAAGAGTATACGAGGACTAGCCACAAAAATTGCTCATGCTCGTTGGTAAACAGACAGACAGACAGACAGACAGACAGACACACACACACACACACACAGAAGACAGACAGGCAGGCAGGCAGGCAGGCAGACAGATAAGCAGACAGACACATACCTACCTACCTATCTAACTACTTTCCTACCCATCTACATACATACATACATACATACAGACAGACAGACAGACAGACAGACAGACAGACAGACAGACAGACAGGCAGGCAGGCAGGCAGGCAGGCAAAAATACTGAAACACTAAGGGTGACTCACAAAACAACGATTGCCTTGGTGTCATAGTCAAGTGTGGCTTGTTGGCATGTGCTTTGGAACACGTGAAAACTGCTGTTGGCATAGGCCAGAACTGCACACAGTAAACACAATGAACTGTTAACATTCTTCAGTTAACGTTTACATAGCAATTCACAATTTCAGATAGATCCACAATCACAACAACCAACTATTTTTTTTTCAGACAGATCCACTATCAAATCTTACTAGTAACGTTAACAATATCAATAACAATAACAATAACAATAACAGTAACAACAGCTTTCCAATGCACTGAAACAGAGGTCACCTTGAGGTCAGGGATGAGAAGCTACAGGATATTGGATAATTTTTCACACTGTTGAGACGAATCATGAATCCCTTTCATTCCCACACCCTATCCACCAACTGCAAAAACTTAACTCTTTGACTCCCTCACCCTATCCACCAGCTTCCTGCAGGAAGCTGGTAGATAGGGTGAGGGAGTCAAAGGGTAAATATCTTTGCTTTGCTAGCATGGTTGACAATGCAGGATGCTGGTGGACAGGGTGCAGGAGTCAAAGGGTTAAGAATGCGTAAGATACTGATGAGCATTCCTTGAGTTCTATCGTAGATTGTGACTGCGAGACAGGACTCCACTGCACGTTTCCTTTTACAGGCTTCAAAACTAGTACTGCTATATATATTATATTTAACGCTCAGCAAATTAGAGAGAACCAATCAATTGTGAAAATTGGATGCTGTTCATGTTCATGACAATTGCTGGGGAAACGCCGAGGAGGTCAAGATCATTCGTAACATCAGCCTTTAGAGTCAGGGTTCTGCCTTGTCCACGTCGAAGGTTGACACGGTCGCTGAGGTCGGCAGACAATATGTCACCCAGGGGAGTGGGACACCTTGTCTGCATTCGAAGGCTGTGCCCGATCAGTCTCAGTCGGCGTCTTCGAAGCGTCTTGCTCAAGGGTGAGAGCTTAGTCCGAGAGTAGAGCGCCTTGGTGGAGATTTTCTCTGGCCAGTAGATGCCGAGTGCCGAGCGGATCATACGCCTATGAGAAGAGTCGATCAACTTCGAGAGAGTTTCGGTCAGAGGTACGGACTCGAGACTGCTGGTCAGCAAAACAACTGAGCAACACCCCTCAACGACAATTCCATGAAGTCGATGAGGTTCGACAGCAAGGTTTCCAGTCTTTGAAATGAACCCATAGCACACTCAGCTTTGGGTGGGAGACAGTCAGAGCCCAGAAATCCCATAATGATTTGGAAGGCATTCGAACCTTCAATTTCCAAGTTGTTAATGTGTAGAAAAGGGTGGCGGAATGGTTCAGACGTTCGCCTGCCAATAACTAAACTCGAGGCTCCAGGGTTCGCTCCCCGTAGAGGCCTCGACTTTTCTCCTCAGTTTGACCGGAAAATCGAACTGAACGTCTAGTCCTTCGGAAGGGGACGAAAATCGAACCAGACCCGTGTGCCTTCTGGCTGCGCACGCTCAAGATCCTACGGCAGTTGAAAATCGTGAAGAGCAGGGCATTGCCAGGCTGACTTGGTAAGAAAAAAACATTGGAGACGTAGGTTGATTTCCCAGGTCCCACCCTTCGAAGACCAAAAAGTCTTCTTGCCTTTCTGAAGTTTTGGTTTAAAAATTATGTGAAAATGAATATGAATTTGAAGCAAAGAAGAGGAGATAGGCGCCGCCCTCGAAGTGCTGGCCCCAGGAAAAGTTGAGGTTTCTACCACCTCACTCCCGTACAACCCCAGAGTTATGGATAGGACCTCAGGACCTGGCCAGCTCGAGGGTTTATGTGCAGCCTTAAGACTTGTGCCGTGATCATTCTGGATCTTCTCCATCACATGGCACCCGTGACGTTAGTGCATATGCTATTCATTCCGAGCGCGGAGACGTCATCTTGAAAAATTGAAACTGAAACTGAAACCGCGTTAGCCACGTCGTCACAGTGACCTGGACTGATGGTAAGCCCACTAAAACTTCCAGTCTCCCAGCCTTAGGTCCGTTACACTGGTCACTTCGACACGGCAGCTAGACCACACTAATCCTCCTCCTCCTCCTCCTCATCATCATCAAGTGCCCTGCCACATGGCGTTAGCGATCATGGCCCTCCATAAGCATCTACCCCTTGCCGCAAGCACATCTTCCACTCCCTCTGTCCTCAGCCACTCTGCAAGTCCGTCCAATATTTTTCCCTGGGTCTACCTGGTGCTGTCTTTCCCTCCAGCTTTCCCGCTGTGACCAGGTGCTCTAATTCCCCTTTCCTCGAAAAATGGCCTATAAATGTTGCCTGTCTTTTTCTAATTTTCCTTATCAATGATCTTCTTGTGTCTACCTCCATCAAGACTCTCGTTTGTTTTCTTTGCTGTCCATGGAACTCTCAACACTCTTCTTAGAAACCACATCACGGCTGCCTCAATCTTGTTCTGGCTTAGCTTGTTGACTGTTCACGCTTCACAACCGTACAACATTGTCGGTTCTGCATAACATTCAAGAACTCTCTTCCTCATGTTAATTGACAGGCAAAATTTGTTGGCTGGAATGCTTTTTATCTTATTGAATGCTGTTTTGGCTTGGCCGATTCTGCTGGCTATTTCTGATGTGCATCTGCCGTCTGGTGATTTTCATACTCAGCACAAACTTGACTAGGACAGTAATAAGCAGTCCACTCATGACCAACCTTCATTCAGCAGGAGGGTGACGTCCTGACCGCTACAGCTGTCTGGTACACACACCCCGATATGAACGCCAGCCGGTGGGACAGACGGAATCATGCCCTGAACACATACACACACACACACACACACGCACGCGCACGAGCACGAGCACGAGCACGAGCACGAGCACACACACACACACACACACACACACACACACACACACACACACACACACGCACGCACGCATGCACGCACCACGCACGCACACACGCATGCACGCACACAGATACACACACACACACATACACACACACATGCACGCAGACGCACACACACTCAAAAGCACACACTCCAAAATGAACACCAGATGGGGGAATATCCGGAATCAATGTCTGTATAAATAAGTGCATGCGTATGCGTATACACACAGACACACAGACACACAGACACACACAACACACACACACAAAAGACACACACACTCACTCACACACACACACACCATCACCACCACGTACACCACCTCCACCACCACCACCATGATAATCAGACAAAATCATAAGCTTGGGACCCCCTCCCCGCCCCACTTAACCACTGTAACACAGATATTTTCACTACCCCCGTCTCTACCACACGAACATAATAATTATGACTAAAACCATCAGCAATACTGTAACCTGCAATTCTCCCTTCCCACCACCACACACGTCCGACAACCCCACCTCTGAACCCCCATTTGAAGATCAGTCCCCATCACCTCAATAGAAACATCCATACCATAAGCCCCTTGAGATTCACAGTCCCGCGAACTCCTATTACTTCCTTTTCTATTATCTAACCTTCCGCATTATCTCCACCTTTATTCATGTCCTCTCAAAAATCCATTCTTTATCTCCTCCACCAGCGTGTTAATCCCCCCCCCCCCCCATATTAATATTAAGCTTGTTTAATCTATCATACAGAAAACTGAGTTTTTGTATTCCATACTACTAAATGTGTTCGGGACAAAGTGTAGTTATACGTTTAGTAGATTCAGTTTACTCGTTTCTTCACATTTCATTCTCATGTAGGCCTACGTATGACTTGCCTGCTGTTTTTGTTTGTTTTGTGTTTTGTTTTTTTTTTTTATGTTTTGTTTTGTTTTGATTTTGCAGGAATGTCGAACCACCAACAACCCCCCCCCCCCCACATTGAGTATACTCACATGCATGTCTGATGGTTGAAGGGGAATATGCGCAGTACAGTAACGTCCCCTGAAGAGGATCTCGTCTTCGCCTGAAGCTGAAGCGTTGCCCTCCCTGGCCAGCACATTTTTGCACTCTTCATAATCTCCCACCCAGTAGAACTGATACCCCTTCAGGTTGGGGCCCGGTCTCCCGTCTGCGTCCACCACTGAAACGAAGAAATAACGTAAGATTAAAACGGGCACGGTGGTCGTGTGTTCAGAACCTTGGAATTTTTTTTTTTTAACTCGGAAGGTTTTGGATATGATTGTGCGTGTAATTTTGTAAATTTGTAGTTTGTAATTTGTTCAAGAGGGATTCACATTTGGAAAACTCCATATGCGCTCCACTCATATCTGCCAGGAATTATCTGACAGACTTCCGATGCCTGCGCAAACCCCTATGCGCTGGCAAGGTCTTGGATACTGACTGGTGGGTGGTGGGCAGATATTTTTCCAATCTCTCAGGACAACACATGTGCAAATCTGCTATTGCCTAATCCCCCATCGTGTGGATAAACACACATACACACACACAGCATCAAATACATACGTTAAAGATCCCCTAAGCCATGTCAGTGCTTGGTGCCTTATGTTTTAATTTCAATTTTGTCACGATCGAGTTGCCGTATTCGATAATTCTATACGCACGAACGCCGCAAACGCTTGGTGAGGAAACAAGAAAACACCTAGCATGTATCTTATCGAAGACGGAGTATGCAGACTATGCAGTGACATAACGTGTGCACAGTGTGAGCCAAATAACTGCATGCAAGCATCTGAGAAAACTTTATTTAAAACAAAAACAAAAACGAAAACAAAACCCAAAAGAAAGGAAAAAGTGGTAGACTTTTGCAGGTGAGATATTTTCAGTTCCTTTCAATGTCAAAGGCAGGGAACAACTCGCATGCTTCGAAACATTGGTTCTTGTAAAATGAAATGTGAGAGTCTGAAAACCTCTCACTCATGCTGTTTAATACATGAAACAAAGAAAGAAAGAAACAAACAAACAAAAAAACAAACAAACATACAAACAAACAAACATACAAACAAACAAAAAACACCCTGATTTCAAATACATAAACACAACTACGCACATCAAAACACACTCAAAAACAAGCCTAAATTACCTAAAATCACCTTCGCGCATCACACCTCCTTAGAGCCAAAAATGCATTTAATAATACATGTACATGTGTCAAATTATCAACACTAAGAGAAATTAGGGAAGGTGTCGTGGAAAGTATACAGGTGAATGGACCAGCATGGCAGAAAATGATAGGAAGAGATGACAAAAAGCGAAGGAGCAAGGCAGAAACAGAGAGAGTGACAGAAAGAAGACATTTCTAGCAAAAAACTGTCAGAAGGTGGGGATGCTGTTTATAGAGGAAGAGGCCCCAGCATCACCACAGGGGAAATGGACCACACGATCTTGAAACTATACAAAACTTGTATTTGATATGAGACAGACAGACAGACAGACAGACAGATAGCTAGCTAGCTAGATAGCTAGCTAGCTAGACAGATAGACAAACAGATAGATAAACAGATAGATAAATAGACAGATATATAATAGATAGACAGATAGATAGACAGACAGACAGATAGATAGATAGACAGAGAGAGAGCGAGAGAGAGAGAGATTGAGAGAGAGAGAGAGAGATTGAGAGAGAGAGAGAAAGAGAGAGAGAAGAGACAGACAGAGCACAAAGGAGCAGATAGGGGAGATAAGAGAACTGTGTCATAGGACTATAAAAAGTCGGTATCTCAAGGGGCTGGTTGGGTGAAAGTCTATGGTGGGTTGGTGGACAACAGCGTTGAGATGGTTGCTTGGTGGTTAAAAAAAAAAGGCACTTAGACTTATAGGGTATTTTTGGTGGCAGGACGAAGACGTTATAACGTCCTTGTGCCAGGATTAGAGACACTGTTGACGGTGTCGCAGACAGTTTCGATCATAATATGCCTGTCAAAGTCACATTTTGTACAATAATCTCTGACTGAACTTCTATGTGGCCATGAATATCCTCTACCGCCTACCTACTTCATATAAAAGCGAATGTAGTCACAAAATTGGGAGAGAGAGAGAGAGAGAGAGAGAGAGAGAGAGAGAGAGAGAGAGAGAGAGAGAGAGAGAGAGGAGAGAGAGAGAGAGAGAGACGGTGTGTGTGTGTGTGTGTGGTGTGTGTGTGTGTGTGGGGGGCGCGCGCGCGCTCGCTCGCTCGCCAGCGCGCGCGTGTGTGGGTACAAGTTCACACGTATGTGTGCGTTCCTGCGAATTACGTGTGTAGCGTCTGTGTGTGGTGTATGTGTGTGCTTTGTAATTTATATGTGCGTGTGGTGAGTGGGGGGGGGGGGGTAGGGGGTGGTCGGTAAAACTATCAACACTATTTTTCAGATAGTTATTAAACGTTCAATCTCAGTTCTTACATATATAAAGTGAAATATGTGTAAGTGACCCGTTCTCACATAATCACCAAAAATGTTGCATTTTGCACAGTTTTGGTTTTACGTACCAGAAAAAAAAGCATAGCCTTTAGTTTATACCGATACCAATTTTATTTCTATACTTCGAAAAAATGATGGAGATAGGTACATGTATTTCAAATCCGTAAATGAAGAATCCGTCATCTTAAGAAAACAATCTTCAAACATTTTTTAATCATGCAACTGACTTAAGTCCTTAGCGACAGGTTTAAATCTCAACATTACTTGCTGAAACTTTGTAATTAGATAACATACAATATGACTTGCATTTTTTCGTGTTTTCAGTAAACTATAGCGCACTTTGTTGATTTATTTTCTCGCTATCGGTATTGTATGACAGTAATAATGGAAAACAGCACAGTAAACACTTGGTTTATTTCTAGCTATCGATATTGTATGACAGTAATAATGAAACACAGCAAAGTAAACACTAACATCGTCTTTTTCTAGCTTTGAAATATAAATTTTGTTCTTTTAAAAGCAAACACAGACAAGGCATGATAGCAGAACAACTGTACCTAAGTGTAAAAATTCCAGTTTTCGCCATTTGACCTATAATAACCTTTCCGGGATATCAGCGTAACTCGGTCTGTGTGACACGTCGGCGATTTTGTGAGGAAGGGGTCATACATTTGACCCTTTGCCTCCGTCACCCTATTTGCCAGCATCCTGCATTGTCAGCCACGAAAGCAAAGCAAAAACTTAACCCTTTCACTGCCTCACCTATCCACCAGCTTCCTATAGGAATGATGACATTGACAGGAAATTGGAAATGTCAGAAAGCTGGCCTGGTTGGGGGTAGAAGTAGAGCTCCTGTAGGAAGCTGGTGGATAGGGTGAGGGAGTGAAAGGTTAAGTTTATGCAGCTTATGGACAGGAGTGAAAGGTACAGGCTACGGGAGTGAAAGGGTAAACGGGAACCGACAGTTTCAGTTTCAGTTTCTCAAGACGACGTCTCCGCGCTCGGAACGAATTCCATTTGCACCAACGTCACAGGTGCCACGTGTACGGTGACCGTGGCACATGCATTAAGCCTGCACATAAACCCATGAGCTGGCCAGGTCCTGAG
>CM060315.1:54979134-54981634 GCA_030674185.1 Monoplex corrugatus
CGCGTACAAACACACACAGACACACACACAGACACACACACACAGACACACACAAACACACACGCACACACGCGCACACACACACGGACGCACGCACAAATACCACACACACACACAGACACACACAAACACACAGACATACATATATAATACATACACACATACACACACATACTATTTCTCTCTCTCTCTCTCTCACAGACACACAAACACACACACACACACACATACACACACACACACACACACACACACACACACACACACACACACACACACACACACACACACACACACACACACAACACACACACACACGAATTTAAAGCAAAGTGAAACAGAAAACAATCAAGCAAACAACGAGAACAAGAGCAACAGCAACAGCAATAACAACAACAACAATAACACACAGGGCACAGACACATGAAATCAAAGCAAACGAAACAAAAAAAGTCTATCAAATGATCACCGACAGGCAGACAGGCAGACAGGCAAGGCAGGCAGGCAGCAGGCAGGCAGGGCAGGCAGGGCAGGCAGCAGGCAAACAGAGAAAAAGACACAGACAGACAAACAGACAGACACAGACAGAAACGCAGACACAGACAGACAAACAAGCAGACAGACAGACAGACAGACAGACAGACACAAACACACTAACTAGCTTTTTTGTCTTTGAGGTCATGCTGTTTACGGATATTAAGATAGATAAATTATGTAAGTAAAAACTAAAAAGAAAGACAAGAAATCATGAGAGAAACACAGAGAAAGACAGAAAGAGAGAGAGAGAGAGAGGGAAGAGTGGGAATGTGTGGTGTGTTGTACAAGTGGAAGAAAAACAATCGTCAAAAAATGTAAACAACAATGCAAACCATATGTCAAAGGTACAGTATTCTGTTAACATCCAGACTGTAATGTTAGCTCATGAAGCCATTTCACACGGTGTAAAAGGGGGAAAAAAAACGAGCGAGTGGTGTCAAAAGAGAAAGTGGAATGGGTTTCCACTTCTCGCGTGCCACCAAGGAAATTACCGAACGCGACCCTTTGATGCTATGATTTGTGACGCGATTTTCCATTATTTAGCGCTGTTAACCCTTTCACTCCTTTCATTTTTCCATAGTTCCAAACACTTAACCCTTTCACGCCCTTACTCTATCCACTAGCTTCCTACCGGGTACTTGGATCAAAGTCAGACTTTCCTACTGGAAGTTCGAAGCCTTAACTGCTTGTCTTTTGAGCGTCACTTTGATTTCAAATTACGTGCCACATGTCTGGGGACTTACCTCCTTCGAGTCCCTCGAGAGTTCAGCCTGAGTCCGTGCGCCACGGGGAGGCACTACGTAGAGCTTGCTGATGGAGAAGTTATGTGACGACAAAGACAGACTTACGCGCTCTGCTCTCTTTTTCGCAGAGCTGCAAGCAGCAGTGCTAGGCAGCGATGTAGGCAAAAAAACGAGAAATGACAACTCCACTGGAACAAAAGCGAGACAGAGTGACCAGACGGCAGACGCACATCAGAAATAGCCAGCAGAATCAGCCAAGCTAAAACGGCATCCTAGAAAACGACAAGCGTTCTTACCAACAAATGCTGATCAGTTAACATCAGTACGAATTTTCTTGAATGTTATGTAGAAGTGATACTGTTGCACGCAAAGTCAGAACAAGATTGAGGCAACTGAAATGTGGTTTCAGAGAAGAACGTTGAAAGGATAGGAAGAAATAACAGAAAGCAAACGAACAAGGCAGAAATAAAGAGAGCGACAGAAAAGAGGAAATTTCTAGCACAGAATTTCCAGAAGGTGGGGATACCACTATTTATTTTGAAAGAGTCCCCAGCATCTCCACAGGGGAGGATTTCAGAGAATTGAAGTGGGGCTGTACATTCAAGGAGAAAATCGATCCAAAGTTGGGATTGTTTTTTTTCTTTCTTCTTCTTCTCCGTGAATATATCAGTTGTCGATCCCGATAGCGAGGGTTAGGGCTAGAGCTAGAGCTAGAGCTAGAGCTAGAGCTAGGGCTAGAGCTAGGGCTAGAGCTAGAGCTAGAGCAAGAGCTGCATATCTAGGGTGAAGGTTAGAGGGTGGGCTAGGAATAAAATTTAGACTGGATCATATCATGTTCTTAAACAAAATTCAGATTGTTGCTAAGGGCAAAGTCGATTCGTGCGTCGAATTTCACATTGACGTTCCTGTTATGTTTACTGAGATATGAGCAATTTGGTTCGTCTTGACCTTATGGCCCCTGTGAATTTGACCTTGGCATTCAATTTTGATAAAAAGTGAAAGAAGCTGTCTTCATGTTAAAAAAAAAATTAACTGCAGTCGGTTCATTAGATACTGAAATATAGATGCGTTCAGACAGACAGACAGACAGACAGACAGACAGACAGATAAACAGACTAACAGACAGACAGATGCATACATACACACACACACACACACACACACACACACACACACACACACACACACACACACAATCTAATATCAAATTATGTGGATAG
>CM060315.1:54986634-54996634 GCA_030674185.1 Monoplex corrugatus
CAGAATGATGGAAACATTAATATGGGCAGCGACCAGGACACTTTTTTAATGTTGCGGGCTGGGATTGAACTGAAGATATCAGATGTTGAGTCCACGACTCAGCCAACTAGCCTTTCTTTAGACAGAGATACATGTAGAATGCTTTCTTCCGCTTTTTTCTGTTCTTCTCCTTCTCCTTCTTCTTTTCTCTGTCTGTCTGTCTGTCTCTCTCTTGTCTTTTTTTTTTCCAACAGCAGATGTGTGAGTTGACATATGTGATAATATCGACGGAAAGTGCAGTTTTATTTTATTTATGAATGAAATTTAAATGTCATTTTGTTAAATGTTCATTATGATATTATGGACCAGAGCTGCGAGATTGAGATAACTTTTGTCTACTTACTTTGTAGGGCCCATGATTCTTTTTCAGCGAGAGCCTCCAGAAGGCGAAGCGTATGGTTCACACATAATGGATCCACAGGCGCAGGTGGCAATGTGGTGACATTCGGTGGAGGGGTTGTGGTGATGTAGTCTGTGGTCACGGTCCCAGGCGCTGTTGTCGAAAACGTCACGGTCGTAGAATTGTCCGTTGAGGAGGTTGCAAGGTTGTATGGTTCGGCGCTGTTGGCTTTCAAAACACTGTTCTGCGTTTTCGCACGGGCCTCCTGCGTTTTCTGCATGCCTAACCGTGCACCGATATTGTCCAAAATCCCTGACTGCAAAACATCTTCAACAATCTCGAAGTAGTTTGTTTGCAGCAACTCAAACTGAAAATCGCGAAGTTTCTGCAGAAATTGCTGGTCAGGTTTAGCGGACAGAAAAGCGGCAGTTTCTCTCAACAAACCCATGGGTGTTTTTCGACGAAAACGAACGTCTTCTGCAGCGCTTGTTCCATCATAGCTGCCACTCGCCTTGCAAATCAGAAGACAAATTACAACTGATTTTAAAACATTAACTCGTCTCTGTGAATCCATTGTTTTACCACTAAACTGCAAAGCGTGGCTGGAGCAAATCAGAGACCAAGGAAAGCGTGTGGTCGACTCGAAGTCGTGTCAATAATGCGTGTGTGTGTGTACCCAGTAGCACGCTGTGACCCACAGACCTACATGTATATTTAAGTCGGTCTAACACGACCGAGAATATAGTACAAATGTACTCTCTTAGTTTACATGAACCGCTTCGTTGCTTGGAGACGACGTTTTAACCTAGATAATGGATCAATGCGTTTTCTGTTTGGCTAACTGTTCTTATATCCTGTCATGCACTCAGCCTTGTTAAAGGCTAAATGTCTGAAACGATTCATTTCTCTTTGCAGTGATGATTCCGATAACGACTGTAACCGCCAACAGATAGACGGTTACGATATGTAAATAGGCCAAAGCCAAACGAACAAAAGACAGGAACAAATACACAATGAAATATATAAATTGTTATGCTCATGAACAAAGAATAGTGGTAAGTCGGACTAAGAAAGTCTCTTTTCTCCGACAGAGAAGAAGAAAAAGATTACAACATCAGAACAGATAATTTATTTACATACTTTGTATATTCATTTACTTATTGTTATTTATTTATTTTGTATATTCATTTATTTATTTTATTTCATTTTTTGCCAGCGGACAGCGTTTCCAGACGGTCTCCCATCCAAGTAAGGCCCAATACAGTGCTTCTTAATTCTAACGATCTGACGACAATCGATGTTTTGAATGTGGTATAGCCGTCCGGCGGACATTATATTAAACCGCTACCCAAAGAGACAATGGACAACCAAAGAGATTTACGTTCCGCACGATTAAGTAGGGCTAAACCTTTTGATTATGTGACCCAACTCATTGGCACAAATCCTCTTGGCGTGAAATAGTGCAGAAATCCCAGCTCAGACATATTCGCGTTTTAACATTCTGGGATTAGCCCCACAGTGACTCCAAACTGAGATAAGCTTATTTAGACTTGAGTGTATGTAGGGATGCGCACTCCATTTATACTTAACGCATTTGAGACGGCAGATGTTTCATCAGAAATAGCCAGCAGAATCGGCCAAGCCAAAACAGCATTCAATAAGATGAAAAGCATTCTAGCCAACAAATGCCTATCAATTAATATCAGGAAGAGAGTTCTTGAATGTTATATAGAACCGATAATGTTATACGGTTGTGAGGCGTGGACAGTCAACAAACAAAGCCAGAACAAGATTGAGGCAGCCGAGATGTGGTTTCTAAGAAGAATGTTGAGAGTTCGATGGGCAGCAAAGAAAACAAACGAGACAGTCTTGATGGAGGCAGACACAAGAAGATCGTTGATAAGGAAGATTAGAAAAAGACAGGCAACATTTTTACGCCATTTTATGAAGAAAGGGGAATTAGAGCACCTGGTCACAACGGGAAAACTGGAGGGAAAGACAGCACCAGGTAGACCCAGGGAAAAAATATTGGACGGACTTGCAGAGTGGCTGAGGACAGAGAGGGTGGAAGATGTGCTTACGGCAAGAAGGGATAGATGCATATGGAGGGCCATGATCGCCAGTGCCATGTGGCAGGGCACTTGATGATGATGATGATTTGAGACGTCCTAGCAGTTTGAATGTATCTTAGCTCAGCATCCTCTGTGTATGTGTATGTGTATGTGTGTGTGCACGCGTATTGTTCTATTCCTGTAAAATGAAACGAGTATAAATTTGACGCGAACTGTTTGCGTTATATTGTGTAAGTGAAACTAGAACAATTACCGTCTTGAATCGAAATCGTCAAGGGTTACAACTTGGTTGCTGGCGTCCTTAGCGATATCTTACAAGGTTCGCTCCCTTGATGTCCTTCGCATGTGGTAAACACGTTATTAAAATGCATTGTTGTCGTTCACGTTCCTATTTCTTTGAAAGCATACCACATGATGTGTACCCAAACTGTTTCTGAAAAAAACAAACAAAACAAAACAAAACAAAACAAAACAAAACAAAACGAAACAAAACAAAACAAAACTGAGAAACGGTGTGAGCTGCAGTACGCACACAGTGTATAGAAATTTTTACCAATTTTTTTTTTTAAAGAAGACTCCCCAGAAAAAAACAAACTTGTCAACTAAACAATGAAAGCAATTACCTATGTTTAAATACATGTGCTTCTGAATAAGAGAAGACCTTCAAGTTGATAGAAACGGGATTGATTTATAATTGTGATGTGTTTACTGATTTTTCTATTCGTATAGTTTCCTAAAAAACAAACAATAAAACACACACAGACACGCAGACACAGACACAGACACAGACACGCAGACACAGACACAGACACAGACACGCAGATACAAATACAGACACAGACACAGACACACACAGACACAGACACACACAGACACAGACACACACACACACACACACACAAATAAAAAACAAAACAAAACAAAACAACAACAAAAACCAACCAACCAACCGACCAAAATGAAAAAAACAAACAAACAGCAACAACAAACAAAAACAAACACAAACAAACAAACAAACAAACAAACAAACAAAAAACAACAACAACAACAACAAAAACTGACATTGAACAAAACAAGGAGAAAAAAACCCTGACCACACACACACACACACACACACACACACACACACACACACACACACACACACACACACACACACACACACACACACACACACACACACACACACACACACACACCACGCACACACACCACACACACACACACACGCCAGAGAAAGACTTTTACTTCGAGCTAGAACTATTATCATGAACATACCAGACCTCCCATCTCCATTTCACATTAATTGACAAAGCAAACATCGTACCCACTCTCACTTTCCTCCCCCTCCATACCACACGAAGTCGTTAGCACATCGAGGCTGACCGGTTCAATTAGTGCGATTCAGGGCGGGTGGAGGCAGAGAGAGGGAGGGGCTTTTTGTGTTAACCCTTTGACAGTTTGCGGGAGTCAAAAGATTAATGAAAGGTTGTGAAAGTAGAGTAGTGGGCCTCAGTAGCTCAGCTGGTTGAGCGTCGGATTTACATGCTTATGGCTGTGGGTTCGAATCCCTGGGGTGCGCTACATTAAAACTGGTCTTCTAATTGTCCTATCTTAACATCTTTGCTGTTCTGGTGGTGTCAGTGTGCCCCCCCCCCCCCCCGACTTCTCTGGGATGGTTATCCCCATCGGCCATATCACCTAAAGGTGGATGACGATGTAAAAACTCAATCAATCAAATCAATCAAATCAATCAATATGATATAGAAGGCTAAGGTTAAAGGCTGTGATATAGAAGGCTAAGGTAAAGGCTATGATATAGAAGGCTAAGGTAAAGGCTGTGATATAGAAGGCTAAGGTAAAGGCTGTGATATAGAAGGCTAAGGTAAAGGCTGTGATATAGAAGGCTAAGGTAAAGGCTGTGATATAGAAGGCTAAGGTAAAGGCTGTGATATAGAAGGCTAAGGTAAAGGCTATGATATAGAAGGCTAAGGTAAAGGCTGTGATATAGAAGGCTAAGGTAAAGGCTGTGATATAGAAGGCTAAGGTAAAGGCTGTGATATAGAAGGCTAAGGTAAAGGCTGTGATATAGAAGGCTAAGGTAAAGGCTGTGATATAGAAGGCTAAGGTAAAGGCTGTGATATAGAAGGCTAAGGTAAAGGCTGTGATATAGAAGGCTAAGGTAAAGGCTGTTATATAGAAGGTTAAGGTAAAGGCTGTGATATAGAAGGCTAAGGTAAAGGCTATGATATAGAAGGCTAAGGTAAAGGCTGTGATATAGAAGGCTAAGGTAAAGGCTGTGATATAGAAGGCTAAGGTAAAGGCTGTGATATAGAAGGCTAAGGTAAAGGCTGTGATATAGAAGGCTAAGGTAAAGGCTATGATATAGAAGGCTAAGGTAAAGGCTTAATAAGAAGGTAAGGTAAAGGCTGGTGATATAGAAGGCTAAGGTAAAGGTCTAAAGGTGTGATTTGCGATATGGAAGCCTACAATAAAGGATTCGATCTAAAGTCCAGAGGTAAAGGCAGTGATAGAAACACCTAAGATAAAGGCTATGATATAGAAGCCTAAAGTAAAGGCTGTGGATATAGAAGCCTTAGAACAAGTCTACGATAAAGGCAGTGATATGTAGCTTGAGGTAAAGGCTATGATGTATAAGCCTAAGGTAAAGATTGTGCCACAACTCTGATGTCGTAGGAGAATGAAGTGGGAGAGACCTCAACTTGTGAAGGGGGGGGGCGTTTATTTCCCATTCTTTGTTGCTTTATCTTCCCCGACCCTGAACAGGGACTGGGTGAAATGGAGATTGCCTGATTTTTTCTCTCTCCGTCTAGATTCGATCCTGTGCAATCAGGAAAGAGAAAGAAAAAATACAAATTATTATACAATTTACAAGCCTACACACTGACTCTTGTGGCACAGAAATTACAACCATCTTGGCAAAAACTGTTATATCTTTACAGCAGAATTGATGGCTATTTTCATAGGTCTGTGTCATTTGATGAGTGGTGAAACTTTTCCAAGTCGTACTTTGCATTTAAAGCTGTGAAGTCGATGAATGAGAAAATAAGATATGAACTTGTCATTAAAATTTGTTGTTATATGATCCATTTTTCTTTCATTAAGAGATACTGAATACCTTCACAGTGTGGAATGTTTGCGAATATGTGGACCGAAAGAGTACAAAAATAAGTGGAGTAAAATTTTGTATCTCAGTGAAAAAAGACGGTCCATTTTCTCTCTATTAAACAGGACATTTTTTAGTATCTTAGATTAATCATCCTGGAACGATCAAACGAATGTGACAGATAAAAGTTGCAGTCTCTCTCAAACTACCGTGCAATATATCAAGCCGTCACCGATGTCTAATTATTTACAACGCCAGACCAGACCAAGTGTCAAGTAAACAAACTCGTTTTGAACCAAAATGAATGCTGACATCTCACTCGTTTTTACAGTTGAAGGGAAACAACTCTAGAATGGTTTTTATGCCTCATTGTAAACTAAGGCCTAACTTCATTTTTACTGTTGAAGGGAAGCAACTCTTGATTGGTGAAAGCCTCATTGTTAGCTGAGGCCTTACTTCCTTTTTATCACCATACCCCATATTATGATGAACTGCAACTGTCGCTGCGGTCAAGACGAAGCTGAACACACTGCATGCACCGATATCGCGTCTCCAAAACTGGAGCATCCGATACGTAGTCGATCGACCACAACCCCTCCGTGGCGGTCGGCATAAAAAACGGTCAGTCATAACCACTTGTTGTTTGACCATATAGACGGGGAATGAAAGAAAAAAAAAATCACCGATATTATGTCACCCAAAATTAGAATTATTACAGCATCCAGCCTAACTGCCCACACTTGTTTCTTTTTTGTATGAATCCATGAGTCTACAGCGCTATCAATTTTTGACTCAAGATCTAATGTCTTGAGTTCAATCCCAGCCTGCAAAATAAGAAATGCCTTATTCGCTGTTCATCTTAAGGTTTCAATCATTCTCAGAACCCGCGTGGGGATGGCGGGGCCTCTTTCAGTATAAACAGTATCCCCATCTTCTGGAAATTCTGTGCTAGAAATTTACTCTTTTCTGTCACTCTCTTTGTTTCTTCCTTGTTCCTTTGCTTTCTGTAATTTCTTCCTATCATTGTCTGCCTTGCTGGTCCGTTCACCTGTATGTGTTCGATAAAGTCTTAAGCACTTTCTCTTAGAATTGACAGCTGGGTATATGTATTAAGTGCATTTCTGACTCTAGAGAAATGAGACATGCGGAAGCAATTTTAGATAATTTAGGCCAGTTTGACGGAATGGTCGATGCTAGGGGCATCTCTTTGCATTATGTGCGCGAAAGCATTGATATGTGTACTTAATTTTCTTTTCTTTTTTACTTGTTGAAGTATTGTATGTTTTGAAACGGATATATAACCCCGATATATCCCTACGCAGTCGGCTGGGCTTTGAACAAAAATAGCAATAACAATAAAAATCATTTTCAGTGGTAGAGTCAGTGTTTCATAGGTCCTGTTCTCTACTCCTTCTCATCATCATCATCATCATCATCATCATCATCATCATCATCATCATCATCATCATCATCATCAGGTGCCTTGCCGCATGGCGTTGGCGATTATGGACTTCCATCTGTCTCTATCTCTTGTTGCCTCAAGCATCTCTTCCACCCTCCCAGTCTTCAGCCACTCTGCAAGTCCGTCTAGTATCTTCTCCCTGGGTCTACCCAGTGCTCTTTTTCCTTCCAGCTTTCCCGTTGTGACCAGGTGCTCCAATTCCTCTTTCCTCATAAAATGGCCTATAAATGTTGCCTGTCTTTTCTTAATCTTCTTTATGAATGATCTTCTTGTGTCTGCCTCCATCAAGACTGTCTCGTTTGTTTTCTTTGCTGTCCATGGAACTCTCAACATTCTTCTTAGAAACCACATCTCGACTGCCTCAATCTTGTTCTGGCTTTGCTTGTTGACTGTCCACGTCTCGCAAGCGTATAACAGTATTGGTTCTATATAACATTCAAGAACTCTCTTCCTGAAGTTAATTGATAGGCATTTGTTGATAAGAATGCTTGTCATCTTCTTGAATGCTGTTTCGGCTTGGCCGATTCTGCTGGCTATTTCTGATGTGCATCTTCCGTCTTATGAAATGATCGTTCCCAAGTGTTTAAACTTATCAACCTACTCCCTCTGCATTTCAAAAACTTGCCGGCGCATAGGATTTTGCGCAGGTTCAGGGAGTTTGTCAGATAATTGATAGCGGATTTAGTTGGAGCGCATGCGGAATTGTACAAGTGCAGTGAATTCCTCTTGAACAATATCCGAACTCGAAACTTATGTAAAGAAAACAAGGAAGACCTTAAACCCTTTGACTCCCGCACCCTATCCACCAGCATCCTGCATTGTTAACCATGCTACGAAAGCAAAAACTTAACCCTCTGATTCCTTCAACCTGTCCACCAGCTTCTTGCAGGAAGCTGAGAACATAAGGTGAGGGTGTCAAAGGGTTAAGTGTTTGCAGTTGGTGGATAGGGTGCGGGAGTCAAAGGATTAAGGTAGATATTGTCACAAAAAAAAGAAGAAAAAAAAAGAACACGGGCCAGACGGGAGGAGAATGAAAAATGCCACGACCATCTCAGAATACTCCCATTAGCCAAAACGAGAGGCGAATTTTTGGACCACTGGGCTTGCTAACCTGGGATACTGATTGGAAAGGGAAATCAACAATACACGTCATTTCTTGTGAAATGAATTGAACTATATTATACAAAAAACGAACACACAGACACGCGCACATTGACTGATTGATTGATTGATTGATTGATTTGGTTCAATTTTTACGTCGGCACCTACCTTAGGTAATATGGCCAACGGGGATAACCATCCCAGGGAAGTGGGGGAAGGGGGACTTATCTAATCCTGTACTGACACCACCAAAACAACAATGATGTTAAGATGGGACAGTGAAAAGGCCAGTTTTAACGTAGCGCACCCCGGGGATTCGAACCCACAACCATCATCATCATTATCAGGTGCCTTGCCGCATGGCGTTGGCGATCATGGACTTCCATCTGTCTCTATCTCTTGTTGCCCCAAGCATCTCTTCCACCCTCCTCGTCTTCAGCCACTCCGCAAGTCCGTCTAGCATTTTCTCCCCGGGTCTACCTGGTGCTCTCTTTCCCTCCAGCTTTCCCGTTGTGACCAGGTGCTCCAAATCCCACAACCATGAGCATGTAAATCCGACGCTCAACCAACAGAGCTACTGAGGCACGCGCACGCACACGCACACAGGCGAAAGAAAAAAACGCTTATTTAGGCCCAGAACTAGAAGTACCAACAATACCAGACCTCCTACCTTTGTTCCCCATCAACTGACTATTAAACATTGCACCCCCTCTCCCCCCCTCTCTCCCCCACCCCCTTCTCGTTTCGTATATAAAGTCATCAGTCCACGCTTATAAAGGCACACCAGTCAAGGCTTCCTCTTCAGTCAAATACCTTGGACTCATATTTCAAAGCAATGGATGTTGGTCAAAACAAGTTCATCATGCTATTCCACATGGACGTCGAGCCTTAGGCTTACTTCGATCCATTCGCAGAGAATCCTGGGGACAACGTCGAGACACTCTAGTTTCTCCTCACGCAGAGTCTCATTCGATCACGACTTCTTTTTTTGGGATCCTCGGCCATACATGATCTCCCCATCTCCTACTTAAAACAACTTGTCGCAGTTTGAATGCACTGCTCTTCGTCTAGCTTTAGGGCTTCCTCACTCTGTTCCACAACAAGTTTATAATGAAGCTGGCATTCTTCCACTTTGGCACTGCATTAATTAAAAGGACTGCCTGTGACTACATTTTCCGTTCATCTCAAGTTCCTAACTCAACTGCTGTTGAATTAACTGATGATTGGAATTCCGTACCATTCACTGACTGTGGTCACAGCTTAATTACTTCAACCAAAGATCTACGATTCACAGCTCACCTCCTGAACCGCGGTATATCATCAATCCTTGGAGAATCCGACGGTAACATCGGTATCTCACAATGCAACCAAAAAATGTTTAAGGCTTCTTTGAGCAACATTATTATAGCTAGTCCTCATATAGGCCTACTCAACAGAACAGAACAACAGCGGTGTTTCGTAGAGGAGGAAAAGGGTGGGGGGTGGGGGGTGGAGGGGAGAAAGTGTGTCAGACCTAAACGTTCTGTTTGCTGCTGATGCCATTGTGTCGTAACGACTAGCTAGCGGGCCTATGTACCTGTTGACACTGGGCTGATTGACCTGCATGATTGAGTGGCACGTGTGGTCCTTTGATGTTCTGTGAACAAACCTGTCATTTTCTGAGTGGCATTCTATCAATGGAGGGGTACAGGGTGACGTGCACACAGCTAGGTCTTTGAAGCTTTGTGCTCTCTCTCTCTCTCTCTGTCTTTGTCTCTCTCTCTCTGTTCTCTCTCTCTCTGTCTTTTCTCTTCTCTCTCTCTTCTCTTTCTCTCTCTCTCTGTCTTCTCTCTCTCTTTCTCCTCTCTCTTTCTCTTCTC
>CM060315.1:55001634-55004134 GCA_030674185.1 Monoplex corrugatus
AGCCTACGCGTGTATCATCATCATCAAGTACCCTGCCACATAGCGTTGGCGATCATGGCCCTCCATATGCATCTATCCCTTGTTGCCGCAAGCACATCTTCCACCCTCTCTGTTATCAGCCACTCAGCAAGTCCGTCCAATATTTTTTTTCCCCTTGGTCTACCTGGTGCTCTGTTTCCCTCCAGCTTTCCCGTTGTGACCAGGTGCTCTAATTCCCCTTTCCTCATAAAATGGCCCATAAATGTTGCCTGTCTTTTCCTAATCTTCCTTATGAATGATCTTCTTGTGTCTGCCTCCATCAAGACTGTCTCGTTTGTTTTCTTTGCTGTCCAGGGAACTCTCAACATTCTTCTTAGAAACCACATCTCGGCTGCCTCAGTCTCGTTCTGGCTTTGCTTGTTGACTGTCCACGCCTCACAACCGTATTACATTATCGGTTCTATATAACATTCAACAACTCTCTTCCTGATGTTAACTGATAGGCATTTGTTGGTGCAGGATATCAAATATGTACATTAATGATCCTGACCGTCATGTCTGTGTTCAGTGGCTTACGATAACATGATAACACACAGCATGCATGCCCCTCGAAGACGGGGAGTATGCAGACTGTGCAGTAGCACACTTCCTGCATAGTATGGGTGAAACAACGGGCATACACACATCGGATAAAACAAACAAACAAACAAAAAAACAAAAAAACGCTCAAAGCAAACAGTAACTGCATTTTGTGTATAGGTATTTTGTTCTGTTGTAAGACAGAAGTATGTCCATACTAATCTTCACATTGTTCCCAGCAATTTTGTCACGGATGTTTTTCTGTTTGTTTGGTCTGAAATGTGCAGATATTGTGTCGCTACATAGTCTGTATAGTCCATCTTCGCTGGGTAGTGACTCCATCTTCATTAGGTAGTGACTGTCAATCACGACCATCTTTTTGATCATTACTGTTGTTTGCAGGTATGTGTGTATTCTAATGTACTGATTTTTTTTGTTCGCTTACCTTTCAAAATGTTAATTTTTTTTCTGCGAAATTGTGCCAGTGACAACGTTTTCTGTTACCATGGGTTCTTTACGTGCGCTAAATTTATACTACACAGGGGATCTCCGTTTATTGTCTCAATCAAAAGACTAGCATCCAAACCACGACTCCAGGTAAAGGGAATCGAACCCGGGACCTCGCATCCCAATCAGGTTTACAGAAGCATGGTAAGTGCTAAGTGTCCCCCGTGGGGATGCCAGGGGCTCTTTCAGTATAAATAGTATCCCAACCTTCTGGAAATTATGTGCTAGAAATTTCCTCTTTTCTGTCACTCTCTTTGTTTCTTTCTTCCTCCTTTGCTTCTGTCATTTCTTCTATCATTTTCTGCTTGCTGTCCATTCACCTGTATGTGTTCGATAAAGTCTCACGTTCTTTCACTTGAGATTGATAATTGGGTACATGCATTTTTTTTGGCTCTAGGGAAATGAGATGTGTGGAAGCAGTTTAATATAATTTAGTCCCGTTTTTACATATGTTTTAGTGCCCTTAGTTATGTTCAAATTTGTAATCAATTATGTTTTCTTTAATCCCTGTGTGATAAATTGGACGGAGTGGTCAACGCCTGGGGCATTTCCTTAGATGATGAGCGCGAATGCATTGAAAAGTGTACTTAATTTTCTTTTCCCTTTTTTCCCTGTTGAAGTATTGTGTGTTTTGAAACGGTTATAGCCCTGATATGGCTCTACGCAGTCGGCTGGGCATTAACCAACAATAACAATGTGTGCTAAGTGAAAACTAAGCTTGCAGTACGGTCAGCCACTGAACCCGCACAGGGCCTCACGGCTGGGGAAGCCATCAGCAACGTCACAGTGATGACGTACACGTGTCACCAATAGGGTCCCAGTTTAGAAACTGGTCCTGCAAGCTTGGCAAGCAGACGACACTATAAGACTGCACAGTGCGAGAGGACGGGGGGAACCGACTTGTATGTGAATATAGCTCCTAAACTCCAAGAAGAGAAGGGTATGAGGGACACAATTTCCCATAGAGCCATCGGGAAACGCGACAATCGGGGCACAGCACACAACATGGCGGACATCAACAACACGACAGAGGGTGGTGGGTTGTTGTCGCGGTCAGTGGAGGTGGAGGAGGGAGTAGTGGTGCCAATGTTCCCTCCTCCCCCGTTCCAGAGTGGACAGGAGACCCAGTGATGCTCAAAGAGTTCGCCAACAAGAGAAAAATGCCAGGTTTCGCCCGAGTTGTGAAAGGTTCCTATATGACGATCGGTTCTTCCAAATTCAGTCTTCAAAAACAACACCACGACTTATACATTCACTCTGTCAAGATGGGCGTGAAAGTGTTAGCTCACTGTGTCAAAAGACTGGACCTACCTGGACACAGACGTGGTCAGACGTATTCCAGACTGTGTTCGACAGATCAACGTTTAACGGTACCTCTCACTTACCAAGGCTGGTTCGAACTTTTGTCAGAAGACGGCAAATCAGCACGCCCTAT
>CM060315.1:55009134-55016634 GCA_030674185.1 Monoplex corrugatus
ATGGTCGACCCCAATGTGACTACAAACAAAAATTGTTGGGCTACCATCGACCCCAATGTGACTACAAACAAAAATTGTTGGGCTACCATCGACCCCAATGTGACTACAAACAAAAATTGTTGGGCTACCATCGACCCCAATGTGACTACGAACAAGAATTGAGGAGGGATCAAATGAGATCAAGAACGATACACAGTCAGAAAACGAGTATCGCTAGTTCTGATACAATGTACTTATACAATTTTTTATGTACATGCATGCATACGTGGCAGCAACTTTTTTGCGCTATTCATGGCCTGTTGGCGTACGAAGCAGTAACATCTGGCTTCCTCTGAAGACTCTAAAGTGGCAGGATCGTTAGAAACGACGCGGCATATTCACACACACAATCTTTCAATTCTATGAAACGCACCTGCGATTGTTGATCTATAGATACATGTGTTGGCACAGGTGGAGTTAATGGGATGTTCTGCCGTGTTGTGCGGCTGTGGTACATAGATTTGTTCATCAATGGATCGACCGACAGATAGACACACAGACAGATGGACAGACCTACATGGCCGAATGGTTACACAGGCATCCGCGTGCATATGCTCGTGTCCGTGACTGCGTGCATGTACACACATGCAACCCTCCCCCTCCCTCCCTCCCTCCGCCAACACACATAGATACACACATAACCGACGTGTGGTGATTGCTAGTTGAAAACTAAACACACAAATACACAAACACACACACACACACGCACGCACACCACACACACACACACACACACACACACACACACACACATACACACACACACACACACACACACACACACACACAAACAACACACACACACGCACACACACACACACACACATACACTACACACACACACACACACACACACACACACACACACACAACACAACACACACAACACCCCACACACACACACACACACACACAAAACACACACACACACACACACATGAGAAGAGAGACTGACAAATCTGTCAAATTTTCAAACCAACTTATTAACCAAGCACCAAGAGCTCTTACCATAAAAAAAACTTACTTCAAAATGATATCAAATATCCTTGTGGAGGAAAGATATCAACAAAGCGTGCTTTGATTCTATATCAGACTGTAAAACCCCCACCTTCCCGACATTTCACAAGTTCTGGTCATTTTAAAACGAACTTGGAAAAGTGCTATCGCCGATCGGTCCTTGTGTTTGATAATCGCAAGGTCTCTTGTTCAGGATCCTCTTATATGACTTTTGTAGAAGAGTTCCCCCTGAACTGAGATTTTTGTTGAAGTAACAGGAAGAAGGTGGAGGGGGCGGGAGTGGGGATGGGGTGGGTGAGTAGAGAGCGTTGTGCAGGTACTTAGGTTGGATGTTTCTGAATTCAGTGTATTCATGACGTCAGACTTTCCTGATTTGTCTAAATTGACGAAAATGAAAACACTTTGATAGAAAGGAAGAAATGGAAAATAAGTAAATGAAAAAAAAGAAAAAAAAAAAAAAGAAAGAAGAAACACACATGTGCGTACACACGCAGGCATGCACGCGCGCATGTATACACACATGCACACACACACACACACACGCGCGCGTGCGCCTCGTGCCGACACATCTACATGTATATATATATAAACTGAGTTGTGCACGCGTTTGGGCACACGACTGTGTACGTACGTTCTTCATAGCAGGCGTTACAAGTTTGATACGTAACGCTGTCCCACTTCAGCGGGTATTTTTTATCCCGCCACCCTTTCCCTTCCACCACTCTCCACTCAGCCCCTCCCCCCTCTACCCCCCCCCCCCTGGTGTACGCACGATCTAGTATTTTAGAAGTGCCTTTGGAAAAAAAATCGATTGGTAATAGCTCGGTCTTTACTGACTGAATAAACTGGGATCGTGTGGCGTGTAGGAGACGGCACGGGGACATTCTCACCTGAGCCACGCAGCAGATGACGCAGTGAAAATTGTTTTCAAAATGTAAGATCTAGTGTCCTTGTCTATCGTACCTATGGTACATAGTACAGTCTGTGTATGTGGTGTGTTGTGTGTGTGAGTTTTGTGTGTGTGTGTGTGTGTGTGTGTATGTGTGTGCGCGCGCGCGTGTGTGCGTGTGTGTGTGTGTGTTACTTACCACTTTTTGCTAAATCAATCGGTATTCAGTGTGAGTGTATTATACTATAATGTGTTCTGTACTATGCAGGCTATTCTAAATTGATTTTCAAAATTACGTTTTGTTATGGATTGTGTTGCGCCAAAGGGCAAACGAAAACAAAACACCCCTACAAAAAATAACAAAAAAAACAAAAACAAAAAAACAACAACAAAAATAACAACAGAAACAGCCTCAAAAGCTAACCTCCCTCCCACGGCATTCCACCCGTCCCCTCACCAGCAAGAAAATAATACAATTACATTGATGATAATCATGTTTTTTCTTGCTTTGGATGTACGATATAATCTGCTTCCCTCTTCTCGACAAGATGCCGTGGTGAGGTGGTCAGCGCAAAAGACTGACAACTGGAAGACCGAAGATTAAAATCCAGTAAGTTGAAATCATTGTGGGATTGTAAAGCCTTATGTGGCTTGTGTGAGACTAGAATAAGAATCAGAATTTTTTTTTTATATCAAAAATGAAATCCATATGGGTCACAAGCCACTAATGTTTAATTTTGACTCCTGCGCCCTATCCAGCAACTGCAAAAATAATTAAAACCCTTTGTCTCCCTCACCCTATCCACCAACTACAAAAACATAACCCTTCGACTCCCTCACCCTATCCACCAGCTTCCTGCGGGGTTAAGTTTTTGCTATGCTAGTATGGTTGACAACGCAGGATGCTGGTGGACAGTGTGCTGGAGTCTAAGGCTTAATGAAAATAAACAGGGATAAATTGCAGTGTTATTGATCCGGTGTGTTGAAGAGTGTGTTATGGCTCGTTTGGAAGACTGGGATCACAGAGCTTAATCCAGTCCACTTATGCATCATTGATAGTGTTGTTCAAATTCCATGACTTGCACTATAGGTGCCTTGTTACTCTTGGATCAGGTTGACGCCACGCTGCATTAAACTATTATAAAGGAACCAGAAAAAACAAACAAACAAACAAACCAAAAAAACAAACAAACAAACAAAAACAAACAACCCCCCCCCCCACACACACACGAAAAAAAAAAAAAAAAAAAGAACCAGAACGCGTATTTAATACAACCAGACAAAACAGGCGCAAATTTGTCGGCCAGCTTGCCTTTGTCAAGCGTAAGATCACAAACAAACAAACACCAAATACAAACATTAGAAAAAAACACGAAAAAAAAAAAAAAAAAAAAGAACCAGTACGCGTATTTAATACAACCAGACAAAACAGGCGCTAATTTTCGGCCAACTGGCCTTTGTCACACGTATGATCACAAACAAACAAACAAACAAACACCAAATAAAAAAATTATGAAAGAGAAGCGTAGCGAGTGATACCCCGTCACACAGTCTTTTAACCCATAGTGAAACACCATAGTCCATAGACTGCTTGCTATCATATCCGTTTTCATGAATCATCACAGTGTTAGGAAGAAAAAAAAAAAAAGAAAAAGCAAACCAACCACGTTTCTATTTCATGGTCAGATTTAAAAAAGAGATGATACTTAACAAAGGACTTCCCGCTTAAATACTTTCCGCACAGTGACATAAATTGAGTGTTGTCCTTTCATTTCACAAGTTCATATTTTGTGTTTACATTTTTTATCGTCACGAAGCAAAGTGGAGAACAGAATTCGAACTTGTTCTCATCCATCTCCTCAGTTTCACAATTCTGACAGCTGCACGATCTCATAAAAGATCCGTCTTTATGTAGGTATCCAAATAAATAACTTGGCAGACAGACAGGTGGGTACATAGGACATAGGCAGACAGACAGGTGGGTACATTTGGGCATAGGCAGACAGACATGTGGGTAATAGGACATAGGCAGACAGACAGGTGGGTACATAGGCGACAGACGTGGGCACGACATAGCAGACAGGTGGGTAATAGGCAAGGCAACAGACAGGTGGGTACATAGGACATAGGGCAGACAGACAGGTGGGTACATAGGAATAGGCAGACAGACAGTGTGGGTAGATAGGAATAGGCAGACAGACAGGTGGGTACATAGGACATAGGCAGACAGACAGTGGGTAATAGGACATAGCAGACAGACAGGTGGGTACATAGGAACACATGGCAGACAGACAGTGGGTACATAGGACATAGGCAGACAGACAGGTGGGTACATAGGACATAGGCAGACAGACAGGTGGGTAATAGGACATAGGCAGACAGACAGGTGGGTACATAGGACACAGGCATGACAGACAGGTGGGTACATAGGACATAGGCAGACAGACGGGTGGGTAATAGGACATAGGCAGACAGACAGGTGGGTACATAGGACATAGGCAGACAGACAGTGGGTACATAGGACATAGACAGACAGACAGGTGGGTACATAGGACATAGGCAGACAGACAGGTGGGTACATAGGACATAGGCAGACAGACAGGTGGGTACATAGGACATAGGCAGACAGACAGGTGGGTAATAGGACATAGGCAGACAGACAGGTGGGTACATAGGACATAGGCAGACAGACAGGGTGGGTACATAGGACATAGGCACAGACAGACAGGTGGGTACATAGGACATAGGCAGACAGACAGTGGGTACATAGGACATAAGGCAGACAGACAGTGGGTACATAGGACATAGCAGACAGACAGTGGGTACATAGGACATAGGCAGACAGACAGGTGGGTATAGACATAACAGTGGTACATAGGACAAGACAGACAGAAGGTGGGTACATAGGACATAGGCAGACAGACAGGTGGGTACATAGGACATAGAACAGAAGGGGGTACATGAAAAGACAGACAGTGGGTACATAGGACATAGGCAGACAGACAGGTTGGGTACATAGCAGACAGACAGGTGGGTAAGACATAGCAGAAGACAGGTGGGTACATAGGACATAGGCAGACAGACAGGTGGGTACATAGGACATAGGCAGACAGACAGGGGGTACATAGGACATAGCAGACAGACAGGTGGGTACATAGGACATAGACAGACAGACAGGTGGGTACATAGGACATAGGACAGACAGACAGGTGGGTACATAGGACATAGAAGACAGACAGATGGGTACAGGTAGATGGTACATAGGCAGCAGAAGACAGGTGGGTACATGGACATAGACAGACAGACAGGGGGTACATAGGACATAGGACAGAAGCAGTGGGTACATAGACAGACAGAGTGGGTACATAGGACATAGACAGACAGACGGGATGGGTACATAGGACATAGACAGACAGACAGGTGGGTACATAGGACATAGGCAGACAGACAGTGGGAAGCAAGGACATAGGACAGACAGACAGAAGGTGGGTACATAGGACATAGGCAGACATACAGATGGGTACATAGGACATAGACAGACAGACAGGTGGGTACATAGGACATAGACAGACAGACAGTGGGTACATAGGGCAACATGACTGACAGAGAAGACAGTGGGACATAGGACAAGACAGACAGACAGTGGGTACATAGGACATAGACAGACAGACAGGTGGGTACATAGGACATAGCAGACAGACAGATGGGTACATAGGACATGGGCAGACAGACAGAGTGGGTACATAGGACATAGCAGACAGACAGATGGTACATAGGACATAGACAGACAGGGTACAGGTGGAAACATGGGACATAGGACAACAGACAGAGTGGGTACATAGGACATAGGCAGACAGACAGATGGGTACATAGGACATAGACAGACAGACAGAGTGGGTACATAGGACATAGGCAGACAGACAGGTAGGTACATAGGACAAGGCAGACAGACAGGTGGGTACATAGGACATAGACAGACAGACAGGTGGGTACATAGGACATAGACAGACAGACAGGTGGGTACATAGGACATAGACAGACAGACAGGTGGGTACAAGACATAGGCAGACAGACAGGTGGGTACATAGGACACAGGCAGACAGACAGGTGGGTACATAGGACATAGACAGACAGACAGGTGGTACATGACATAGGCAGACAGACAGATGGGTAATAGGACATAGACAGACAGACAGGTGGGTACATAGGACATAGGCAGACAGACAGGTGGGTACATAGGACATAGACAGACAGACAGGTGGTACATAGACAGGACAGACAGACAGGTGGGTACATAGGACATAGGCAGACAGACAGATGGGTACATAGGACATAGACAGACAGACAGGTGGGTACATAGGACATAGACAGACAGACAGTGGGTACATAGGACATAGGCAGACAACAGGTGGGTACATAGGACATAGACAGACAGACAGGTGGGTACATAGGACATAGGCAGACAGACAGGTGGGTACATAGACATAGGCAGACAGACAGGTGGGTAGATAAGACAAGACAGATAGACAGGTGGGTACATAGGACATAGGCAGACAAACAGGTGGGTACATAGGACATAGGCAGACAGACGGGCGGGTACATAGGACACAGGCAGACAGACAGGTGGGTATATAGGCAGACACGCACGCACACACGCACACACTCTCTCTCTCTTTCTCACTCACTCTTTTCACCCCCACAACTCTCTTTTATCTTCTTTTGTCTCTATCACCACACAACACACACACCACACACACACACAACACACACACACACACACACACACACACACACACACACACACACATCCACAACACTGTCTCTCTTTCATCTTCTTTTGTCTCCATCACACACACACACACATACACACACACAAGCGCGCGCGCACACACACACACACACACACCCACACCCAGAGAGAGAGAGAGAGAGAGAGAGAGAGAGAGAGGAGAGAGAGAGAGAGAGAGAGAGAGAGAGAGAGAGAGAGAGAGAGAGAGAGAGAGAGAGAGAGAGAGAGAGGCACATGTGTCATCTTCCTAAAATTAGTCAAAGCGTGAGGTGCGTTACTGTAAAGCATGGGCAACTTCACCGTCACGACAATCCCTGTCCCGATTTCACACAGACACGAATCGGCCGAGATAAGTAAATGGTTTTGAAAAGACGACGCAACAGTATACAACATACATGTCTGTACCTAAAAGAAGTCAGTCATGCGTTACAGCGACAAGGACTGACGGGAACAAACGTGAGGTAGTTTGGAAAGCTTTCGCTTCATTGTAGTATCCCCAGAGCCTATAAGATAATATACATGTAGCTCATAGACTACAGAAAACAGAGGGCATGTGTTCTGGTTATTCTTATTCTTATTGCTGCTTATTAAAGCCCAGCCGACTGCGTAGAGCCATATTAGGGCTATAACCATTCCAATACACACGTACAGTACTTCAACAGGGGGAGAAAAAGAGAAAAGGAACAATTTAGTACACATATGAATGTATTCGCGCATATAACCTGAGGAGATGCCCCTGGCGTTGACCATTTCGTCCAATTCATTG
>CM060315.1:55021634-55024134 GCA_030674185.1 Monoplex corrugatus
ATATTTACCGCAGAAGTAGATCTATAAAAAAAGTATAATGTATACATAGTAATTTTCTGTTTAAGTAAATGCTGGAATGCGGAAGGTTCCCTTTACTTCCGTTGTTTGTTTGCTTTCTTTTTTTTTTTTTCCTTTCCTGATGTTTGCTTTTTGTTTTGTTTTCTTTGGTTTGCTACATTATTTCTGATATGAGTGCCCAAGTTAACCCTTTGACACCCTGAACCCTGGAAGCTGGTGGATATGGTGAGGGAATCAAAGAGTGAAGTTTTTGCTTTGTTGGCATGGTTGACAATGCAGGATGGATGTGGACAGGGTGGAGGAGTCAAAGGGTTAAGTTTTTTGCTTTGTTGGCATGGTTGACAATGCAGGATGGAGATGGACAGGGTGCGGGAGTTAAAGGGTTAAATGGAACAGGATTTGCTTGTTTGTGAAGAAACTGAGTAAAGGAATTTCATTTCAGTGACTGTTTACATCCTGAATGTTTTCTTTCTTTCTTTCTGTTTTCAAACTTTTCTTGTTTCTTCCTGGTATAATCGTAGCCAGTGTAAACGAGACACGATTTGTTTCTTTCGTGTGAAATTAAACGTGTTTCTTTTTAAACAACCGCTCCCCTGTGTCATCTGCCCGTGAACAAATTCTTGTATAATTATGGAGAATTCATGCTCTTCTCTTTAACTTCTTCATTTCCCAATGTTTTTAGTTTTGTTCATTTTTCAAAAATATCATTGCACTCAGGGAGATCACCTTTTTTTAGCCCCATTTTCTGCACCAGCATAAAGGTCGCAGAAGCTGGAACAGTTTTTTTTTACGATGCGATGATGATGATGTCAATGAGGATGATAATCATGATGCTATGGAGTTCCATCTAGGATTGAGACTGCGTGTCAGGGTTTGTACTGTACGCTTACTATCATAACATATCCTGGCGTCAACCAGGTCCGAGAGATTCAGACACCTGCGGTGCTGGTCAGAAGATTTGAGCAACACTCTCGATGACGCATCCGTGAAGTGGATGAGACTCGACTCTGTGGTTTCAGTCTTTCCAATGAGCCCATAGCATGTGCAACTCTGGGTAGGAGCCGGTTAGAGCCGAAAACTCCCACAATGATTTTTGAAGGGACTGATGGCGGTGGGGGAGGGGGTTGTTTACTTTTGTTTTTGTTTAGATGTTAGCGTTATATCTTCTCGGTTGCGTGTGCGCACGTTGTTTTTACCCATACTGTACATCAGGTATATTGCTACACACTGTGCATACTCTGTCTTCAGTGGACGTGAAAGCTAAGTGTATCATGTTTCCATGACCCAGCCATTGACACGACTTACTGGATCCTGAAAGCGCGTATTTGATATTCTGTATGCGTGTACACATCTTGACCTGAGAGATCAGAAAAATCTTGGCTATACCTTTTGACCTACTAGGCGGAGTTGTTCAGGCGGGACCTTTTGATAAATTAACCCTATCACCCCGCACCTATCCACCACCAACTGCAAAAAACTTAACCCTTTGACTCTTTCACTCTATCCACCAGCTTCCTGCAGAAAGCTGGCGGATAGGGTGAGAGAGTGAAAGGGTTAAGTTTTTGTTTTGCTAGCATGGTTGACAATGCAGGATCCTGGTGGACAGGGTGCAGGAGACAAAGGGTTAAGTCCAAAGTTTACCCACGTGACTACCGCGACCCCGAGCGCTTTTATTCCGGCTGTGATTGTACCTCGTCAGAATTTATGAAGATTTGTTTATTTAGTGTCAGATTGTTGTTTTCATAGCCAAACATTTTTGTCTATTTAGTGTCAGATTGTTGTTGTTTTAATGGCCACACATTTTTGTCTATTTAGTGTCAGATTGTTGTTGTTTTAATAGCCAACATTTTTGTTTATTTAGTGTCAGATTGTTGTTGTTTTAATAGCCAACATTTTTGTTTATTTAGTGTCAGATTGTTGTTGTTTTAATAGCCACACATTTTTGTTTATTTAGTGTCAGATTGTTGTTGTTTTAATGGCCAACATTTTTGTCTATTTAGTGTCAGATTGTTGTTGTTTTAATAGCCAACATTTTTGTTTATTTAGTGTCAGATTGTTGTTGTTTTAATAGCCAACATTTTTGTTTATTTAGTGTCAGATTGTTGTTTTAATAGCCAACATTTTTGTTTATTTAGTGTCAGATTGTTGTTGTTTTAATAGCCAACATTTTTGTTTATTTAGTGTCAGATTGTTGTTTTAATAGCCAACATTTTTGTCTATTTAGTGTCAGATTGTTGTTGTTTTAATAGCCAACATTTTTGTTTATTTAGTGTCAGATTGTTGTTGTTTTAATGGCCAAACATTTTTGTCTATTTAGTGTCAGATTGTTGTTGTTTTAATAGCCAACATTTTTGTTTATTTAGTGTCAGATTGTTGTTGTTTTAATAGCCAACATTTTTGTCTATTTAGTGTCACATTGTTGTTGTTTTAATAGCCAACATTTTTGTCTATTTAGTGTCAGATTGTTGTTGTTTTAATAGCC
>CM060315.1:55026634-55046634 GCA_030674185.1 Monoplex corrugatus
TCGTAATCACTTGGCCTTTTGGGCTATATGATGTTTATAAAAGGCAGTGAGAGAGAGAGAGAGAGAGAGAGAGAGAGAGAGAGAGAGAGAGAGAGAGAGAGAGAGAGAGAGAGAGAGAGAGAGAGAGAGAGAGAGAGAGAGAGGGAGAGAGAGAGAGAGAGAGAGAGAGAGAGAGAGAGAGAGAGAGAGAGAGAGAGCTATGAAATAATTTTCTATTCCCCTTCCTCAGTTGAACACACCAAAACATCGTACCACTGTTTGATCAGAACAATTCCTTTCCTTTCTTCTTTTAAAGAAAGAACAACAACAAAGTCTAAAAGGACAAAAACGTGAGCAACAAGAGACTAAAATAACAACAATCCCAAATCAGTTTCTTTGTTTAACTCTTAGACACCTTCGCCTTGTCCACCAGTGTCCTTGAAGGAAGCTGATGGAGAGTGGGAGGGAGTAGGGGGGTTAAGACATGGGGTTAAGACATAAGAGAACAACAAGGTAGGGTAGCTAAAACTGGGCTGTTTTCTCTTGACCTGCTGACGATGATTGATCATTCACATTGTGTTTATCTGTATCGTTCTGTATTGCTTGCGAATTTACCCCCACAGTCATCCATCAAGTTGGTGGGTGCGGGACAGCGTTGAAACCAGTTAGACTACATGTACATATAGAGACATCCTTGTACCTGTGTTAAACTCATGTATCGCTGTAGCAGACACGATCGATCGTGCTGCCAAATGGATAGGTGGCAAGGTTCGTGCCAAGGGCTTTCGAACGCGACCGCCCCAGTCCACCACCCAGCTGTGCATGGATACCTGTCCCTCTTCGATACTTTGACTCCCGCACCCTGTCCTCCAGCATTCTGTATTGCCAACCATGCCAGCACAGCAAAAACTTAACCTTTTGATTCCCTCACCCTATCCACCAGCTATCAGAATAGTCAACAGAATCGGCCAAGCCAAAACAGCATTCAAGAAGATGAAAAGGCATTCTAATCAATAAATGCCTATCAATTAACATCAGGAAGAGAGTTCTTGAATGTTAAATAGAACCGATACTGTTATACGGTTGTGAGGCGTAGACTGTCAACAAGCAAAGCCGGAACAAGATTGAGGCAGCCGAGATGTGGTTTCTAAGAAGAGTGTTGAGAGTTCCATGGACAGCAAAGAAAACAAACGAGACGGTCTTGATGGAGGCAGACACAGGAAGATCGTTCATAAGGAAGATTAGGAAAAGACAGGGATCATTTATAGGCCATTTTATGAGGAAAGGGGAATTAGAGCACCTGGTCACAACGGGAAAGCTGGAGGGAAAGAGAGCATCAGGTAGACCCAGGGAGAAATTATTGGACGGACTTGCAGGGTGGCTGAGAACAGAGTGGAAGACGTGCTTGTGGCAACAAGGGATAGATGCATATGGAGGGCCATGATCGCCAACGCCATGCGGCAGGGCACTTGATGATGATGATGATGATGATGATGATCCACCAGCTTCCTACAGGAAGCTGATGGACAGGATAATGGAATCTAAGAGTTAAGTTTTTGTAGTTGGTGGATAGGGTGTGGGAGTCAAAGGATTAAATGCGTTCCACACGCATCTCTCTGTGTAGTTCTCTAGTTTTATTGTTATCATTTACCGGTCTTTCTGCGCCCGTCTCTCTTTTATAAAAGGGGAAGGTAAAGCAGTGAGGGAGAGAAACTAGCTCATATATATTATGGGAAAACATGGGAAAATACGTACCTTGTCGATCTGTCAAGTACATGCTGCATTCCTTGACCAAATCCCTCGTTTCCCCCGTGGGGATGCCGGGGGCTCTTTTAAGTATAAACAGTATCTCCACCTTCTGGAAATTCTGTGCCAGAAATTTCTTCTTTTCTTGTCACTCTCTTTGTTTCTTTCTGCCTTGTTCCTTTGCTTTCTGTCGACTCTTCTATCACTTTTTGCCTTTCTGGTCCATTCATTTGTATGTGTTCGATAAAGTCTTGCGTACTTTTTCTAAAGATTGATAATTGGGTAAATGTAATTGAATGCATTTTTGGCTCTATGGAGGTGAGATATGCAGAAGCAATTTTAGGTAATTTATACCCGTTTATGTAATATATGTTTTGGTGTCCTTAGGTATGCTTAAACTGTAATCAGGTGTGTTTTTTAAAATCCTCTGTGCGATAAATTGGACGGAGTGGTCAACGCCAGAGGCATGTCCTT
The DNA here is from genome assembly GCA_030674185.1 of Monoplex corrugatus. Taxonomy (NCBI): domain Eukaryota; kingdom Metazoa; phylum Mollusca; class Gastropoda; order Littorinimorpha; family Ranellidae; genus Monoplex; species Monoplex corrugatus. The sequence goes on from CM060315.1 coordinate 55,028,834, forward strand.
AGATTATGTGCACGAATGCATTGATATGTGTACTTAATTTTATTCTCCTTTTTTTTTCTGTTGAAGTTTTGTTTGTTTTGAAGCTGTTGTAGCCCTGATATGGCTCTACGCAGTCGGCTGGGCTTTAAACAACAGTGGTAACAATCCCTCGTTTGGACAGCCAGGTAGAGAATAGTGTTGGGCTGGCTACAGTTGTTGGAGCAATCCTCGGTTCTTCAGGTAACTGGTTCATCTGGTACATGTATGGGAGGGGTAGTGATTGATTACGCTGGCAATAGGGAGCATACGGAAACACGTCTGAGGGATGGGAAAGGTTATATTGGTATATGTCCACGTGTTGTTATAGAGTAGATAAGAGATTTTCTAATGATGATGTCATCATGGGGTCTGTGTGTTTGTGTTTGTGTGTGTGTGTGTGTGTGTGTGTGTGTGTGTGTGTGTGTGTGTGTGTGTGTGTGTGTATGGTGTGTGTGTGTGTGTGTGTGTGTGTTGTGTGTGTGTGTGTGTGTTGTGTTGGGGGGGGGAGGGGGAGGGGGAGGGGGAGAGGAATCTGTGGGTGTCTGCGTGTATCGTTCGTTTCACCGTCTTTTCACTAAGAACACATTTTCGTTCGAACTTCATTTCGGAGGAAAGAATGATCAGTAACTTTGCTACTCTGTCATTGTCTCTATTTCTGTTTTTCTGTCTGCCTGTCTTTCCGTCTCTGTCTGTCTGTCTGTCTGTCTTTCCCTGTCTGTCTGTCTCTTTCTGTCTCGTATCTTTCTCCCTGTCTCATTCTGTGTGACCTGTCCTTACAGCCATTAGATGGCACGTGGGAGAGATAGTGATGGATCATGGAAGGACAGTGAAGAAGAGAAGAGGCGTCTCGGGGAATGAGAAATAAACTTTATAAGGCAGTAAGTATATTGGGCTGTTAACGCAAACTGTACCGCTTGAAGAGACCTGTCCAGAAGACACATTCCCTGTATATCATCGTCATTGTGTTCCAGATTAGCTCAGGAACGGAGAATATCGTCGCTCCTAATGAAACGATTGGTAGAAACAAACATTAAACAAAAACAATAACAACAAAGACGACAACAAACAAACGAAGAAATCAAATAAAAGGGGAAAAAGGGAAAAATTCCACACACAAACAAAACCATAAAGAAAACAAAACGAAACTAAACAAGCAAACAAACAAACAACAAACAAACAAACAAACAAACAAACAAACAAACAAACAAACAAACAAAAAAACCACCACCATCAACAACAAAAAAGACAGATGGGCCAGTTTTGTAGGCAAACCTTTTGTAAGCTGTTATAAAACTGCTTATTAGTTACTTCATTTGTAAAAATTGTTTTCGCGCTGATCGTGAGCGCGCGCGTGCACACACACACACACACACACACACACACACACACACACACACACACACACACACACACACACAACACACACACACACACACACACACACACACACACACACACACACACACACGCACGCACCACGCACACACACACACACACACACACACACACACACAGCGCGCAAACATTTACGCTATCTCTCAGACACAGGCATATATATATATATATATATATACACACACAAACACACCACACAGACATGCACGCAAGGGGCACACACACACACATATACAACACACTCTCTCACTCGCTCACTGACCGTACCCTCACCCACTCACGCATACACGCGCACACACACACACACACACACACACACACACACACACACACACACACACACACACACACACTGACATACATCGACGACACAACACAACACACAAAAACAGCGATTGAGGAGAGAGAGACAGACAGACAGAGACAGAGACACAGAGACATAGACAAGAGAGAGAGAGAGAGAGAGAGAGAGAGAGAGGACAGAGACAGAGACAGAGAGAGAGACAGAGACAGAGGAGACAGAGAGAGAGAAGAGAGTCACATAGTAGTTAAAGCAAGCGTCGACAGGGGCCCACTGTTTGTGTGCCGGGTGGCCCTGGTATAAAATTTTGTTCCATTTTGCACGGTGTTGTGGTCATAGTGACAGGCTTGCGTCCTGTGACAGGGCCACGGGGTCAAGGCCTGTTATTAGGAGGGCTTCACAGGTCCTTTGAAAGAAGTTACTCAAGCAGTTCCTCCGGATCTAACTAGCAGGTAACATGTTTCCTCAAAACAAAAAAATAAAACGCATGGGGATTAGACTTTGCTTCTGGTACTGCTTCTGTGCTGTAGTAGTGTAGCCTATATAGCTTTATACACCACCCTCCCTGTACAGGCTGTCCGTCCAGTTTCTCTGTCTCTCAGTCATTTTCAAAGACTTGAGAAGGATTCGGTTTCAAAATTAAGGAACTCTTGAGCCATACGCTCTTGTGTGTGTGTGTGTGTGTGTGTGTGTGTGTGTGTGTGTGTGTGTGTGCGTGTGTGTGTGTATGTTTGTTGATGTGTTTGTTGTTGTAGTGATATGTACATATATATACATATACATATATATATATTTATAATATATATATATTTAGATATATATTATTTACATATATATAATATATATATATGCACGCAGTCTATGCGCATATTAATATAAATATATGATTATGTGCGCGCGCACCAATATTACATTGGCCGACACACCTGACTCACACGCTCATGTGCGCAGACAGACACACAAACACAAAAACACAGATTGGACTTGTTGTTGTTGTGTTGTTGTTGTTGTTGTTTTTTCTTTTGTTTGTAGTTTGTAGTTCCTGCAAGAGGGGTTCGTCACACAGGGATAAGTTCATATGCGCTCCACCCAAATCTGCCATCAATTATCTGTTGCTTAAATTAACGTAACTTCAAACAATGCATTAGTTTTGTGCCGGGAAACGGTGACACTTGGCATAGTGATACAGCGATACCAACAACTCAGTTTGGACTGGGCCCAAAGCAGTCAGAGCGTACCATCATCTCTTCAGTTTGGCAAGTCCATATACATCGCTCTGTCAGCAGTAGGAGATTCCAGCCACAAGCACAGGGTTTTACGCATACTCAAGGATCGCAATTCTCCTTATCACTATCAGATTTGGATGGAGCGCATGTATGGAGCTGTCCGAGTGCACTGAATCATTTATACATATCTATATCTCTGTATCTATATCTATGTATCTATCATAAATGTATATTAAATCATATATACATATCTATATCTCTGTATCTCTATCTATCTATCTATCATATCATATATACATGTATATATATATAATAATTTATATATATACATGTATATCTAATATGATAAATACAGAGATATAGGTACAGAGATATAGATATGCATATGTAATTTAGTGCACTCGCACAGCTTCATGTATGTATGTATGTATCTATATACATACATACATATGTGTGTATATATATATATATATGTATATATACATATGTATATATATACATATGTATATGTATATATACATATATATATGTATATATACATATGTATATATATATATGTATATATATATATTTATATATATACAGTATATACATATATATATATATGTGTGTGTGTGTGTGTGTGTGTGTGTGTGTGTGTGTGTGTGTGTGTGTGTGTGTGTGTGTGTGTGTGTGTGTGTGTGTGTGTGTGTGTGTGTGTGTGAATTTATGTCCGAGTGCGATGAACAAATTCAAATTCAAATCAAATGCATAAATCTCCCTCTTGGTATTCGTTTTGTCCAGTTATGGTCTTGATATGATTAACGTTAATCTGACAGTAAATGGTTATGATGATGATAGCTGGTCGAGCCATCCAGGCAACGAGTGCTGACTGCTTCAGTTGTTCTGAATCTACCCAAGTCTGAAAAAACCAGCTTCTAGTTTTAGTCTGTTAAGTTTTACCGCTGGAAAATAAAATATCATTTCACTTTGTCCAATAGCCCTGATATGGGTCTACGCAGTCGGCTGGGCTTTATGCAACAATAACAATAACAATAACAATAACAATAATTTTGTCCAAAACAAGTTCAACCGCCCGCGTCCCTATTTAATATTGTCGTTCTCCCTTCCGTTTCCCTTCCACACATCCCGTAACTACGGACTGTAGTGTAGGTATGAGCATGTGTACTGTTACTATAGACACCTCCCCAAAGACGTGGTATGGCTGCCTTTATTTAAGGCGGGATACAGAACGGTCACACACGCAAAGAGCCGCTCTCTCTCTGTTAGTTCTGGTCTGTTTTGTTGAGTTTAACCCTCTGACTCCCGCACACTCTCCACCAACTGCAAAAACTTAACCCTTTGACTCCCGCACCCTCTCCATCAACTGCAAAAACTTAACCCTTTGACTCCCGCACCCTCTCCACCAACTGCAAAAACTTAACCCTTTGACTCCCTCACCCTGTCCACCAACTGCAAAAACTTACCCTTTGACTCCCGCACCCTGTCTACCAACTGCAAAAACTTAACCCTTTGATTTCCTGCGCCCTGTCCACCAACTGCAAAAACTTAACCCTTTGACTCCTGCACCCTGTCCACCAACTGCAAAAATTATTCCTTTGACTCCCGCACCCTGTCCACCGACCGCAAAAACTGAACCCTTTGACTCCCTCACCCTATCCACCAGCTTCTGCAGGAAGCTGGCGGATAGGGTGAGGGAGTCAGAGGGTTAAGTTTTTACTTTGCTAGCAAGGTTAGCATTGCAGGACGCTGGTGGACAAGGTGCGGGAGTCAAAGGGTTCTTAAAGTCCTACCATTGTCAGAATGTATGAGGACTAGCTGTAAGAATGTTGCTTAAAGAAGCTTTAAAATATTTTGGTTGCACTGTAAGATACCCATGCTACTGTCGGATGTTTTAGGATTAGACCACCTACTACAACAGCTGTTCTGTTTTGTTGAGTTTAAAGTCCTATGTATGTATATGAGGACTAGCTATAAGAATGTTGCTTAAAGAAGCCGTAAAACATTTTGGTCGCTCTGTGAGGTACCGAAGCTATTGTCGGATTCTCTGGGATCTCGGATGCACACCCCACACATCAACTAGGTAGTTAGGTTAGCTTGGTTTTATATGCTTGAATAGTGAGTACTCGCAGTAACACTAGCCTGCATAAGAAGAAGAAAATGAAGAAGAAAAAAACAAAAAAAAAAGAAAAGAAGTTACTATAGCCACCACAGTCACACAACTGTGTAATTGGGCGGTCCAGTGAATTTTGGCCACACATCGCTGATCACACGTTGTTCATGTTCTTCTATTTACTACTGTCTCACTAAGATTGGTGGACACCGATGTGGGTTCTCTTTGTTAGCGTCTCTCTGAGTGGAACCCTATCGTGTTTATCGATCTGCCTGCAGCGTTCGTGTCTGACTGTTCTGTCTCTATCTTCGTTTTTTTTTCTTTTCATTACCCCCCTTCCTACACCCTCGCTGTTCCTTCATTCTCTCTGCCCGGTTTTGTTGGTAGGATGTATCTATGTGAAATTGTTGTATACCCAGCACCCAGATGTTGCCAAGACACGGAACACAGTTGGCGAGATGTCAGTTTCGTGTAACTCTCTTTTCTTTTAACCCCCTCCCACCACGGGGGTTAATGGCCCACTTTACAGTTGTTTGAATGGACAGACTGTCCCTATCATCCCCACCATTAAACTTCCCCCCTACACACATACACACACGCGTTCGCGCCCGCGCACATACACACACACGCACATACACGCACACACACACACACACACGCACACATACACACACACACATACATACAGACACAGACACACAGACACACAGACACACACACACACACACACACATATATATATATATATATATATATATATATATATATAGTATATATATATATACATACACACACATACATATATGCACACACACGTTTATCATTTTCATTCTCCCACCTCATCTACCAACTACCAACAGGAAAGAACAACAAGCAGTAAAAACAACACACGGCCGCCAGTGACGAGTTTTAACCCTTTCAGTCCTTCACCCAAGCCTCTTGCTTGGCAGGAACCGGGCGAGAAAGCAAAAGGGTTAAACGTGTGACTGAAGGCTGCACGGCGTCGTGACAAAATGTAAACCATTTCACCATGGCAACACCTGTGAGGTCCCAGGCCTTCCTCCCAAGTTTCATGGCTACAAAAATATTGGTTGTAGACACGCATGCCACATGTCTCGATGGTTAGTCGTGTGTGTGTGTGTGTGGAATTCCTTGGCCACAACTAGGATTTGTAAAGTTGTTATTGTTGTTGTTATTGCTGTTTAAAGCCCAGCCGACTGCGGAGAGCCATATCAGGGCTATAACCGCTTCAAAACATACAAAACTTCAACGGAATAAAAAAAAAAAAAAAATTCGGGCACATAATCTAAGGACATGCCCCCGGCGTTGACCACTCCGTCCAATTTGTGAAGTAACCCCTTGTTGGTCATGACTGTAAACTGGAATCCCGGCGTGATAATTATTTCTCTGTGTTTTGGTGTTAACTTGTAGGCCTCACGCCTTCCGAACTGCCTGCGTGAATTCGACCCTGACTCATGAAAACCTTTGTGCGAGCAGCCGACCTCCGTTCCATACAGTTTTGACAAGAGTACCTGACCCTCTTCAGACTTTTAGGGATGGTGAAGCAACGAGGAGAGAAGACTGGCACTGCCATGATAGTGCTGTCCTTGAGAAAAGTTAAAACCCCACACTCCCCATACCACCTGAGACTTAGGAGACAGTCTTTATCTTTGCCTTTGTCTTTGCTTTTGTAATGGTCCTGTAACTTCAGACAGCGTTTGATTCGCTCAGTACCGGTGTTCACTATGTGACTAGCCTAGAGTTCTCACTAGTTTGGTTCTGGCAACAACAGCTTTATACTTTCTGCGATGTAAATCCTTTCTTTTGAAACCAACCCATCAATCAGCCATCACACACCCTTCTCTCAGTCAAGCAAGCAAGCAAGCAAGCAAGCAAGCAAGCAACCAACCAACCAACCAACCAGCCAACCAACTAGCCAACTAACCAACCAACCAACCAACCAACCAGCCATCCAACCGACCGACCGACCGACCGACCGACCAACCAACCAACCAACCGACCAACCAACCAACCAGCCAGCCAGCCAGCCAACCAACTAACCAACTAACCAACCAACCAACCAACCAAACAACCAACCAGCCAGCAGCCAGCAGCCAACCAACCAACCAACCAACAACCAACCAACCAACCAACCAACCAACCAACCAACCAACCAACCAACCAACATACCAATCAAACACACATTTGTTTTCTTATCAAACCCACCCACCAACAAAATACACAAACATCTGACATTCGTCACATTCATAACCAACACCACCCAACCATTTTACTTACGTCTGTTTTAAAACCAGTCAGCCCATCGACATACAAGAGTCCACCCAACCTCTTTGAGTATAAACAGTATCCCCACCTTCTGGAAATTCTGTGCTAGACATGTCCACTTTTCTGTCACTCTCTTTGTTTCTGCCTTGTTCCTTTGCTTTCTGTCGTTTCTACCTACCATTTTCTGCCTGAATGGTCCGTTTACCTGTATGTGTTCGATAAAGTCTTACGTACTTTTTCTTAGGATTGGTAATTGGGTACATGTATTAAGTGCATTTTTGGCTCTAGGGAGGTGAGATACGCGGAAGCAATTTTAGGTAATTTATGCCTGTTTTTATATATGTTTTGGTTTCCTTAGGTACGCTTATATTTGTATTCAGGAGTGTTTTTTTTAAATCCCCTGTGCGATAAATTGGACGGATTGGTCAACGCCAGGGACATGTCCTTAGATTGTGTGTGCGGATGCATTGATATGTGCACTTAATTTTCTTTTCTTGTTTTTCTTGTTGAAGTTTTGTATGTTTTGAAGCGGTTATAGCCCTGATATGGTTCTACGCAGTCGGCTGGGCTTTAAACAACTATAACAATAACAATAACAACAGTAACAATAACAATAGCAATAACAATAACAATTATAACAACAACAATAACAATAACAACAATTAAAGTAACAACAACAACATAATATTAATAATAACAACAACAAACAACAATAACAATAACAGTCCACCCAGTTTTAACTGTGACTGTATGATCACTGTTGCAGGCCAAGTGCGGGAGGATGGTGAGCAACTACAACAACACGCTGCACCTCATCGTCAACGTGCCCGAGTCCGTCATGAAGACCCAGGCCCGCAACACACGAGCCTCCAACATGTTCTCCACGCCTCTCCAGCCGGCCGGCGACACCCAGCCGAAGATACGTCGCTCCCGGAGTCGTGAGGACATTCTGATGGATGAGATCGACGACCTGTACGGCTACGTCAGGGACGGAGGCTCTGTGCCTCCCAAAGTCAAGTTTCAGTACGACTCGGATGAAGAGAGTTACTGGGAAGAGCCAGCCTACGAGCCGCTAGACGAGTTCCGCGCCCGCCTGAAGGCCATGGAGTCTGGACAGAAGGTCACGTTCCCTGCCTTCTACCGCCCGGCTGACCCGACGCATCTGAAAGGTCTGGTTGGTGGGACCAAACCCCCGAGAAACCTCCCGCTGGGATGGACACTCCGGTGGTTGTAGGGGAGCCCAGTTCTGCCGCCACCTCAGAGAGTGTGTACGGCGTGATAGCCTGCGATCCACGTGATGACACATCACCCGCAAAAGCTCAGGATGAACCGCCACCACTGCCGCCGAGACCCGCTGAGATGACGTCAGCCAACATCACCTCACCCACTTTTACCATCACAGTGACGTCCGCTGCCACGCCCGACCCCTCCGGTTCGCAAGGTCCTGCCAGGCCAATCCACTCCAGACGTATATCAGCACCTCTACTTCCTGCCGTAACCCTCAGTGCCGTCAAAATAGAGTCGATAGACACGACTCCCGAGACCGCCAAAGACTCTTCCGACGCTTCCCAAGGAGACCCCCCCAAGAGAGTGTCACGCTCAGACTCTGAGCCGTCCATAAGTTTGCCTTTCCCTGCTTCTGCAGCTGAGGCCAGGCCTAAAACGCCTCATAGACAGCAGAGTCAGGGAGAGGCGGTCAAACTGGACTGGAAGGAACGACTTCGGCGCTTCAATGCTTTGCAGGATAAAGGCAAAGAGGGTGAAAAGGAGGGCAGCAGTTCTGCCTCCTCAGGCAGCACCAACGGACAGAAAAAGCTCACCCAGCGACTGGCCAGAGATTTCAAAGACTCGGACATTTCTTCCAGAACCAAAGCATCTTCAGGTTCTGATGGTCGTGGAGTCAGAAAACGCATGCAGACTTTGTATTTGTAGCGCCCGTATTACACTTGATTACAATGTTCTTGTTAGAGTGAAAAATGGCACAGGGATGCGTGCGTACTATGTATGTTTATTTTAAAAAAATCCTTTTTTAGTTTGTAAAATTATGAAAACCTTTGCCCTGAGATAAGATAAGATGTAGTTTGTAAAATTATTAACAACTTTGCCTGAGATAAGGTAAGATAAGGAGTACATATTGTGGTTAATGTAAGCGTGTTTTAAACAATGGTCATTTGGTATGATGGCAAAAGCACTTAAAAAGCTTGTAGTGCTAAGTTAAGTCTCAGGGTAGTCTTTTGGTTGTGAAAAGCATTGTGTGGAGTTTGTTTTGTTCATTTCATGCACTGTTTTTGTCAGTAGTATTGTTATTTTAATAAACAAAGTTCAGGCAATCAGTGACCAGAAGAGGTTTTAACTTGACATAACGGTAAGGAGTTAGGGAAATTGTCTCTCTTTTATACGATTTTCAACACGTAGTGTGGACTATTAAACACTCCGTGTAGCAATATAGGTTCAGTCGGTTACAGACTCGTTGTGTCCAAAGCCTAAGAAACGGAAATCATCAGAGGCTAGATGTGAATTTTCCCCGTTTTGAACACAAAGTAATTGAAATCCAAAACAAGTGCGACTGCCCGCGTTCAAGCAAACAGGAACCAGAAAAACACGAAAATAGAATCATAACGCGTATTTAATACAAGACAAGACAGGCGCAAATTTTCGGCCAATGGCCTTTGTCAAACGTGAATGTAAGATCAAAACAAACACCAAATACAAAATTAAGAGAAAAAGACTGAAACTTCCATGCTGCTTCGTCCAGTGGGAGAAGAAGACAAAGTAACTGCTTAGCACGCACAACAGCATTTCGTCTTTTGGCCGTGTTCTGAAACCAAGAAAGGCATAGGTTTGTATAAGGACTGATATATCAGCATATGTCTAAACTGTTGATTTGAGAAAAGTGACAAGGGTAACACATAGGGCATTAAAGTAACTGAAACCAGGTTGGCACAGACGAAGAGCTCACACCTTTCAGTGTCACTGCATGTAAAACAAAATGTGACTGCTGGATCTTGAGGGTAAAAACAAAATATTAAAAAATACCTTGTTTGTAAAAGATCCTTGGAATTATAAACACTGTGTTTATACTCCCAAGGATCTTTTACAAACAAGGTATTTTTTAATATTTTGTTTTTACTCACTGCATGTGTTTGAGTACGGTTCGAGAAGAACTGTGTGCTTGCAGCCTCCAATCTGTTCAGTGCTTGAGAAGATAAAACGGCGATGAAGAAGAGATGAGCACCGTCTTTATAATTCTTGCCCCGAAAAAGCTGAGGCCTGTACCCTCTCACTCCCATACAAAACAAGAATTATAGGACGGTGTTTTACATTTTTCACTTTTGTTTCGTTTTGTTTTTATAATGTGTTCAAATTTTGATGACAGTTGATGAGTGTTTTTTCTCTAAACTTGATAATTTTTCTATGGTTACATTTGATTTCTTGACAGTTAACCTAACGAGGGTCTTGAAAATGAATAATTGAAAAAAATAATTACAGTGTGTCTTATACTGTGCGCAGTTATTTGCCTCAATATTGATGGTCATATGGGATAGCAATGTCATATAATACATGTCAGACCTACGAAAGCATTCCATAATGTGAGAAAAATATATAATTCATGTGCCTTTTTTTTTCGTCCTCTTCCCCTCTTTTTATGTTTTCTCTTCTGTAGCATTTTAGTCAGTTCTTTTCGTGGCTTTTGAATTTTTTGCCTCCAGTACTTCGCTGCGCTGGCTGTCATTTTTCGGAGGAGTTGTCTCCCTTTCTGGAGGAGAGCGTTACGAAAAGAGCTCATTATCGTGTCTTATGTCATGTCCTTAGACAACCCCCAGAAACTTGCAGTACTAAAAACTGAAGTGACTTTTGTGTTCTGTTTTGTCAATGTATTGTTACACAGACTTCAGCCAAAAGTTGGCACAGTGTGAGAGATAATCCGCTTTGCAAGATTATTTTCCATCCCTTGTGAACAAAACAAGACTTATTTCAAAAACTTTGTATTTTGATACAACTGTACCACCATATCATTATGAATCATTGCATACATATTACGAACCTGTGGACAGTTGACTGCATGAACTTCTCCGTTTACTTTATTTTTGTGTTTTGGGTATCACGGGGAGAAAGAGATGATTTATGGCTGATTTTTTGCTTTTTTACATTTTTTTTTTAAAGAAGTGGTGACATGTTCCTATACAACGAAGTGTCGAACTGTGTGTTGTGTGTGTGTGTGTGTGTGTGTGTGTGTGTGTGTGTGTGTGTGTGTGTGTGTGTGTGTGTGTGTGTGTGTGTGTGTGTGTGTGTGTGTGTGTGTGTGTGTCGTTGTGTGTGTGTTGTGTGTGTGTGTGTGTGTGCGTGTGTGTGTTGTGTGTGCGTGTGTGTGTGTGTGTAGTTGCGTACGTACGGACGTTTAATGGCGCTGGTCATTTTGCGCTCATAAATGTTGCCTTGCATTGATCTTGTTGTATTTTGTAAACTTAGCCTAATAGCGCTCTTTCTGCACACGTTGTTTCAAACCTTCCCACTTTTCCACTTTACATGTCCGCAAAAAAAAAACATTCAGCGGAAAACAAACACAAAACAGAATGAAAAAAAACTTGATTGAATATGAAAAAGGAAACCAAATAAACAACAGTAAAAAAAAAAAAAAAAAGCAAAACAAAACAATATGAAATAAAGGAACACATGCACGCACACACACATATGCACACATACGCACACGCACACACATACACACACACACACGCACGCACACACACACACACGCACGCACACACACACACACAAACACACACACACACACACACACAAACACACACACACACACACACACACACACACACACACACACACACACACACACACACACACACACACACAGAGTTTAAATTTTATTTTCTTCAGTTAGACTTGAACGGACTTTGTGTAGGACAGTGATGCCAAGTTCTTTTTGTTTTCATTTCATCCTGCATTGTAGCTCAGTTCGATGTGCTCGAGACATTGTTACAGCGCTTGGGTGAAACCATAAGCGCTGCACCGCTGCTGTCATGTGATGGAAGGTCCCAAATATGTCAAAAGCATATTCCTGGATGTTTGATTTAAATCTTTTATGCTGATTTGTTGTAGGAAAACACACGACCTTTTGAAAGTCGTCCAACCACTTGATTAGTTAACCCTTTGACTCCCGGACCCTATCCACCAATTGCAAAAACTTAACCCTTTGACTCCCTCACCCTATCCACCAGCTTCCTGCAGGAAGCTGGTGGATAGGGTGAGGGAGTCAAAAGGTTACGTTTTTGCTTTGCTAGCATGGTTTACAATGAAGGATGTTGATGGACAGGCTGTGGGAGTCAAAGAGTTAATGCTTGGTTGGCCTAAAGATAAATCTCCTGTCTTTCAGTGCACACAGCTGTGAATGCGTACCTGATCCTGTTCAGGGTTAGTGGAGGTAAAGCAGCAGAAGAGAAGGAGGATATGAGCACTGCCTGGGTTATGTTAAGTCTTGAGAAAAATTGGGGACTCTACCATCTTCCCTTCTCTGTGGTTTTATAGTTTTGGGGCTATCTTTTTTCTCTACCTGTGTTGACGAAATTGGATTGACAACACATTATATGCACGTTGACTAAAAATCAGTGTTAAATTAGCTAAAGTCAATCAAAGCCGTGTGGATGTTTTGTGGTTATTTCACAATGGGCTCAGTGTTGTCAAAACAGTTTTGTTTTATCAAGTAGACCCTGTCGTGTTTTGTTTACAAACATGAGTGATTGACAAGTTTTTTTTTTCTGTTTGTTTGGTTGGTTGGATGGGTTTTTTTCCCCATGTATGTGTGTACTTCATTTTCCTTTCCAGGTTTTGTGTTGTTTTGTTTATCACATCAACCAGATGTTCTTTGTGTTCTGAGATGGTTATAGCCTTGATGCAGGTCTATGCAGTCGGCTGGGCTTTAAACAATAACTTGTTCCTACGCTTTTAACGCTGTAAATTTCGTTTCTTAAAGTTGCTTTGCTTTTGACTGCAAAGGATAGACCCTATGCTTTGAAGACGACTTAAGCTTGTTTTGTTTTTGTCTTTCATCTACTCTTACTTTTTATGTTGTAGAGAACTCTAAATTCATGTTCTTTCAGTTTGTAGATTGTAATACATGTCTTTTCTGTTCAGATTATCGATTTCATTGGATTTTGTACAACAGAGATAAGTGCAACTTACGCAAAATCATGAAGTTTGTCAGACTGTTGCAAAGTCACTGAAGTTTGTGAAACTGGTTTGAGTGGAAAGAAAAACGTAGTCGTTAAAGAGAAGGAAAAGTTTACTTGACTTTTATAAAGGAACGGAAAACACAAACACACTAATGTACGAAGAAACAAAGAAAGAAACAGTCTTTTCAATTCTGGAGTTTGGAAACCCACGAATGGTCAGTATGGCCTGGAAACGTGACATAACGCGCAGTGCCTTGTGAGTATTTTGCCATCTTAAAAAAGAAGTTCTTGGCAACCGTTAAAGAAGATCGAAGTCTTTCTACCAAAAGCCTAGCCATGCCTAGAAACATATCTCAACTTTTCTTTTGTCTTAATCATTGTATCTTTTGCTCGAAACCGCCAGTCAGTAGTGCACGATAAAAAAAAATGTAAGTAGGCGCTACCCCCTCGTTGCTTCCAGCGGCTGGCGACGTCACTGCTCGTTCCCTTGCACAACTTGGGAACTAGCTTTTTGAGACAGCGACCTATATCGTCGGTGTAGGTATAAAATACAAGCAATTGAAACTGGTCTGTGCCTGTTCAGGAATATTACTCTAGTTTGGTTTAACTTTAGTTTGGTTTTACATACATTTGAAATAAGCAATATCTGGCTGATTGAATGAGGCCCAGAGTACCGGTTCAAGTAATTGCTTTTCCTGGATGTTCAGCCAGAATCTAATGGAAGAACGTCCATGAGCAGGGGAGACATCGATCTTTCGAAACATTCGCTTTGGTCTGGAGGTTTTGTTTGTTTAGAGTATATCCAACTGGGATTCACTGCACTCAGAAAATTCTCTGTGCATTGTATTCAACCCAAATATGTCTGCAGATAGCTGGCAGACTTAGCCCTGATATGGCTCTAGAAGTCGGCTGGGCTATAAGCAATATGAACTGAAATGAACTGATCTGGCAGACTCCTTAAGTTTTCGCACGACGTCTGCTTTAAAACGTCTTTAAACAGGGACCTAAGGAGGAGAGGGGAAAGGGGCGTGCATACTGGTATATACATATATTTTTTTGTCCATAAGCCACCAAACGCTGACGTGGTTTATTGGATTTTGAACGTGCGTATTTACGTAATGCGTGCGTGCACATACATGGAGGGTCCAGGCACTGGCAAATCTGCACATAATTCATGTTGACCTGAGCGATCAGAGAAACCTTCACCCTTTACCCACCAGACGATAGCAGTCAAAGGCCAAACTAGGACATTCTGATTACAAGTCTATCGTTTTAACCACTTGGCTGTCGCGGTTTGTTTGTCACCCTAAAGAAACATCATATGTCTTCAAACATTGTAAATGTTTGCTTTAATGTGGTATGTGCAATCGATCAATTTAAAAGCTAACCACAAAAACGCGCTTCTGCCCAATTTTGTTTATTCCCCTGGCGTCGTTGGAAGGGGGTTCGGATAAAAGTAAAAGCAGCTTCAATGGAAATATGAGAAATGGCAAGGATTACTTCATTGATACTTATATTTATCTTTCAGTGGGTGTGAGCCTACATGATTATTTGTTAAGGTAATTAATTTTATATAAGACCAGTTTCATCAAAGGCATAGAATCCGTATCCATGTGTTAGCTTCTTTTTTATTATAGAAGGATTCATCCTCTTACAGAAGAGCATACACACAGTCGTGTGCACGTTCGGGGATTCATTCACGTGAGGCACATCTACGAGGGCGCGTACAATACCAATACCCACCAGACGATGACAGAAGAACAATAGAGACGTTTTGACTTGATACCATTTTCTCTTGGGTGGAGGAATGACAGTGTGTGCTTTGCTAAAGTGTCCACTTAACTATTTGTTAAGTCTTGTGATCAGGATTACAGGTGAGAGAGAGAGAGAGAGAGAGAGAGAGAGAGAGAGAGAGAGAGAGAGAGAGAGAGAGAGAGAGAGAGAGAGAGAGAGAGAGAGTACGAGTGACTGGGGTTGGGGAATGTGGTGGTGTGGGGGCCAGAGTGGTGACGAATTGTAGAAGTGTATGCATACTGTTCATGACTCTGTTGCTGCGTGTTCGTATTTGTTCACGTTATTTTGTTCACGTTATTTTTGTTCACGTTATTATGGCAGTCATTGGATCGGACTGTGATATTTTTTTTTTTTTTGAATCAGAAGTATGTATCTTGTATTGGAGATTATAACTGCTTAAATTACTTCAACCTGCGTTCCCGTTTGAACTCTTGAGTGTGTGTGTGTGTGTGTGTGTGTGTGTGTGTGTGTGTGTGTGTGTGTGTGTGTGTGTGTGTGTGAGTGTGTGTTTGTGTGAGTGTGTGTGTGTGTTTGTGTGTGCGTATGTGTGTGTGCGCGTGTGTGTATGTGTTTGTGTGTGCGTGTGTTTTGTGTGTGTGTATGTGTTTGTGTGTGCGTGTGTTTGTGTGTGTGTATGTGTGTGCATGCGTGCGCGCGCGCGTGTGTGCATGTGCATGTATGTGTGTGTGAGTGTGTGTGTGTGTATCTATGTGTTGTGTGTGTGTGTGTGTGTGTGTGTGCGTGTGTATATGTGTATGTGTGTGTGTGTGCACGCGCGCGCGCGCGTGCGTGTGTGCGTGCGTACGTATGTAAATTTTACCTTTTAGAAAAGCTCGCCGAACATTGCTGTGGGCCTATACATAGTACCAGGTAGAATTCCTTATCAAAGCTTATCGAGGTAGCGTGCATGCATTAACATTTGCAGGCCGGCTGATCTGTTGCCGCTTTTGCATGTAGTAAAGACATTATAAAGAGAACAGGTTGTGTTAAGTGTGTATCTGTGTTGCCTTGGGCAGGGGTGGTCTGGTTGGTGATTCGTGTTGGACGTGTCTGTTTTCTGAGCAGTTTCTATTTGTTATTCAAGCGCTGGTAAAACGTTTTCCTTGCGAAGTTAGCCAGTTTGAAAAAAAATGTAGCCGGTCCATTCTATTCCCTTTATTTAATGACAAAACTGTTGTAAGCCTGTTCCAACTAGGCTATTAAATGTTTTGTAAGAAAATTTGAAGAAAGGGAACAATCTTAATTTTACCTCGACTTGAGCCATCACAAAGAAGAAAGAATTCTACATTGACTCATTTGTGAGCATCGTGATTCTGTCCTGTCTGTCCGTCCGTCTGTCTGTCTGTCTGTCTGTCTCACTTAACTCGTAATCTCGTTCAATCTATTACCCATAATTAAGCGCTTTGATTTGTACAATTCAGATAAAATATGCACTTCGGTCATGAAGACAAAATATGAAATTTTTGAAATATTTCGTTTCTCTATATACTGCACAGTATAGACATTTTGCAGAATGATTTCTTTTCAAAATATCTGCCGTAACTCATTCCTTACCAGTAAGTGTACCTTTTCATGAAATGGTGAGCAACAACAAACAGAATTAATAAATAGAGAAATATAGAAATAAATAAAGAAATTCTTTCAAAATGAACCATTTTATTCGCAAAAAAAAAAAAAAAAAAAAAATCCTCAACGATTTTATTTACAAAAGATCCTCCAGGAGTAAAAGCACAGGTAGCCATATTTATCAGCGGAATCATAATCTGCCGAGATACTTGTTTAGATTGTGCAATAGAGTTTTGCATTGAAAAGGAAAAGGCCCAAAACCTATACAAAAATGGCCCATAATCTTGAGCTCGTAGGGGAGTGAACAGTATAGACATCAACTTCAATATCCCTTGGCATTTGAAAATGGACGGAGCTGGTAGATGGGAACAGGCATTCCACCATTTTCATTTCAGATAGCGAAAAAAGTACAAGTAGATATATAAGCCAACGAATGATGCAAGTTTGGATAACAACTAACATTGTGCAACTTCTTTTCAAAGAAAAGAACGTTCTTAGCATGACGTAAATTTAGGCAACATCTAACATTGTGAAGCTGCTTAACAAAGAAAAGAGCACTCTCAATAAAGGTGAAAACAAGAAGGTTAAGCCGATCTAACAACCACACCCACCTTTAGAAAATTAATACATAAATTTCAGAATTTCTGCATCTCAGTGTCATTGTGTCCTTGACGAAGCTTTAGTAAAAGTAATACTTGGGAAACGAGGAAAATGACAGACTGACTGCTGCACAAGTGAGAATTGATTTTAAATGTTGTCATAAGTTCAAGAGAAAATGTTGTTTACACACCTTCTTCAAGCAATACTGATGTTATGCACTTTTTTGTCCTTGATTCCATGCTGTATACTCTTACAGTTCACACCTTTGACCAAATTTTAGTACGCTTCCATTCAGAAACAGCTGAGAATATCTAAAT
>CM060315.1:55056634-55116634 GCA_030674185.1 Monoplex corrugatus
GTCAAGCCTGTTCGATGAAAGGCCCTTCACCCAAGTTGCCATTGCAATACAACCGCATAGCTTAAAAACCTTTTTTTTTTTTTTAGTAAATTCACTTTCGTTCAAAGCCACATGTGTGAATAGACGTTTGAAGAAATAAGGAACGAACGAACTAACTTTACAAAATTTGATGAAAATGAGTACATTAATTTGACACTTTTCACAGTGAAAACATTGATCTAACAGATATACATTTTGCAAAACAAATTCTATTTGTGTCATTGATTTTCTTCTGTCTTTTGTTTTTCCTTCTTTTTTGTGGGGGCGGGAGTAATGAAGGGAGGGTGGGGGTGGGGAGAAATTTAAAGATACAATGCAACTGACCTTCTAAAGCACTGACATCACAAAACTATTGAGTTATTTTTTCTCTATTCTTGTAATTCAGTCTCAAGGTTGTGAAAACTGCATCAAAATAAAATCAAAGAAGACACACACACACACACAATTGCGCACTCTGACAATTCGAAAAGAAACCTTGCTATAGTGCTTGAAGTTACGCAATCACATGTTTATACATCAACAACAACTGAATCCTCAGAACGATACAATTTAAGTTTCATTGTAGTAAAAAGATGTTCTTGTTTGTTAGTTTTCTTATTCAGGGGAAGCGACTCTGAGTTATCTTTTGCCGTGTGGCTGATAAAGTGAGCAGCAGAAAGAGCAGTATCATTGATTACGAACAACTGTTAACGCTTCAAGATGCCAGGAGAAGTCGACAGAAAGGAAGCATTGGACAGACAGGAGGATTTTATAAGAGATTTAAGGAGCGGGTACGTAAACGAATGATAAACCGTTTAACTCCGTTTTGAAATGAAACTGAAATGATGCAATGCGCCGTCTTCGAGTAGGTCTGGTGAGAAGGTATCATTTTTGTCACTTCTGACTTACGTGCGTTGCCATCAATGGCACCATGTGTTTCAGTGTTCACTGCTTATGATTTATAACATTAAAGTGTATATACAGTAGGTTAAAGAGTCCATGAAAATATTGAAACTCAAACGCTTCCAGCAATCTCCCCCAAACATAGACTCATCATGCTCATGATGATGATCGGCAGTTTAAAAACAGATTCCAAAGACGAGGATTCGGGATAGGGTTGATCTTGATCTTGATCTTGGCGTTGAGTGTCCTCAATCATCACGTTGATTATTCTGACACTTTTACAAGTGGGGTACAAAAAAAAAAAAAAACCCACCAAAAAACAAAACAAAACAAAAAAGAAAAACTACTGGTGGAGTATACAAGCTCCCGACGTGAACACTGGGACAAATTGTCATAATGTTATGCGCACACTCAGAGAAACAAACATACACAGTCATCATCATAAATCAGTTAATATGAGATTAACGTAAAAGTTGTACAGATTGTTGTGGATCGCTTTGTAGTTCCCGCCAGAAAGTGAAAGTCCTTGTATGGCAGCTTTGGCTTCGCCTTTAAAAGGGACCGAAGATAGGAAAATTTTGAAACGTCAGGTAACTCAGAGTCATCAACAACAACTTGAAATTGTTCCCAAAATGCTACCCATGATGTGACATCACCTGAAAAGGTTGGCAGTTCTAACTTAGGCAACTTGCCTCCATATGACTTGATGAGGCTGCCACACTGGAGTCTGATTTTTCTTTGATTTCAGAGGAAGATAGTAATTCAGCTGCTCTAACATGTGGAATTCTGGCATTTTCTCTGAATTCTGCAGCTTTCACTATGTCATTTTCGATTTCTGAGATTTCCAGTTCAAATTCAACATTAGCTTTGCTTCATCTAAGTTGTTCAAATGTCACGTCTGTCTATTCTTCGACGTCATCCGTTAATTCTACAAGATTACTTGAACTGGAACAAAGTTTATCTAAGT
This sequence comes from Monoplex corrugatus, assembly GCA_030674185.1. Taxonomy (NCBI): domain Eukaryota; kingdom Metazoa; phylum Mollusca; class Gastropoda; order Littorinimorpha; family Ranellidae; genus Monoplex; species Monoplex corrugatus. The sequence continues at coordinate 55,058,523 of CM060315.1, forward strand.
TAACAAGGAGTTACCCAGCTTCTTGCAGCTGCACACAATTTCATAACAGTTTTCAACTTATCAGACATAGTTACACTCGTTTCAAACCACAAATCCAAATCTGTTGAGTGGAAGAAATTGTTAGAGAACAGTTCACGTATCCAGTCACAAAACCGAAAACGAGCAACGTCGCATAAAAACCATTAAACAGTTTCCTCCACAAAGTTACACAAATACCAGCTGCACACACAGCAGAGACATTGTTCCCGGGTTCCGGCACCAAATTTTATGTTAAAAAAACCACACATAACATAACAGAAGTCACTATACTTAGATTTTGAACAAATGAAAACAACCACCATGGAAAACTGTTTACCGTTGCGAAACTTTTATTATCTTCAGATCGGAGAGCTCAAAGGAAACAAATGCGCATGCGCACACATGTATTCATACGCATGCATGAGCACACATCACCAGATTGTATTACTGCCACACGCGATCCACAACTCAGATATATATTGAAAATATACCCCTACATAACTCAGAAATAATTAAACCAAGCACGTACATATGTCATGATTATGAATGGAACCTGAGATTGAATGAGAACTATGTTTTAAAGATGAATATATCAGAATGCAATGATCTAATCAGAGTCTGTAAGTTTGTTTTTTAAAGTTAGCTTATTAACTACTGTTGTAATTTTAAATTTCAACGGAAACTTTGTAAATACAACAATTTAAGAGACACACGCACCTGACACATGCCAACTTGTGTGTGTGTGTGTGTGTGTGTGTGTGTGTGTGTGTGTGTGTGTGTGTGTGTGTGTGTGTGTGTGTGTGTGTGTGTACGCGCACACACATCAGTATTTACATGTGTTTGTGTCTGTTTGTTACAGGAAAACAATGAGCTCCTTTGAAATAGTGAAGCGTACCATTGACGTTTTGAGACGCCTCATTGCACACATGAAATGGTCAAGTACACAGTAAGACCTTACAGAAATATTGCTTTGTATACATTTCATTTTTTTAATGTGAAATATGGAGATCTAATTCATTGATCTTGTTTTCTTTTTAGAGTACTCTGATCTTAATGGAAATAAGATCATGATCATTATGAATGTAACTTTTTGTAAGTAAAACTATAAACTTAGTATAATGAAATGTCAGCTTAAAGATGTCTTGAAATCATGCAGGAAAAATGTGTCTGTTTTGATCCTGTTTTTGGTTTTTCTTTTTTTTTCTGTGCTAAAATGATGATGATGATGATAATGATGATGATGATGATGATGATGATTGGAATAATAAAAACGATGCTATGGATTTCCATCTAGGAAGGAGACTGCATGACACAGGGCTGTAGTCTACACTTACTATCATAATATATCCTGGCATCAGCCAGGCTCAAGACAGACACCTGCAGTGTTGGTCAGAGGGACTTGAGCAACATCCCCAATGATGCATCTATGATGTGGTTGAGAATTGGCTGTGTGGTCCCTCTTTCCAGTCCTCCCAATGAGTTAATAGCACATTCAACACTAGGTAAAAGCCAGTTATTCAAAGTGGAAAAAAGATATCCTACTATGATTATGACAACGCTGATGGGATTTGAATCCACACCCTTCCAGTTAATAGGTGGCTGTGCTAACACTAGTAACAGTTTTAATGTTAAGAAGGAAAAGATGTGTTTCTGAAGGTGTATTATTTGTATCAATAAAGTGCTGATACAGCAAAATTCTTTTTCTCATTCTGAGAATGGTGTTCTGTTTGAACTAAGTGAATATCTCAGTTTTCAAAGTTTAATCATAAAGAAATATATTAATAGTAATAATACTATAGCAGATTTCTTTTAAGCTGTAGATATGCAATTAAATTGTGTAAAATTTTCTAAACAGTTGGTCATATATTACTTGTAGACTACTTTTTGTTAACATTTATATTGAATTACTACTTGTACTTTTTGCTAAACATTTATATTAAATAATTTTTTGTTGATAACTAATATCTGAGTGTCTTTTTCTTTGAGGGATCTGCTTGATCTTGTACGTACTGAGGGCAAGAAGATCATGGCAGCAGATCTAACAGAAGGCTCTGTAGGTAACATGGTTCGCAGAATTCTCAAAATTGTTCGAGAAGAATACGGGTGAGCATCAACTTTTTGTCTAAATATGGTAATCTTAAAATCGTCTGGTCAAGTGATAGTTGTATGAAAAGAAATTCTAATAGAAAATAACAAGCACACACACTCACACACACACACACACACACACAACACACACACACACACACACACACACACACACACACACACACACACACACACACACCCATCACCTGCCCACTCCCACCCACTCAGATAACAACCTCTCTCTCTGTCTCTCTGTCTCTGTCTCCCTCCCCCCCCCCCCCCCCTCTTTTCGTGCTCTACCCCTCTTTGGATAAAATCCTATTTTTTTCCATTAAAGATCATGAGGTCAGATATTGCTAACTGTAAAAAAAAAGATGTGGCATTGAAAGTGAGCAACATTTGACCTCATAATCTTAAATAGAAAAGTTCTATAAGTGTAGAATAAACAAAACTACCAGTGTGCAAGTATTCCGACAAGAATCAAGCTTCAGATATAAAATTAAGAACAACATAAGTCATATAGAGAATAAGAACTTAAATTTTCAGAAGAAATGGTTTCCTTAACTTGTATGTTTCTCAGAACATTAACGCTCTTTTCTATAAAAATCCACACTGAAACTGTGTTAAGCTTTTCACATTAACATGAAGTAAAACAAAAGAAGAAAAATGTTTCGAATGTGAAATTCAGAATATAAGATTTATGTCTGCCACTACATTTGATTAATCAAACGGAGTTTGGAGTTTCTCTTGTTCAGATTCATCGCACTCAGACAGTTCCATTGTGCCATATGCGCTCCACCCAATTTGCCAGCAATTACCCGGCAGACCCCCTGTTCAGTGGCAAGGCATTGAAAGGGGAAGGCAGGGAGGAGGAGGGACCTATGAAAGACTAAGCCGACACAACTAGAATGATGGAAACATTACCGGGGGCAGCAAGCTGTCCAATTTTTAATGTAACAGACTGGGACTGAAATCAGGATATCGGATCTTGAGTCCACAGCTTTGTCAAAAGAATCAACCGGCCCGCATAAAATACCTGGCCTGCCCAGGAATTGAATCCACGTTCTTGCATTATGTGCATTGAGTTCTTGCAATTGAGCTTATGAGCCACTAAAAAAGAAAAGAAAAACCCCCAATGTGGAAATGATAATTGCTATTAGACAATCTATCTATAACTTTACACAGTGTTCAGATTTCATCTAATGTTGATTTATGCATGTGCAACTTCAGGCAGATAACAAAAAGTGCATACCTCCACATGCCAAAAAATCCACTCTTCATATTGAGCCACAACTTTCCAGTGCTAGTGCCAGAAAGCGCATGGTGTTTCAAGAAATAAAATGCACAATGCTGCTTTTTTTTTTTTTTTTTTCACAGATTATTCATCTTTACAAACATGAGAGTTTGATGTTGTTGCATCTGTTTGGTTGAAATTTGTTAGAATTGTTGTGAATGTTCATATTGCAGTGTCAGTTTAAGTTGTCATGCAATTTTTTCAACTTTCATTCAATCAATGTAATTTAGATGATTCATAAAGAAAAATACACAATTTCTAATACGTTGCCCTCTCTCTCTCTCTCTCTCTCTCTCTCTCTCTCTCTCTCTCTCTCTCTCTCTCTCTCTCTCTCTCTCTTTTTTTTTTTCATTTTTTATAGAATTAATGCAGTTTGGAAAATATTTATCCAAATTGAAAGACTATTGTATGTGCACTGACATAGACTTGGTCCAGTCAGTGCATCATACAGAAACTTGAAATGGAAGATGCAGAATCTACCTAGGTTTTTTTTTTTCAGTTAATTTTTGGTCCCTTCTCAGGACCTTTTTTTCCCACCCAATTCCTTTTAAAAATTTTTTTTTAACCCAATTTCGTTTATATTGTTTACAGCTCCACTGATTGCTAACAAGTAGTTTGATGCATAGCAGAGTTTTTAGTTTAGTTGAGTATGATAGGATGAAGTACCAGACTACGTTTTCAAAAGCAAAATTTTTGTTAGAATTCATGAGTGAAATTTGATGGTCCCACATACTTGAACTGATATAACTGCTAAAAAAAGCAAACAAACAAAAAAAGTTGAATTATTGTTCATGGTAGATGAAGATGATGAATGTTTTATTGCATTTTTTTAAAAGCATTTTCTCATTAAACGAGCATTAATCAGTAGTGTGTGCATGTTGTATTTTAAGTGTCTTCGTATTTGAGTAACAAATGTTTCAGAACTGTTAAACAAGAAGGCAGCGTGGACCAAGACCAGTTCACTGAGGATGGCAGTGTGAGTCTCTGACACAATCTCTTTCTCGCATCTTCTCCTTCTTAAACTGTCAGCACTATCTGATTACATTGCAATGCCATCCAGCCCACATTAGGATGCAAAGGGAAAGACAGATATTGGACATGCTGCAAACACACACGTACACGCATGCACACACACATACACACTCATGCTCATACACACACACACACACACACACATACACACACACACACATACACAGATGCACACACACACACACACACACACACACACACACACACACACACACACACACACACACACACACACACAGAGTTAAAAGTATTCAATAGAACAAATGAAAGAACAGGACAGCTAAACATGAAAGAACAGAACAGGATAGCTAAACATGAAAGAACAGGACAGCAAAATAATCTGTCACGGTGGCTGTGTCAGTTGCATTTTCTCAAGATAGCAGCTCCTGCTTGGAATTAATTTTGTATGCACTGACGCCATTGATGTTGTGTGATGGAGAAGATCCAGAATGGTTATGACCTTAGACCTAGAGCGTACATATAAGTCCTGTGTACTGGCAAGTCTTGAGATCCTACCTAGCGTATGGATTTTGTATCTTGTAATTGTGGCTAAGTGTGCAACAGTCTTGATTGTAAATGTAAGGTTGTGAGTTTGAATCCTCATCAGCCCTAATCAGTGTGAGATTTGTCAGCTCTGATGGGCTCCTATCCAGTGTGAAATTCACTGTGGACTCAGTTTAGAATACTGAGAAAGGAAGGCAAATAGAAACATTTTTGGCACCAAGTTTGTGAAAATCAAACGTCATATTATTTGCACACTGCCTCTGATGCTTTCACAACCTAGTGTTGTGTTTAGCTTGGAACTGTGGATATTCCAATAGCCAAAATATATCTTTTTCTAAGTCTGAAGAAAAAACACTACCATTAACAACTACCACCCCTTCAGTGTTCACAGTTGTAATGACCCATTTGTGTAGTAGCTGTGTATTTATTACTAAATAGTTTATTTCTTCTTTTTTTGTTCTCCAGCTAGTTGAAAGAGTTCAAGTATGTGGGATAAATGAACCTTGCCCAAAACTGAAGGTGAGCAGAATTTTACGGATCTTTTTTTTAGTTTAAGCAAATGCTAACCTGCAGACTGATCAGTTGTGAAATGTCAAAGACAGATGTGTGTGTTTGTGTGTGTGTGTGTGTGTGTGTGGGGGAGAGAGAGAGAGAGGAGAGAGAGAGAGAGAGAGAGAGAGAGAGAGAGAGAGAGAGAGAGAGAGAGCGAGAGAGCGAGCGTGCAGATACCTGTTGTGTGCTATTAGAAATGCAAACTTTTTCGATGCTGTGTTGTAAAATGTTGTCACCTTCAGATGAATATTGGATTGACTTGGATAACTGTACTGTAGACCCATGTCTTCATGCTTGGAAACCAACAGTGTAGTAACTGATGTATGGATATTTAGCCATGTTTACATGTGTAGCAGCAAGGTGGTGATGATAGGCACCACCCTCAGATTGCTGGCTCTGGGGAAAGTAGGGGTCTCTTCCACCTGATTCCACTGGAATTTGATGGTTTGAACCAATCTTTACTAATCTATTTGTCTAAACCAATGTGGCAGTGAACATAAGTATAACTGTTTATGTGGAGTGTGTGTGTGTTGTGTTGTGTATGAATATGTGCGAGTGTGTGTGTGTGTGTGTGTGTTAGAGAGAGAGAGAGAGAGAGAGACAGACAGACAGACAGACAGAGAACTTTTATGGATGTACATGAATGAATACACATGTAGTATAACATAAGGAAAGAATTAAAATTTTTGGATAAAAGGAAGAAAAACTGTTTTTCCTTGTGTATTTTTATAAATGTAATTTTAATTTCTTCCAGGGTGCTGTATGTGAAAGTATTATAGAGCTCCTGCAGGAAGTAGAGGTCTCGTAAGTGAATGTGGAACATAACTCTGTATAAGTATTGTTTTGCTTGTGTCTTGAATGTTTGTGTTGTGTTACTGTCCTGTTGCTCTTGACACAACTGTGCAATCTTACTCTCTGTCTCTCTGTCTTTGAATCTGTGTTCTTTCTGTCTTTCTTTCTTTCTCTCTGTCTGTCTGTCTGTCTCTGCTCCCCCCCCCCCCTCTCTCTCTCTCTCATTCTCTGACTTGTGACTTGCACACTTGTGTATGCTCATTCATTTATTATCTTGTGTTGTGTTATTGTTGGTTGAGTAAGGAATTAAACTAGACTTACAGTAGTATAGTGACGTTTGGTTTAATTTGCTGTTTGCTTGTCTTCATCTGCCAGGAATTGTTGCCTGTTTCTGGTTTCTGTTTCTGTTAGCTCAGTGGCAACCTCTTAACAGCTGTCTTAAGCCTCAGCCACTTCCCTTCCCTGCTTTCGGTCAGGCTCTCCTCAGAGTCAATGACAAGAGCATTCAGCTTCTGAACACCAAAGCTGACCAGGTTTTGACACACCAGAATGAAACAGTATGGCTTGTTGGGATGGTTCTTTTGCAAGACAACACAAATTTCTTTGCTTGCCGTCTATTGGTCTGAAAGGGGATTCTGACTTCATTGTCTGCTTGTTGTATTGTCTTCAAGTGGCTAGAAATAGACAAACTGAGAGCCCCATTCTGATTGGTCAGTCTTCTGGCTGTACATATGTTTAACAATGTTGTCATTAGGTGTAACAAGCCTTACAAGGCTAGTTCTGTGCACTTTGGCTTTTGGTCATATATGTAGATGGCATCAGAGAAAGTGAAAAGGTAACAGCAATTTACCTAATAGATTAGTAATATTTCACATGCCTGGCAGGCAAGTCACAGCACTCACCACATGCCCAATGCAACCACTTATCCAGGGCAGGCAGTTAACCATTACTGACCTCTCTGACCTGTAAATTATGGCTGTTGTATCACCTATACATTAATGCTGTTATTTAGATTTTATAAGAGGAGTGTTGAAAAATATATCAGGGTATCATGTAAGTGTTGTACCAAGAAAGAAAGAAAGACCTGGCTCGCATGTAAAGTATAAGGACCTTAGTATGTTACAATGCTTTTAAGACCAGTACAAAATGGAGCGAATCATGGAATTTGGTTATGTGTCAGGATCCTGGAGTCTATAAGAAGATTGTTGGTAACTTTGGGTGAAGCATAAGTGGAACTATCTGACTCTGATGAGTCATCCTTTGGGAAAAAAATGTAATTACGGTTTCAGTTCCATAGCATTTTATTTTGCTGATATCTGATATGAATGAAAGTTAGACACATGAAAACTGCTGTCATTGATAAGTCTTTTGACACTTGGACATGTTGTAGTCATTTTCATGTATAATTTTGTTTTCTGAGTTGATGTTTTGATCCATTATTTATACCAGTGGTTACTGTTGTTTCAGTATGGACAATATTTCAATGCAGGCATTGGAACACATTCATGCTGATGAGACCATCATGACCTTTGGCCATTCTAAGACTGTGGAGGCTTTCTTCAAGGTGATTGATGGACAATTAATACTTGTGGTCATTGTTACACTCATTTCATCTCAAGGCTTGTTAGTGTCTGGTAAAACAAGATAGGCGGTCTTTTCAGATTGACCTGTGCGTGACCTGTGTGCCTTATTTTGTGTCCAAACTTTTGTCAGTGATTATTTCTTAGCAGGTTGGTCTCAACTGTTTGGGGCATGCCTATGTGGAGAAAATTTTGTATGTAAATTTGAATAGATGTAAATGCATAAATTTGAATATAACATGAATGCATGAGGTTGAATGGAATTTTCATTTTTAAAGGGGAGGTTGTGTGTGTGTCTGTGTGTGCATTTGTGCGTGTGTGTGTGTGCCGTTGTTAAAAACTTTTTTTTTGTATGTATGCCACTATTTCACAGTATGATAATGTGTTGCAGAATGCAGGCAGGAAGAGAAAGTTCCAAGTGATTGTATGCGAGGGAGAACCTCTCCTTCAGGCAAGTAGTCTAGAACAGCTGATGAAAGAGGAGTTTTTTGTGTGTTTTTTTTTGTTTTTTTTGTGTGTGTGTGTGTACTTCATGCAAAAACCATATTTTTGCTCACAAGGGAGACAAACTTTCTTTCCCTTGCTTGGGGCTATGACAAATCTGTCATTCTCTACATTTGCCTTTTGTATAATCAGTCCTTGGCCATTCTCTCTCTCTTTTTCTTTTTTTTCAAAAATGATATAGAAGATCTGTACTTATTTTTGTTTTGTTTGCTGTGTTCATGATAAATGGATGTAGATTTTTTTGGAATACATAGCCTGTGTTCCTGTGTCATCTAGAACTTATCATGTTAAAATGGAAAGGAGATGCTTGTAATACGGTCAGTGGGCTGGAGTTTCAGTTCAGCAATCAAGTCAGAAGTGGAGTGGTAGCCTGTTTGATTAGAGCACTGGCCTGGAAAATGAGAGCTGCTGGGTTCAACTTCCAGTCAGACGGGTATTTTCAGCCTCCTCTGCTGGACTTTTAAGTGATGGACACAGTAGTCAAGTGGTCAGGGTGTCGGACTTTCAGTTTGAAGGAATGGGTTTGATCCTTCCTGGGTACATACTGTCTGGGTACTGCCAGGCTGGTATGATGTGAAGATTTTTTGGTCTTCCAGGTCAGCAAATGCAGATGAGCTACTATCTGAAGTATGTTGGTATGTATGCAGATGAGCTACTGTCTGAAGTATGTTTATATGTATGCAGATGAGCTACTATCTGAAGTATGTTTATATGTATACACACACACACACCTCAAATACGCATGCTAAAGATTCTGTATGCCATATCAGTATCCAGTGGGCAAAAGTATTGTGTCTGCCTACATGGCAGAATAATCCTCCTGAAGATGGAGTATGCAGACTGTACAGCAACATTTTTATTTAAGGATCTTCGCACTTTACTTTTGTTCCTGTCGCCCTCCCCCCTCCTCCTATTTCCTACACCACTCCAGTGGCCATGGAAGCTTGGACAACTTTACGAAGCTACCATGATGATGGGGATGATAATCATGATGTTACAGAGTTCAGTTTATGATTGAGACTGTGTAACAGGGCTGTACTCTGCGCTTGTTATCATAATATGTCTTGGTGTTAACCATCCCGAAAGATACAGACACCTATGGTTTTGGTCAGGAAATTTGAGCAGCATCCTAAATGATGCACCTTTGAAGTGGATTAGACTGGACTGTGTGGTACCAGTCTTCACATTGAACCCATAGCACACTCAACTCCAGATAGGAGTCAGTTGGGGCTGAAAAAGCGCATAATGGTTTTGACAGGACAGATCAGATTCAAACCTACAACCTTCCACAGTAGGTGGTCTGTTGTGCTAAACACAGCATTTAGTTGACTGTGCAGTGACATATATCTACAAGATATGGCCCAAGGAAATAGAACAACATGAAAGATACATTTCTTGGGAGGAAAAAGTGAGTTAGAGAGTGGGGGTTGTTTGAATTTTTTCTGTTTAGTTTTTGTATATATATATATCTATTCATGTCAGATAGTTGGAAGGTTAGCTGCCAGAATGGTACATCACAAAAGGAATGGAGAAGGCAAGAGACATTAACCCTCTGATTCTCGCACCCTGTCCATCAGCATCCTGCATTGCCAACCATGTGAGCAAAGCAAAAACTTAACCCTTTGATTTCCCCACCATATTCACCAGCTTCCTACAAGATTGAGTGAGGGAGTCAAAGGGTTAAGTTTTTGCAGTTGGCAGGTAGGGTGCGGGAGTCAAAGGGTTATATGGCAGCTGACCCTTGGTATGTCCCATCCTTGTATGACCTGTGCCCTTGAATTTGAGCCATGTGGTAGAGCGTGGTAGAGCTGTGGACCAAAGATCTGATAATGCTGTGACCCCAAAAACAGCGAGTTGTGGATCTTAGATCTGAAGAGAGTTATGGACCCAAGATCTGATAGAGCTGTGACAGAGATCTGATGATGCTGTGACCCCAAGAACAGAGAACTGTGGACCTTAGATCTGAAGAGAGTTATTGACCCAAGATCTGATAGAGCTGTGACAAAGATCTGATAAGTGTTGTGACTTCAAGAACTGGGAGATCTGTGGACCTAAGATGTGATAGAGCTGTGCACCCAAGGTTATGTGATAGAGCTGTGCACCAAGGTCTGATGTCTTGAGTACAGTCTTAGCTTGCTATTATTATTATTTTTTTTTATTGTTGTTGATCTTTTCCCATCCAGCATGCAGCATAAAAACTGGCCATTTTTGGGGGGCCATTTGTTGCTGTTCCATATGCTGCTCATTTTGGCTTTCCAACACATATCTAAAGCCACTGGAACTGTGCTTACCATGAGAAAAGGGCATGTAGGCCCACAGAATCAGGGACATTTTTTTCACAGTGCTGTAATGATGACGGATGATAGAGATAATGCAGTAGAACTCCATTTTGGATTGAGATTGCTTGACAGGGCTGTACTCTATGCTTTCATGATATATCTTGTCATTCAGGCGCAAGAGATAAGGCATCTACGTTGTAGGTCGGGAACTTAGCGCAACACCCTCATTGATGCATTCATAAAGTGAATGGAGACTTGATTATATGGTCACAGTCTTCAGAATGAGCCCATAGCCTGCTCAGTTCGTGTAGGAGCCAGTCATGGCCAGAAAAATCCCACAATAATTTTTGGACTGTTAAGGGTTGAAAACTGTCTCATTGACTGGTGTTTGCTACACATCTCAGTGCTTCAAGTATTTCTGGTGTTGTCAGCTTATGTTCACAGATCTCATTTCCCTCAAAACCTTGTCAGCATAGGATTTTGCACAGGTTAAAGACATCTACCAGGGAATCGCTTGCAGACTATTTTGTGAGTTATCATTTGTCTGTTCAGGGTCATCATCTGGCCAAGAGTTTGTCAGAGGCTGGCATCAAAGTGACAGTCATCCCAGACACCCATATTTATGCCATGATGCGAAAAGTCAACAAAGTCATCATTGGAACACACACCATCTTAGCTGAGGGCGGGTATGTATCGTAGTTGTCTTCGTCTTCAGTGCCATTGATATGTTGTTGGAAAAAAAATATCATGCCTGACTGAGTTGGTTAAAGTTTTGATAACAGGATGTGTTTATGTGCATGTGTTTTTATTTTACCTTTGAAAGCTGATTTTTAAAACAACACTTCCAAGGGACAACTGTTTAATTGCCATGGAATCTTTCATGTGGGCCAAGTACATTCTGCACCTGGAGCCTTGCTTTCTTGTGTTGTCCCATTGATATCATTCTTCAATAAAGATTGTAGATTTTATACAATGGTCAGGATTGCAGAGGTTAAATTTTTAAATAGGACCCTTAACTTTGCCTTTTAAATGAAGCATTTAGTGAGCAGATATTTTGCAAATATGAGATAAACATTTTTGTAGTGCTGCTAACATTTGTAAAGTAGACTGAAGAATATCAAATATCAGTTGAAATTCAGTCATTTGATGTTTAATTCTTGTTTACTTTTGCTCATGTACATTTTTGTGTGTTCATTTGAGACTTGTAATGCTTATCACATTATGGCTTACATATTGTTTTATTTGTCTTAAGATGTAAAGTGCCTTGTGGAGTTTACAATGTGGCCCGAGCAGCAAAGAACCACAAAGTTCCTGTAAGTGTTCCTGCTTGAAAGTTTTTTTCTTTTCATTAGATGACATTTGCAAAAACTGATTCATTTTGATATAAGCCAATGCAGTGTACTCATGAAAAGAAATAATGCCTTGAGGACGAACTGAATAATCTGGATTACTGTAAGAGTTCTGAATGATCAGTCATGTGCAAAATTTAGTTTGAAACTTCACTGTGTTAACAATCATGCAATGACACAAAAGTCTGTTTAACTCCTCCCCCTGGCCGAGTGCTCATTCTCACAACCTCTCCCCCCTGGCCAAATTGTATATGTTACTAATAAATTTGTAAAAAATAACTTGTAAAGATAGAGGAATGAAATTTTGTGGAGATATTGTCATTAGAATAAACTAACTTCTGTGCAAGTTTGAAAGTGTTCATTAGTGAAATAATGAAATTATTCAATTTTTTCAAAAATTTGATTTTTTTAAAAAATCGTGCAAAGGGGTATCATAATACTCAAAGAACAAAAAAAATCACAGTATTTGTTTGATACACTCCAAAATTCTTTTATTTTGTGTATTTATGATTGGTTAGTGTGTATACCAAGTTTGGGAGTCCTGCATTTATTCGCCGTGCACAGCTAGCTGGTGTTTGACTCAACGCCATGTTGACCCCACGTGACCACGCAGTAAACTTGAGCACCAAGTCACTCGCTTTGTCCTCGCCTCAACTGACGAACAAAGGTCACCAGCACTCGGGAAGGGTACACACGTACTCTTGATATGTTATACAAGGGAACCAGCATGTTTAGTTTCGCATCCAACCTTGACCCTGTCCCCCCAAAATTCCCAAAGCATAGGTACGCATATGCCCAGGTTCAGGCTGAAGCGTTGTGCGCATGGGGTACACATATGCATATGTTCGGGTGGATAGAGTTAATTGTCAGAAGTTAACTCTTCTGCAACAACCCCAGGCTCGAGCGTTTTCTCCCTATGCACACCCTACTGAAAGGCCTATTATTCCCTGGGAACCACCATTTTAGGGGCGATTGAATTAATTTTCATGGAAACACAGAATGCCTCTCAAACATGTATCTTATACCACAAGAAACAGCAATTCTTCATCTTTCCGATGGTATGCATCCTTTTGTTGTAAAACGAATTTTGGGATGTAATATTTGGGCTACAATTGCATAACCAAACGGAAAGGAAAAGTGGACACTGATTGATACACCAAACCAAAACAAAGCAAACAAAGTACATAAAGAGCAAAGAAACAATACTTAGAAAACAAAGAATAAAAAGGTAAGTTAGAGCATGCATTTAGTGTGTTTGTTGTTCAGCTAAACACAATAAATCAACAAATATAGATCAATAAACAAGATTATCTGAGACAGTTTCATCTTCCACTCAGCATAAGAAGAGCAAATCCCAAAGTTCATGTTTGTATGTTTGTTTTATTCACTAAGCAGCCATTTGTGGTGTACACAGTGAAATAATGATGTGTGTACATAAAACATGTATACAAAACAAACATCAATAAACAGGTTCGGGGATGTCTGTGACGAAATCCTCATCTTCTTCACTTTCTTCGGAACTGTGGTAATGGTCCACTTCTTCTTTCTTTTTCGGATCCAGTTTGAGTCGCGAGTTCGACAAGCCTCAATCAAGCTTAGCCGTGGTTGAAAATGTTTCGACGCCATGATAGTGTGCGGTCGAAGGTCGAAGGTTGATAGAGTCAAACGCAAAGAGACTGAGGGTGGGTCCGAAAAATTCGCTCTAAACCAATGGAAACGCGTTTTACTGAGTCAGACACTGGCTCGAGTGACGTAGGAGATATTTCTGAATTGAAATCAAGTGTGCGTGGGAACATTGACAATGGAATAAGCCCATAGGAATTTTCCACAAGGCCACCGCGAGCATACTCGCAGAGCGTAAAACAAAGCGGACAGTGGACTGCGAGCCATCACGCGGGCTGGCTTCAGCGGTGCTTCTGCACACCGCGTCAGGAATCGCAGTGCCTAGCGTAAATGTTAACCATAAGATACTTCAGTGTATGATCACGGCACAGTTTCCAAAGGATAGAAAATAATGACTTCATTGCCAGTTCTAAATTGTCATTTGTAAGGATTATGCGACTATTTTCTAAAACAATGAGTTTAGGGACATGAAATAATGTCAGCAATTATGGAAATAGTTTTTATATGCTAGTTAAAAACAAGGAAATAGTTTTTATATACAAGTTTTAAAAAAAATGGAGCATTATCGGGGTTGACATTCTAACCTTATACAGATGCGAGTTACTTTTTACTCACTCCTTAAACTTGTTGTTTTTTTAGGTCTGATGTAAGTAAATACTTTACATTTGTAAATAAGCACTGTGCTTTCTTTACATGAATTCAGCAAATTGATTTAGGTGGTGTGTATTTCAACAATGATTGCTTAAAAGAAATCTTTCCCTGAATGATTTTTCAAATCTTTCTTTTGTTCCTTGGTTGCAGCTCTTCGTGTGTGCAGCAACATATAAACTATGTGCTGGGCAGTTTAGGGATGAAAGTGAGGTGATTATCTCTGTGTGTGTGTGTTTTTTAGTTATAAACCTACTTCTCTGTGTGAGTGTGTGTGTGTGTTTGTGTTTGTTATAAACCTACTTCTCTTTCTTTGTGCCCGTCCTCTTTCCTTCTCTCTCATTCTCCTATATTCCATTTTTAAGTTTTATTGACAGAGTGCACGTGCATGAACACGCACGCATGCATGCACTACAATACGTCTTTGGTATTAATGTTCTGATATTAGTAGTACTAATAACTTGAAGTATATTGCACCTGTAGGTGTGCAGACAGAAATACCTGCCGTAAGCATAATGTACAATTTCTCTATTATCAGCTCTGCTAATTTGAAAAGGTTTGTCAGCTATTCACAGATGAGCAGCTGTTAATGGTTCGTCATGATTATTTGTTAATGGACAATAGAAATGATGTAATTACTTCCAGCTACATTAAATTGTTTAAGGTCTTTATCTGTAAGTTTGAGCTGACACTGTGGCAGATCCCATTTTCAAGTGCATTATCTCTGAATTTCAAATTTGTCAGCTGTTAATATTTCATTGGTGGGTTGACAGCTCCCTAATTTGAGTCATAAAACTGGAGCATCAGAGTTTCACAATCCTGTACATGTGAACGAACAAGGCCGGTTTTAATAATGAGAATGTTTGTGAAAGTCGCGTACAGTAGTGCTCATATTCTTAGGAAAGGGACATGAAATTTATGCAGAATGAATTTTCTTCTTGTTTCTTTTCTTTTCTTTTTTTTTAATTCATGGGAGTTCGATCAAATTATAGTAAAATCTTTTTATTTGGTTTCAAAGAAATGAAAGTCAACATAGTCTGTAAATTTGGGTTGATGTATTTGTTAAGTCTCAGTTTTACAGAGGTGCATATACCAAAATAAGAAAATGAGTTTGTTAGTATGATTGAGACCAATCATGGCGTACAGGTAGAGCTCCCACCTTCAGGTCTAATTGAATGGGTTCAAGTCTGGCTTGAGAAAAACTTTGAGCTTGTGACTTTCAGTCCACGTATTTGTGAATGGATACCTGTCCTAATCATGTTAGAGTTGGAGAAGGTAAAGCAGTAAGAGAGGAAAAATGGACTGCACCATGATTGTGCTGGTCCCCCTAAAAGTAGAGGTTTCCGTCACCTCACTTGACTGCAACCTCAGGGTTATGGTAGGATGCTGGTGGAATGGTGAAGGGATTAAAAAGGTGGGAGTTGCCTCATGAATTTTTTTATGTGGTTAATATTGCTTGACCGTTATGTTTGTATGATGTCAACAGGTAGGATTCCAGAAATATACAAGCCCCCAGTTGTTCTTACCCAACGAAGATGTGTCTTTGGGTAATTTTGACATCAGCAATGCTGTCTTTGAGTATGTGCCACCTGAACTTATTGGCCTCTTCATCTTCAACACGTGAGTAATCTTACACTTTTAATTTAAGTAAGACACAGAAACCCAGAGCAAAGAATTGTCTCTCAGAAAATAAAATATCCATTTAATAGGTATACAGAAATACACTTTCACAGCAAAGAAAACAAAACAAAAAAGGGAAAAAGTTGTGATGTACGATGTAGAGAGTGGGGAGGCTTTGCTTTACTTTGACGTTGTGCTCTCCTTGGGGAAATACGTTTGAATCGCACATGGAAAATCTGATGTTTATAACAATGCAATATAAACAATATCATGAAAATGTTTTGTGTCCTGTATTATTGTGAATTGATTGATTCAAATATTATTCATATGCATGCAGGTGTCTAACCCAGTGTTTTGTCTTTGTTGCAGAGGCACAAATGCCCCATCCCATGTGTATCGACTGCTGAAAGATATTTACCATCAGGATGATGTGGATCTCGATGGATACTAGCTAGTACTTCTGGCGCCATCATTTGAGTGTTGATTTGCATGGAAAAGTGAATGGAATGTCTGGTATACAGAATGACTATGACAGAGTATGACTGATGTCAATCATTGCACAATACAGTGAAAAAGAGCAAGATGGTGACTATTGTCATTTTTGGAGGAGGGAGGGGAGATTTTTGTCTGAGTAGAATGTTTTCATATGAAAGTAGCTGGCATGTTTGCATTGTGTATTTGTGTGATTACCCGTTTAAGCTGTTGGCAGCATTTCATTAACCCTTTGACTCCTGCAACCTATCCACCAACTGCAAAAACTTAACCCTTTGATTCCTTCACCCTATCCACCAGCTTCCTGATAGGGTGAGGGATATCAAAGAGTTAAGTTTTTGCTTTGCTAGCGTGGATGGCAATGCAGAATGCTGGTGGACAGGGTGCGGAGTCAAAGGATTAAAAAGGGGTGGCAGGGTTGAGGTGGTTTGGTCAGCCTGATGTTGATTCATTATGCTTGTAGAGAAACTTTTCCAGCAGTGATTTTCTGCTGGAGATCTTTGTACTGCATATGGGCCATATATCTGTTCCAGCTGGCAAATCACTAACGTTTGAAGGGGTCAGTTTATAGATCATAATTGGTTCATATCAGCTTTGATTTCTTAGTTCTGTTGGAGAAGATTGTCCAAATGTTTAACTTACTCCTAGGAATCTGAATATTTACAATTTGAACAAGGCCTGGATGGCTTAGAGAAGATCTCCCACCTTCAGTTTGACTGCTAGGAGCGTGCGCAACCACAATCAGGGTTGGAGAAGATAAAGCAGCAAGGGAAAGGAGTTGATCCACTGTCAGAAAGCTGACCCGACAGTAGTGAGGTCTGTATCACCTCATTTGACTATGATCCAGCTTAGGATTCAGTGACCACCACCTTGTTTTAGTGGGCATGTCTCAGTTATTGGTTCATAATGATTAGGCAAATTAAATTGAGCAGTCAGTGATTATTCATATGTTTATAGATGGATTGTCCCCAGATTTGGGCATTTATTCAGTCCAAACAAGACTTAATACATAACTTGAAATGCTGATGGTTCTTTTTTATCATTAAAAACGCACAAATTTACAGGGTTCTTATGATTTTTAGGATATTTTAGAATATTGGGGAACAATTGAAGGATCATTTTTCAGCCTTGGAAAGTCTTTGAAAATTGAAGAAGTTTTGGAAAATGAAGGAATTTTAGACAGATGGTCAGTCAGATTTACAGGTTTTTTTAACTTATGGTATAAATAGATTTGTCATAATGAGCACAGAGAAAGCGCTCAAAGACTTGTGTGTACGTCTGTTTTTATCTTTTTCTTTTTTTTCCTGTTGAAGTTTTGTATGTTTTGAAGCAGATACATCCCTGATATGGCTCTACGCAGCCATTGAAGTGGATATATCCCTGATATGGCTCTGTGCAGTCGGCTGGGCTTTAAACAACAATAACAATAACAACAATCTCTGTATATTTGTGTGTGTGTGTGTGTGTGTGTGTGTGTGTGTTGTTTTTCTTTTTGGTGGAATGGAAAATTGCATTAGTATTTGCTGCTTTGCAATGGTTACCATGTTTAACAATGATATGAATTTGCTTGTTGCAGGTGTGATATTTAAATTCAGAAATATCCACGATGGTTAGGATAAGTTCATAAACCATTGAAGCTAAAATCAAAAAAAGAAAGTGGAGGAATCTTCACTTACACAAAATGTATTGCATCTGTACTGGAAAGGAAAGATTATATGTTTTTTAGTAGTAGTTTGACCATTTGCTTTGATGTTCATGTGTTTGATGATCTGAGAACTATATTAATGTGCTGTCTGTAATTAATTTACAAAAAAAGAAACAACAATAACAACAACAGCAGCAACCCTTCCCCCTGAAAAAAACAGCCACAGTTATGAATTTTAAATGCCAGAATGGAGTATCATAATAAAGAAGGCGTGTACACAATTAGTATTATGATACAGGAGTGAAGAACAGAATATAGAAAAGAATTAAAACACATGCACATGCGCACATACACATTGTGTAAATATTAATGAAAATGGGAAAACCTACACCAGAATGCATGAAACAGATAATAATGATATCATTTCTTGTTCTCATTCATTTTTATTAATTTTTTTAGGAAACCTGCATTGTCCTCTGAAATGCAGTAAATTTTTATTAAAAAAAAATTTCCTTTATGTTCATTGTTGGTATTGGTGGGCAAAATGGTTGGGGTTGGTATAATTCAAAAGCTTGATCTTCTTTTTCTGGTATGTATGTACTTCCAGATCTGTACATTCTTACATAGATACTCTGTGTGTGTGTGTGTGTGTGTGTGTGTGTGTGTGTGTGTGTGTGTGTGTGTGTGTGTGTGTGTGTGTGTGTGTGTGTATGTGTGTGTGTGCTCGCGCGCGTGTTTGATGTAACATCTTGTCACTAAGAGTGATGTTAGACAAGAGAGAGAGAGAGAGAGTGTGTGTTTCGTTCGTTCTTTAATTTAACGTCTTTTCACTATAAGTGATATTTAATTAGAGAGTGTGTGTGTGTGTGTGTGTGTGTGTGTGTGTGTGTATGTTTTTAAGGGTGGTCAGCCAAGAGGTTGAGCTGCCATCTTTCTTTCTCGTTACGCGGATTTGATCTGGCTCAAGAATAATCTTGCATGTGTATCCTCCAGTCCACCCAGTTTTGAACAGTTATTTGAACTGTTCAGGGTTTGAGGAGGTAATACAGCTAGGGGAAGGAAAATGGCACCAGCCTGATAATACTGGCCCTGAAAAAGGCTCAGGTATTTACCACCTCACTCTCCTGAGACCTCAGGGTTTGGGAGTAAATGTAACCTTACTTAGTTTGAAAAGAATTATTTAACCTACAATTATGATTTGTATTTTTACAGTAAATCTGGAAATTGCAAACGGTACTGTGTGAAAATCATCCAGAATTATTTTTATCATTACTTCTTTGTTTTTCCTTGTATCAAAAATAAAATTTGCTTTTTTCTTGTATTTTGTTTCCTGTTTTGTCAGTGTACAAGGGAATTTTTGTGCGTGTTTGCATGCATATGTCCATGTGTATATATGTGATTGTGTGTGTGTGTGTGTGTGTGTGTGTGTGTGTTTGCTTGTGTGTGTTTGTATGTGATTGCTTGTGTGTGTGTGGGTGTGTGTGTAGATTTCAGCAGGGACATCATGACAAATCTTCAATTATTAAAGTCCAAATATGACAAAGAAACCAAATGAACATAATTATTTAGTGGGTATGACACATTCTCAAGGCTGACTTGATCCAAAACGGTGACTCAAAAAGTAAGTTCAAGACACCACTTGTATACACGTCTTCTTTTTTTTCAATAAATGGGAAAATACCCAGCAAGCATACTGCATTTTCCTTTGCAAGCTCCAAGATGCATGGAATCTGTTATGGAGCCTGTTGCATGGGCAATAGCAGGTTCTCCACATGACTGTTCAGGCTTGTGCACTTCCATAGACCTTGGGCATGGCTGGATGCCAGTCATAGCATTGTATGGTCAGGATAAAAATCATTAGCTCAAAACCAGCTGTGCCATACTGTTTAATAAGCCATTTAGTTCTAATGTTGCTTTAGCATCAAGCCTTTCCCAATCTGTTTGTCAAAACACACACACACACACATATACACACACACCACACACATATACACACACTTGCACACGTACACACACACCACATACACAAAATGCACACACACACACACATTTACCGTGAATTTTGCAGTAATAACAAGTAAAGCAGTGGCTTGATCGTTAAAGTACCGATTCAGTATGCACGAGAAGTCCTTTTTTCCCGAATCCTGGTTAAGGGTTATTTGCCCCTCCACTAGACTGAGTGATGGTCTAGTCTTTCTGGGAGAAACTGAATAGAGTGTCTGTGTGCAGCATAATTATGCTTGGTGCATGTAAAAGAACCCTTGGCGATAAAAAAGTGATTGCCCAATCAAAATTCTTGTAGGTTAACAAGAATAGTCACTGATACATACACACTTGCACGAAAAAAAAAAAAAAAAAAGGATGGGTGATGTAGTACTTGGTGATGCCCTTTCTTAGGACAGCAGCCCAAATTTCACTCACTTGAAAAATGTGGAGTGACTTAGAAAACAACTGCTGCCCTAGAAACCACATGCTGCTAAAACTGCTTCGTGCATCCATCTCAAGCACATGATCAATGGGTATGTATAGAGCAAGGTCAACAGGAGGCGCTTCTGGCAACTGTGAAACGATGCATTGCATGATTTAGTTAATCATCCCGCCATGCAAATTGTCTAATACCATTGCTCAGGGTTAAGTAGGAAGCCATTGCCAAGATCTACAACGGAAGAGATGGGTGTCAAACATTTGATACTAGACCAACCTCAACATCAGCTACTTGTTGATGCACCCCCACAGACAGAGATGGAAGAATTCTGCCTCCTGTTGCATCCCAGTTCTTAGCTCTTTAGACATGAATGATATTATTCTTTAACAGAAACCATCATCAGTCAGTCCAGGGCTGCTTATTTGTCCAGACAGGTCTAGCTTATTTCGCAGCGGCTAATATCCACATCTGAACGCTTTTTGTCACTTGCATCTTGCTGAGTTGGAGGTGGTTGCACCACTAAGAAGCTGGAGGTAGCTTTTCCCAGACTGTTTTATTAATGTCTATTTGCATTCAGTAGATGATAGCCATTTCATCATTTTTTAAAATTGATAAACAAGAGAGGATGGAATTCTTTCACTGATATTGCTTTTGTATATATTTTAGAGGTCTTGGCTTTGTAGCTGAACATATATTTTGATACTTTTCATCCATTTCATTTCCTTCAACTCCCCTCCCCCCCGCCCCTATGTATTATGTTTTTTCCATTTAGCCTCCTGGCTGTTGGAATAGATATTATTTCTGTGTTTTTTTTGTTTTTTGTAACTAGATACGTGCACGAGGCACAACAGTCCCCTTATGTCACTTTACCTCTCACATTCATTTTGTCCCCACTATTCGACCTCCATTTTCCAGTCATATCACAACTCTTTACATTAAGCATATATATATTATATATATATTATATATATATATATAAAATGAGCACGGAACGAAAGACAACAAGCCGACGTAAATAAATATATATATATATATAAAAATGCAAAGGAAAATACAGTATGCATGATGTGTTGTTGTGTGTGTAGTGTTGTGTGTGTTGTGTGTGTGTGTGTGGTGTGTGTGTGTGTTTCTCTGTACGTATTTAACGGTCTTGCCAGTGCATAGGGGTTTGCCAGATCATTAGTCGCACGGTTGGGTGGAGCGCATATGGAATTTTCTGAGTGCTGTGAATTTCCCTTCAACAAACTCCAACAAAAATCATGTGTGTGTATATATGTATACGCTTTCACTCAAAAAAAGAGCATTCAGTAAGTGCATTATAGTTTTTTTTCCCCCAATGCTCAAGATAAACTAACAATAGATGTTTAATACAGCATGATCACAGTTATGTCAAGGAATTCATCATATTTCGCTTAATTCACAGCATTTCTGTCTTCTACTACCAAATAATCACAATTCACAAATACTTCATAATTTCATGTTATTTTCTTCAGCTCAACTGGAACATCAGAGTAGTTTTGTTGTTGTTTTCTAAGTTTTGTATATTTGTTGCTTTGTAAGGCCTATCCTTTATGTGTGCTTGACGACAGCCAGGTGGCGGAAAATTTGCATTCTCGTTTTTTGGATTAGATATGCGATCTCATTCTATTTACAAGTGTGTCTGGTTTCTATCTGCTTGAACACTGGCAGTTTCTTTGATTCAGATTTCTTATAATTTCTATCATTTTATAAAATGAAATGATGATCTATTATAATGTAAAGGAAAACGAAAATGCTTGACATGGACAGTTTGGACTGCTATACAAGTGAAATTATTATTATTATTATTATTATCATTATTACTACTACTATTGTTGTTGTTATTGTTGCCGTTGTCTTGTTCGCATATCATATCCATGTGTGTCGTTAGCAAGATTTAACCCTGGTACCAATGTACTACCGCGGTTCTGAATTATTATATCCTCCGGTTCTTGGAAACTAGAAAAGATTATTAACAACAGGGGAGGTAACTGACAAGACATTCCTTGTTTCGAACCTTTGTGTGGCGTTTGTCTGCAGAATTTTTGTAAGCACAAGGAGGTATGTTTATGTCTTAGCACATTAATATACCATTCATACTGTTTTGTCTTGTTTTTGTGTTGTTATTATGAGTACAAAGTGCTATAAATGTGGTGTGCCGTAGTGAAGCGTAGCCGACAAAGAATTCAGAATTCATGATTGCGATGCCTATCATGCCATTGATGATTGATGATTGTGACATGGTTGTAATTGTCACTTGTGAAGTTGTGTCGTGATTGTCTTGCTCAAACTTGCTCAAATAAAAATGATGCTTTTGTTTTTATATTATTATAATTGTGATTTCACTGTTAGATCTTACCATGATGGTAAGTAAAGGAGGTAATGTTTTGGTTGGAGATTTCACATGCACGAACTCAATTTCACATGCAACTGAAAATAAACCAGATCAGACAGATACAGTACTGTCCAAGTACACAAAATTGATAAAGGGAACCAAGATAAGGGAAGCGGCATGACGCAAATTCTTGAAAGATTCACCTATTCAGGACAGACCACCAATCAGCTGCTCTTGATCATTGCACACTGCCAGTCAAACATACACACAGTGACACACACACACACACACGCACGCACGCACGCACGACGTACGTACGTACGCACGCACGCACGCACGCGCACGCACACACACACACACACACAGAGTTATATTTAGACTCATTATCATTCTTTTATAGGTATTCCAAACTCATTTGGACTCACTCTGCAGTACACATAGTCAGGCTTTTTAGTGGGGCACAAAAGTGTTTAAACTGTCAGGGGAGCAGACCACATTCCACTGTTGTTGTTGTTGTTGTTTTGTTTTTTTCACAGTTTGCATCTTCGGTGGGAGTGCATGGAGGGTGTTTTCATGTTTCCATAAGCCTGCTATTAACATGACTTTTGGGATTTTTAATGTGTATATTTGACATTCTGCATGTGTGTATACATGATGGGTGGGGTTAGGTATCACCAGTTTAAGCAGTACTGTCACTGAACATACCTGTCTTTATTTTCACTCTGTGATCATCATTGCTTTCAGATTGTTATATCTTAGTTGTTATTTCACCATTTTCAGATGAGGATTTTCTCAAGTGATCATGGAGTGGGAAAAGAAGTTTTATGACATCATTCGGGAAACAGAATCCAACTTGGCAAAAGCAAGGGTATGACATTTGTGTACTTTCTCCTCATGCAGTTTGTCAGTATTATCGGTATAGTACTGATTGTGTGCTTATACTGTCTATTTGGTGTATTATGTATTGGGGTTCCTGGAAGAAAGTTTTTGTCCAAAAAGAGCATCCCCATTTTCTGCACGTGCTTGTGATATACTATGAATGTCTTTCTTTCAGTCTGTTCATTTTTTTTATCTCCTTAACTTTTTGTTTCATTGCCTTTTTCAAACATTTTTTTTGCACTGATCCATTTTCTGTATGTTTGCCTCAGAAGGACTTCACTTGCATTCTGTAGTGTTAAACTTGTCTACTAGGACATTTGATATGATGATGATGATGGACAATGGATGTGGTCAGTTGAACAAGCCAGTTCTCAAGTGGCAGTCATTGGTACAGCTGTCACATATGAAAGGTAATGCTGTGACTGGGTGGTTGCTGCTACAGCTTTCCATTTCTCTCTTCTGTCCAACCACAGTCGAGTTTGTTTCTCCTCTGCAGTGGCAATGCCTGCACATACAGCCTGTCACCAAGCATAGTGATTTGTAGCTGTCTCTTCCAGAGTGTTTATACTGATATCAGTGGACTTCAGGTCATGTTTGCAGACATCATTATATTACAGGTGTTGGTACCTTGTGGAGGGAGATCCTGTGGCGAGCTCTCCATACAGGATGTCTTTTGGGATGCAGCCATCCTGCATGTTTTTCTGTCCTTTACAAGGACGTCTATGTAGTGAAAGTGTTGAACTGGGATGAACACTGTATTCATTCTGCAGTGCAGTTTTATTGATTTATGAAGTAGAGATTATATAGTGATTCTGAGCACAAACTATTTGCCAGTCTGACTTTGCATGTTTTTTAAACTTTTTTGTTTGTTTTTGTTTTCCATTAGACATATTTTTTGTTATTTTTTTTCAAACCATTTTATTTCTGACTCAGTTTTTATGCTTTCTTTCTTTCTTTCTTTCTTTTTTAAATCTGAGGTGATAATTTTGTGTCTGTTGTCTTCAATGTTAAATATGTTCAGTAAAGCATAGGTTTACTTTCCAGTCATGTGCACTTTGTTATCTCATTGATTGAATGTTACTTTCTGTTGTGCATTATGTCAAAGTCAGTTGAAGTTTGATGAAGTATAGAAGAACTTGTCTGCTTCAGTGTTTTTGAAAATATCCCTGGGATGGCTGTATGTAATTGGCTGGGCTACAATAAATGTAATGAAAATGTAGGTTATGTGCCTTTTTGCTGTCTTTGTTATGTGTGTGTGTGTGTGTGTGTGTGTGTGTGTGTGTGTGTGTGTGTGTGTGTGTGTGTGTGTGTGTGTGTGTGTGTGTGTGTTGTTTTAATCATATACTTTTCCTGAATAGCTTGTGTTAATGTGAAAACATTAAAAAAAACAAAAAAACCCCACCCCACCCTGTTTAAATTATATCCCTGAAATTGTTTTTAATTTCAAGTGTATGACTTTGTGCAGAGATTAATAATTATATCATTGTATTTATCATCTGGTTATTCTTTTGTCATATTGTTTTAGAAAAAAGATTAAGATCTACTATTAAGGATAACACAATAGCTGATGATACACTGATCCCATTGATAATTCAGGAGTTGTTAGTGTAAGTTAACGAGAATTGCTCAAATCTGCCAGATTGGACCCAGAAGAACAATGCTTCACTGCTGGCTAAACAGCTAGCTCCCAGCTCGCGACATCATATGGTAGCCATCTGGCCAAGCAAAGTGACTATCCATGTGCTTCACGAGCCATTTAGACCAGTCATTAGTTACTTGTTCACAAGCTGGATGGCTGTGAATCTTCTACTAAGGATAATACAGTAGTGTATGATATATTGTTAATTCAGTAGTTGTTAATGTATAGCATATATAGCTTAATGAATGTGGTCAGGCTGTGTGGTAAGATTCGGTGAGAAAAATAAAACTTGCAGTTTTTCTTGGATATTTCTTGCTAATTCTGGATGAGTGTTTGCCAAATTCACATTGTTAGGGGTTTCGAATTTGGGCACGGTAAACTTCTTATTTCTTAGGACTAGTCTTCATCCATTATAACCCCCTGCCAACCCCATCCCCCAGTGCCCCAGCAATGATGAAGCAAGATATTTATTGGGTGAAGATGCAACACTTTACAGCGGCTTGAACATGTTGTGTTTGTGTCATGTGTTATATCTAGTGTATCTAGTGTAGTATCCTGTCACAGTTTCATCTTTTGCACCTCACTTGCATTCATTGTCTGTTCTAACCTTTAGAAATGTTAATGATTATGTGGTTTTAATTTTCAGCTGAAACTGCAAGGGAAAGGCTTGTCACCGAGAGATAGCAACAGACATTCAGATCGTCTTGGTAAGTATACCATATGCCCATGATTTTACTTTATTCATAATAATATTATGATTTTAAGGTTATATTATGTGAAGATTAATCATTGCTTACCTTGTTTTTCTGTCAATCTTTCAAAACTTGCACACTCTTGATCAGTGACTTTGCTGCCTCTAAAACAATGAACATGTTATTCACTTGAGAATGTTTGTTTCTTTTGCTTTGTCATTTCATATATTATTCATTTACTGTAGAACCAGGGTAAACCTTAGGCATATAATAGTAAAGACATAATTGTTATTATAGTGTATGATAAAATTGTTTTATGAAATAATCACATTTAATTTATTTTGAGTATAATTTTATGAAATAAACATTTAATTTCTTTTGAATAATTTGTCATAGTCTCCAAGGTTCAAAGTAATTAACTGACATTGAGTTTTATATCTGTTAGATTGGAAACAAACTGCTACCAGTCTTTCAAAAAGCATTCACTGCATCACCTAAAACTAGGTAAAAGCAGTGTATTGGATTACACCTGAATACCTGAACACTGAAGTGATCTGACTGATTGATAGGTTCTGTTTTTATGACTGGACCCAGTGCAGGTGATATTGATGATGAAGATAACCATTCCAGGCAGGTGGTGTTGGGGCTTATTTGATTCTACACTGATAGTGATTCCATTAGAATGACTGTGTTGAGATTGGTAGTTATACTGATAGTGATTCCATTAGAATGACTGTGTTGAGATAGTATTACATGATAGTGATTCAATTAGAATGACTGTGTTGAGATTGGTAGTTATATGATAGTGATTCCATTAGAATGACTGTGTTGAGATTGGTAGTTATATGATAGTGATTCCATTAAAATGACTGTGTTGAGATAGGTAGTTACACGGATAGTGATTTCATTAGAATGATGTGTTGAGGTAGGTAGTTACACTGATAGTGATTCATAGAATGACTGTGTTGAGGTAAGTAGTTACACTGATAGTGATTCCATTAGAATGACTGTTGAGGTAGATTTACACTGATAGTGATTCCATTGAATGACTGTGTTGAGATAGGTAGTTTAACACTTGATAATGATTCCATTAGAATGACTGTGTTGAGATAGGTATTTTACACTGATAGTGATTCCATTAGAATGACTGTGTTGAAATAGGTAGTTAGAAGGATTGTTTATTTTTATTATAACACACCCTAAATTTGAATTCCCAGCCATGTGAACTGATGCTCAACCAACCCAGCTATTGAAGCCTATACTCTGAAATGAAAGCTGATTTTGTCTTCATTTATCTGTCAGTGTATACTATCACAGATGTCACAGAGAGAAAGAGGTCATGGTTAGCATTGAACTGGAAAGCCTGAATTGGAGAAATGTTATCTAACATCAAGGTTTCTTTCTTGTCATCAGTTAGTGTCATCCTTGATCTGCCTCTTGCTTTAGATTCATATATTTTGTTGTTGTATGGTTTTTCAGCCAGCTGGTGAGGTTGCATTCTGCTCAGATGACCAAACAACTTTATTCTCTGTTTGATAAATATGATAATGAACTGATGTTGTTCCCACCATTTTTCTGATCTTGGTGTTTCGGATAACATCGCATCTGTCTTCTGACAGCTATTCTCAAACAGTGCATCTCACATTGTGTAATTATGTGAATATGTAATATTCAAAACTGCAGCCTATGTAAGGCATTACATCTTTCTTTTACAGACTGATGTTATTTTTAACTGGCATTACTTCAATAGGTATAGTGCAACAGAACAGCAGCTATGTTCGGCCTTTGGCATCAACATATTGGGATTCAGCTTCACGCGGTACACTAGCCTTAGGTCGAGTCTGCCT
Source organism: Monoplex corrugatus (assembly GCA_030674185.1). Classification (NCBI taxonomy): domain Eukaryota; kingdom Metazoa; phylum Mollusca; class Gastropoda; order Littorinimorpha; family Ranellidae; genus Monoplex; species Monoplex corrugatus. The sequence continues at coordinate 55,086,378 of CM060315.1, forward strand.
GTGACTCCTCGGCCATCTGTGAAGCGTGATGTTGCTCTACGTACTGAACACACCAGTGAGATGGGAGAACTGATGTCCAAGATTGATTCACAGAACTTGGTACAGTATTAGTTGAATCAGTGTGTATGTGTGTGTGTGTGTGTGTGTGTGTGTGGTGTGTGTGTGTGTGTGTGTGTGTGTGTGTGTGTGTGTGTGTGTGTTCATGCTTTTGTGTCACCATTGTGTGGTGTGTTGTGTGTGTGTGTCATGTTTGTGTCAATGTGTGTGTTGTTTGTGTGTGTTGTGTGTGTGTGTGTGTGTGTGTGTGTGTGTGTGTGTGTGTGTGTGTGTGTGTGTGTGGGCGTATGTGTGTGTGTATACATGTTTAAGCGTTACACTATTGTATATGTGTTTGTATGTGCTTGCTTTCTTATAAAAATATATTCTTGAATTGTGACTGCAGATTCTTGAAACCATAGCAGAAAATTACAAAGCGGATAGGTTTGTCCCATAACCCTGAACTCTTATGTTTGACCTTGAAAATTTGAATGTTGCTGGAGCGATTTGTTACACACATGAACTGGTGGACCATAATACATTGGGTTTGTGGCATACTCATCGTGCATAATGTTGGACACTAACTGTTAATGTCTAGATGTCATATTTTGATGTGGCACACGTATGGATATGTCATGGCCAACAGTCCAATATGCTGAATGAGGCTGTCCTCCTATCTGTTGACTTACGTTGTGTTCTGGCACATTTGCAAAATGTTTAACTGTGCCAGTTGCATGCTCAAAACCTTTTTCATCATGCTTAGGGCACACTAAATTCCTTTCATTGTACCGTGTGCACAACAATAACTTTGATCCTGTCACAGAATTAATGTCCAGTGGTGTGATGCTCAGGGATATAAAATTGATGTTTATAGTGCTAAGTACCCATTCATAGTAGTGTAGGCTAATTGAAGCAGGCCATGAATTAATGCTCAAGCTTATGCAACAGGACTGTAAGATGGCTTATGTATTTGTCCCAATGTCCAGGCCTGTTGTTATAATTATCATACGTACTATAAGCATTTCTGGAACTGAATAAAATCCTACAGTCATAGTCTGAACATGCTGTGAATTTTCTGGTGGCAATTGAAATCAGTGCTGATTAGTCGTTAGTACAGAAGAAATGCCACAAATTTTTCAGATGATTGACAGACTGGAACGTTTGGTGAGAACTTTAAATCAAGAAAAAGACCAATATCGCAGACACATTACAGATCTTCAGGTAAGTTGTCTTTGTATATAGTTTAGTATTTGTTTATATGTGTCTTTGAAGTTTTGTAGAATTTTGTTATGTAGTGTAAAGTTCTGTTTCTAGTCTGTGGTGTTAGAAGAAGAAGAATAACCTTTCTTTTGTGTAATTATGAGTTCTTGACATGGATTTTAGGTAAGCATTTGTTAAATGCAATTTTAGGAGGAAAAAAGCTTGCATTTGTGTTGATCAGCTGAACACTTTGTTTAATGCAAAGTCTCATTTTATCTTTGTTCTTAAGATAATCCTCCACTTTTTAGGAACACTTGATGTTGATTTGTAGGGAATGAATCAGTTTTGCTTGTTCTATTTTTTAATTGTTTTTCTCTGCATTTCTTTAAAACTTGTTTTATTGTGATTCATGTTACAGTGACATATAATACAACAGAAGTGGATATACAGTAAATACACACAAGTATAATATATAATATATTATATATATATATATATATATATAGATAGATAGATAGATAGATAGATAGATAGATAGATAGATAGATAGATAGATAGATAGATAGATAGATAGATGGATAGATAGATTAATAGATAAATAGATATGTAAATATATATACATGAACCCACATAAGTGGATGCTTTTTTATGACACGAAACAATTTTGGTATGCATATATGTAGTATGTCATTTGTATAAAGGCACAAAGCTGCACATAAATCAGCACCATGAGTGCCATTGATTGGTGTTCGTTTCCTCTTACTGTCAGAACACTGACTACCATCCATCCCATTTTTGAATTTGCTTTATAATGTAAATTGTATTCTCTATTTTGGCCATCACCTATTTTTGTGTTTATTGTCTTCTAAACAGCTTGTGTTCATTTACACATTTGTCAGTCAGATGTTTTAACTGGGTACCCAGTTCTGATCTTTTCAGAAATTCAGGAAGAAAACGGCACATATACTAATCGCAGAATCAGAATATATTATGGCCAGTCTTCCATTTTATTAATAATGTTGACATTTGCTGTAGGAAGATGGGAAGGACGATGATAGTTTTGAATTTTTTATGTTTTTGTTGTCTTTAATCATTCTTGTTTGTGCTTCTTATAACCAACTGAGGTAACAGGGCCAGTCAAGATGTTGCCAGTATACAGGGCTTATGTGCAGGCTTAAGGCTTATGCCATGATCATTTTGGAACTTGCCCATCACATTGTGGCAATGCATATAGAATTTATTTGAAGCATACAGAAAACTGAAACTTGAAAACTATCTTGAAAAATTGAAAGTGTTGTTTTAGTTTCATGTGTCAAATTTCTCTGAAGTGTGTTTGATTTGACATGACATTTTGGTTGCAGATGAAGTTGGCAACATCGGCACAAGATTAAATGAGAACAAGTTCATGAACCCTCACCTGGAAACGCAGGTAGACCTGATGCGGCATGAGGTGCGTTCAGACATGCAACGTCTGCAGAACATGATCAGTGCTGCTAGAAGCTCTTCTCTCCATTCTAACGGTTTGGAGCGCAGTTTTAAAGACATGTAAGTGTGGATTTGTTTTGACACCATAAGAAATAGTTTCAATTAGTTCAGATTGGTAGGATTGTGTAGTGGTTGAAATGCTGTCTTCCAAAAGCCGAAGTTAAGTACAGATGAACATGGCTGCCAGATTAACTCCCTAACCCTGTCCACCAATTGCAAAAACTTAAGCTTTTGATTCCTGAAGGGACTGGTGGAAAGGTGAGGGAGTCAAAGGGTTAAGTTTTTGCTTTGCTAGCATGGTTGACAATGTATGATGCTAGCGAAAAAGGTGCGGATGACTTTGTTAATTTCCAGGCTTGGAGTGAAAGAGTGAATGGGTGACTTTGTTCATTTCCTGGCTTGAACATTCTCCCCAATCCATGCAGATTTAATTGGTAACTGTTTCTCTGTAGGGACAGAAAAGGTAAAGCAGTGATAGAGAGGAGATGGGGGGGGGGGGGGGGGGGTCATACCCTTGTAGCACCTTCATCCCTTAACTAACTGCTCAAGTTATGGGGAAAACTTTTAACTGCTTAATCTTCTTTGCTGCTTCTGTGTCACTACCCTAGGCTGCTCACTTCCGTTCTCCATAACATTTCCAAACCCATTGAACTGATGACACCATGAGAGCAGGGTATAAAGGACCTCAGCATTCAGGACAAGTTTTCATAATGCTGAGGGTATGAGGTGTATTAGTGATAGTGGTGATTCTGTGGAGTTCCATTCTGGATAGAGACTGCGTCATAGAACTGTATTGTATGCTTACTTTCATGATATTACCTGGCACCAACCAGGTCTGAGAGGTAAAGACACCTGCATTTTTGATCGGGAACTTTGAGCAACACTTTCAGTGATGCATTAGTATAGTGGATGAGATTTCATTGTGTGGTCCCAGTCTTCCCTTTGGACCCACAGCATGTCCAGCTCTGGGTAGGAGCTGATTATAGCAAAAAAAAAAAAAAAAAATCTTACATGCATACACGCATATGCACACACATACACACACATATACACACACAGAAGCAAGTCATGGTAGATATTAGATATTTGTCAGTTGAATATGTGAGAGAATGGAAAAAAAGAGATCCAGGATAGTGACAATCATAATGGAAAATTCTATCATAATTTAGAACAGTACCATACATACATACATCAGACATTATCAGTAGTTACACTGTAGCACTGGCACTATCAACACAGTTGATTCGTTGACCCATAGGGTTTGTAACAACTGTTCTTCTTTTTTCTTTCTTTCTTTTTTTATTTTTTCAATTTATCTGCTTTTGCCGTTATGATTGTCATGGGGAGAAGAAGTTGACAGTCTGGAAGGCCTGAAGTAGAGAAATGCCATGTGTTGTCAAAGTCAGTTCTGTGCCTTCTTTGCAGTTCTTTCTTAGTCTGCCTCTTTATGATATAAGCTTGTCGAGCCAGCTGTAAGGTTGCATTGTGGCCAGATAACCAAACCACTTAAATGTCATAGTGGACTGATGTTGTTATCACCATTTCTCTGATTTTGATGTTTCTGATCATGTTGTGTCTGGTGTGGTTGACAGCTCTTCTCAAACAGCATGTCTCACAGGAGGTAATTTTGTGCTCAAGGGGCTTATGTGTTGTTCAGTGATGCAAATTATTCTTAGTTTTTTTTTTTTTTTAGAAAATGTTTTCTGCATCTGCCCACTTTAGTAAAGGTTACCTTCACCAAAATATATGAGAGAAATACATATCTGCTCCAAAAATCAGTGATTGTAAATATCTGAACTGTTCCTTCACACCATGTGTTATACTGTAAATGTTTTGTTTTGTTCAACAAGTTCATGTTTGTGCTAATTGTTAATTTTGACTTCCTTTAATGTGGATTTCAATTTTTTTAAAAAGAAATTTGTTGTTTATCTTTTGATGACAGGCAGCATAATGTGCATGGAGAGCTAGAGGAGATACGCAGAGATTTGAATGTCATGACTCACAGAGTGGGTGAGTAGCATCATCACTGTCTAGCTTGTCTTAAAATTACTTTTTTTTCTTTATGTCTTCTCTCTCTCTTTTTCTCTCTCTCTTTCTCTTTTTCTCTCTCTCTTTCTCTTTTTCTGTCTCTCTCTCTCAATCCCAGTAATGAGCATAAATGTTGCATTTTTCAATTGGTTTGCAATTGAGTTATACAGTATCATTATCAGAAAATTACAAAAAGTGAATATCTAAATGATACATTGCAGTGCCAAAAAGCCAGATCTAAACAAAACCAAACATAACCAAAAGCAAACATACAGTATCAGACAATGTTAGATCATTACAGTGTTATGTAAAAGTACACATTTTGAACAAAAATTAGGTTTGAAATTGTGGAATAGAGCAAAGAGTTTTGTTAAAACAGAGACATGTATATTTCACCCCCCTAACGCCCTCTGGTTTTAATTTAGGCATATAATCTGCTAACAGAAGAGAGGATAGTTGTCCCTAGCAAAAAGCACTACACTGAAAAATTGGTATACCTGCTTATATATCTCTCACTCAGTCTCTCTTTCATTCCATCTGTGTGTCTGTCTCTCTTGTCAGAATGTGCACTCATGCAAATCAGGTGTGAACATTGATGTTTTTGTAACTATGACATTCATTTCTTTCTTTTCTATTTGGGATTTCATGTTTATTGTAAATCTAAATTTGATTTTGTATTTGATGTATGACTGAATGCCTCTGTATGCTTTATTTAATCATGATCATTTTTGCAAGGCAACGGCCTGGATAGCTCAGTTGGTAGAGCGTCGGATTCTTGAACCAGGGTCTTGGGTTTGAGCACCATATTGGGCAATAATATTTTTCCAAGTGATGTAGTATTGTCATGACTGACTGGCTCTAGTGATAGAGCTTTGGACTCAAGATTTGATGTCAAAGTCCCAGTGAGCACCATGAAAGCTGGCCTGTTTGCTTTCCATTTTAATGCTGCAGTCACTGTGGTCATGTCAGCAAATGTTTTGCAGGACTATTCTTCCTTTACCCGCTCACCTATTTCAAGACCTTGCCTGTGTGTGGGGTTTTGTGTGGGCATAAGGAGTGTGTCAGATAATTACTGGCGGATTTTGTTGGAGTGCATATTGCATTGTCTGAGTGTGGTGGATCTGTTAAACAAGCTCTGGACTCTACACTTTAAACTCTTGAGGCACATTATTTGTTGTGCAGGGCGGTTAGAGCTGGACGTATCTGCACACAATGTCAGCCAAAGAGATCTTCATGACAGGTTGAATACGGTACGAATTCTTTTCCATTTTTTAAAAAGATGTATATGTGTAAGAATTGAACATTATTGTTTTGGCCAGGTGAAGTTTCGATGGACAACTGTCTGTTGTCTGATTTGGTTAACAGCTGTACGTGTTGTCTGTCATTTGTTTACTGCTATAGGTGTTGTGTGAATAACTTAAAAGTGATGTGAAAAAGAAAGAGTTATATTAATTTCTGTGGGAAAAGTTTTCAAAGAAGGACTGGAAACAAGGTACCTTCAGTCAGATGGATTCTATGAGTGAACCATCATTGTTATCAGTTGGAGGCATGAGACATAAGGCATGGCAGAGTACAGTTCCTGTGACCACTGAGCTGCATGGCAGCCAGCAGGAACTGGGAAAAAAATGGCCACATGTATTGCCAGATGTGGTCTGTTCATGTAGATGGCAAACAAAAGAAGAAAAAGTAGGAGGTACAATAGATGGTGTCTTTTTTATATTTATTAAATCAGAAGGACATTGAACATTACCAAAATGACCTGGTATTAGTGCAGGGTCTGCTCTGGTAAATGACCTCCTGGTGACTTTACATTGATAGTTTTGTGTGAACTTTGTGATGGATTGGGTCAGGATTTGATCGTATATTGGAAGACAGATAGTAGCATCCTGAGAGAAAGCCTCTAAGGTGGCTTGAAAGAAAGGGCAGAAAAAAGAGAAAAAGTTACCCGATAACAAGAACTAAAAAATATGATTTCAGTAAACAAACAGAAGGGTAGGCTTTTCAGCAAAATTTCATGACAAAAGTTAGCCCACAAATTTTGTCATTGTGGTATCAGGTTTTTATTCCATGTTTGTTTTAAAACAGCTGAGAAATCTTAGCTCATATTTCATGATTTTGTTTTTTCAGTAAACTGTATTGGTGATTTTCATGACAATGATAATGATGCTTTATTTTCCAACAGTAAAAGTTTCTGGTTGAAGGACGTTTTTCAGACTTGCTGTTTTAAGATAATGACATTATTTCTGATTTTTACTTTTAGGGTCTCCTAACTTCATCCTATGCTGGCCAGTTGGGACAGAGTAGTCATTCCATTGGCAACCAGTCTTCCCCAAGGAAATACGGTGGTGATGTCTCACATTTGAAGGCTCTTAAGTAAGATTTTGTGGTGTGTGTGTGTGTGTGTGTGTGTGTGTGTGTGTGTGTGTGTGTGTGTGTGTGTGTGTGTGTGTGTGTGTGTGTGTGTGTCTGTGTGTGTGTGTGTTGGGAACATTGTGTGTGTGTGTGTGTGTGTGTGTGTGTGTGGGAGCATGTGCATGTGTGTGTGTATGTGTGTGTGTGTATGGAGTCTACACATATATTCATACATGGGTACAGAATGATAAGTGTGTATACAAATGTACATAAAGGCCTCGTAGCACTTCGGTGTGAGCAGTATCTCTCCCCGACCTTAGTCAAGTACTGTGAGAACGAGGGCTTCAAGCAGCATGAAATGTCGAACAGAAGTATATCTAATGCTGTTTATTGCTGTGTACAGTTAAGTTGTATGAATGTTTTCAAAATAATGAAAACATCAATAAAAACTTCGACCAGATGCTAAGTTCAGTGTGCAGTGCATAATAGTAGATAGATTAGGATTAGACCTTTAACCATAACCTATGGAGAGTGAAAAGTATGATGTAGTTTTTATCATTTTTATTATAGTGCTGTTTAGACCTAAGTCTTTTATACTTGACCATCATCCTGTAATTTAGATTTACACCAGTTCTTCAGCTTTTAAATCCATTTTAAAAACCCACCTCTTTTCCCAACAGTCAATTCTACAACTACATCTTTCCCTCAGTTTGTGTAGGTCTTTTTAAAAAAAAAAAATTAAATATTGTAATGTGTGAGTGCACATTGATTTGAATTGTCAAGATTTGGTGCCGTATAAATACTGTAATTATTACAGCAACCTTTCCCACACTGCGGTGTAGCTGTTAGGATTTATGAAAATGAGAATGAAAATGTCAACTCACTTACTGATCACCTGCGTAGCTGTTGGAGTTTAGTTAATAGTTACTTCAAATAATACATCTGAAAATGGATTGACTGCATCAGTTTCAGGGTAGAAAAAAACTAATAAAATGGCCACACATGTTAAAACTCTTTTATGCATTTGAATTTATGTGGGAGTTGCAGCCTATGAAATAAAAATGGCATCACCAAAAAAAAATCAAAAAAAAATCAAATAACAGAAAACAAATCTTCTTGAAGGTTCAGTCGATTCTTGTCCATGCATTCTAAAAATGGTGTGCTGTGTGCTGTGAAGAATTGCATTTTTCATTTTCATTTAATGATCTTTTATTTTGTCATAATGGTAACTTTTTTTTTGTTTTATCAGATCCACCGTTTCGGATTTATATGCAAAGTTGGACAATCTGGAAGATCGACTAGCTGCCAGCAGGAACAGTTCAACTGTGCAGTCACCACATCTTGCTAGTGGTGAGAGAGGGAGAGGGGTGGGGAGATGGCACAGGGGACACATAGCTTGAGGGAGAGTGGAGGGAGTGGGATAGAGAGAGAGAGAATATGCAGATAGAATTCACAGACAGACAGAAATAGTGAAAAAGTAAGAGCATTTATATACATGTATATATGTATACCAAGGATAAATGCAACTAATGTATACTTATATAGAGAGACAGGCAAGCAGGTAGGTACAGAAAACTGCATGCATCCAAGAACATACACTCACACACAAACACAAACACAGACAGAGAGACAGACAGAGATGGACAGACAGACAGACAGACAGACAATTTACAACAAAACAACAAACTTTGAGTAAAAATGTAAAAATGCCTTGTTCTGAAAGTAATGAAAAAAAAATCTATCCATGAAAGATCTTCATGATTTTTGTTGTTGTAATGTCTTGTGTTTAAATTTTTTTTGGTTTTATTAAAAGTTAGTCGTGTTGTTCTTGCAGTCTTTACCAAATTATAACACATGTGATTGTGTTTGTCTGTTCCTGCAGCTTCACTGTCAATGTTCATCACAGCCTTTGATACACATTTCACAATGTCTTAATGGATAGTCTAACCCATCACAACCTTTGATACACATTTCACAATGTCTTCATGGACAGTCTTACCAGTGGACACTTACAGTGCCAAACACATAAAGTCAACAGTACAGACATACTCAGCAGGGTACCAGTTAAAACCTTTATTTATTTTGTGCTATTTGTTTGATTAACCAAGATGCTGCTTTTGTCATTTGTTGACTGAATTGTGCAATGTACTTTTGTCATTTGATGACTGAATCATGCAATGTACTTTTGTCATTTGATGACTGAATTGTGCAATGTACTTTTGCCATTTGATGACTGAATCATGCAATGTACTTTTGTCATTTGTTGACTGAATCGTGCAATGTACTTTTGTCATTTGATGACTGAATCATGCAATGTACTTTTGTCATTTGATGACTGAATCGTGCAATGTACTTTTGTCATTTGATGACTGCATTGTGCAATGTACTTTTGTCATTTGATGACTGAATCGTGCAATGTACTTTTGTCATTTGATGACTGCATTGTGCAATGTACTTTTGTCATTTGATGACTGAATTGTGCAATGTACTTTTGTCATTTGATGACTGAATTGTGCAATGTACTTTTGTCATTTGATGACTGAATCGTGCAATGTACTTTTGTCATTTGATGACTGAATTGTGCAATGTTACTAGAGAAAGATAAAGGTTTTGCTTTGAAAGAAAAATATGAATAGAAAGAGGTGAACTAATAGCCTTGGTTTTTGGACAGGTTTGGGAAAATACTCAAAAGTCTACACATCCCCAAAGCTGACTTTCAGCTGCTGCAATGACGACGAGGATGATGATGACGACAGTGATCTTGATGAGCTGGATCTCTCTGACCTTGACCTTTCTTCTGATGATGATGTTGGCAGCAGTAACCTGAGTGATGATCTGGATGAAATTATAAATGCCAGAAAGACTGCAGCTTTAAAAGCCAGAAGCATGGCTGGTGTCACAGGTTTGCTGTCACAGCAGAGGGACACTACAAGGACTTTGGGGATTTGAATCTGTCTTCTGATGACCAGGCAAACGGCAGCTCGGATGGGGCAGGTCTGTATTGTTGTGATAACTGTGTGTGTGTGTGTGTGTGTGTGTGTGTGTTGTGTGTGTGTGGTGTGTGTGTTGTGTGTGTGTGTGTGTGATGATGTCAATGCAGTTTTTATGTTAATCATACAGTAAATGGTTTGTGATGCAGCTGCTGCTGCTGCTGTGTGGTGTATATGTCCACTTGTGAGGGGTGATGTTTTATATTTTGTCCAGACAGTAACAGCAAGAACAGCTACAGCTCATTCAAAATTAACTAAGTGCTGATGACATTTTGACTGACATTCCCAAAAACTTGTTACAGAAGAAATAAATTTGCCTGACATTACCAACTTAGCTATGTGATGACCTGTTCTAGGAAAGGTTTAAAACATTCCACAGAGAAAATTTATGAACAGAAAACATAGAACTGTGTGGTTTTAGAAAGGTTTGTCTGTGATATTTCAGAAATACAATAATAAATCAGAGCTGTCAGTAACATGCAAGGCACATACGAAAGGCTCTCGGAAAGAAAATAACCATACCACAGGCACAGTATAATCAAAAGTTATGACACTTTACATATTGAATGTCTATTCAGAAGCAGTTTTTGATGTTTGTTGATGTTAAGAATGACCCTCAGTATCACTGTTTTATCAGCTGGCAACAAATATTTTGTTTACTTGAGTTGACTGAATCAAGTTGTTGAGTTCCTTTGGCACTGATGTCATACCCCAGCATGTCTAAGTGAAAAAATACTGTGTTACATTATACAGAGAAACCCTGTTCAGGATTGGGGAAGAGGAAGAAGTGGAGGATTGGATTCTCTATTCAAAACAAACAAAACAAAACAAAACAAAACAAACAAACAAAACAAAACAAAACAAACAAAACAAACAAAACAAAACACAACAAACAAACAAACAAACAAAAAAGCCTTACCGAGAGTCACATGACTTCCCAGTCCCCAAACCCTTAAGGTCACGGTTCAAGCTTTTTTTTTATGCTGAACAAACTTGCTGTATAGGTTGGTCCAGGCTTTGTAAATGTTAATGAAATTGTATACATATAACAATGGTAGGATTGTACAGAGAAAAAAACTGGTCTTAACCATGATCTCACCATGCTCACCATCTTCTTGTATTATCAGCTATGATGTGATAACAGAGCTAAAACTTAACCTTTCACTTCCTCTCCTTATGATAGACAGAGAGAGGAAGTGAATGGATCAGGTTTCTGCAGTTGGACAATTGAGTGAGGGAGTCAAGGGTTAAACATACCTGATTTCAGAGAAAGTATTCTCCAAACATTTTCTTTTTGTGTCAATGATGTTCCATTATCACTTTTGTAGTGGCCTTTCTGGTCAGAGATTGGAGCTAATTATGGGGTGTTGAATTCTACATTGTATCGTAACTCCCACTAGGCAGCAGGGCCATGTTTTCAAGCCTTCTGATTGGTCAATTTGTATTTGGATTATAGACCTGGACAGTCTTCAGTGGGAGATATGAATGGCTCATCGTGCTGGACAGTAAAACCATAGATTGTGGCTCATTGTTCCAAGCGGGATAATGTGTGGTGCTATTGATTGAGTTGGAGAAAGAGAAACACTGTGGCATGCTGTGTCTGTCACTGTGGCGACCCATAACCCATTACACACAGTTCAGGATAGCTTGGATCAGTGCAAAACACAAATTAACTGTTCATGCTGATCGAGCGAAACCATCTTTGATGCTAAGTTCATGCATTTGCCAGTTTTTGTTTGTGTTTCTGATTGGTCATATGTTTTTCAGATCTGTCAGATCTTGACCTGGACAACCTTGACCTGAGCAGTGGGGGCAGTTCTAGTGTGGACCTCAAGCTGGATGACCTCTGAGTGATCATCACGACATATCTAAATGACTGATATGCTAGTAGTGATTGTTTTTGAATGCTTAACAGTATGATTGTATCTGACTGATTAACAGATGTTATCCTAAATACCTATCCTAGCGACCAGAAGTACTGACCAAAGAATTGTACTAAAGTATTAATCCGACCATTGCTGCCATAGAACTCCAAATTCAGTTGTTTAGTGTTCTATGTATCTGTTGTAAGAGAAGGGTGAGCTTGACGACCAGTGCTATATTTTGCCAATATAATTCATTTTTTATAATTAAGCAGTTATTTCCCTGTGGTTTTACCGAAGACTGCTGAGGGTCAGATGGACGGATAGGCGCTCAAATGAAAGCATACTGAATGAGTTGGGTACTACATGCAAGCTCCTAGTACTCATACAACGGAGGAAACTGAAATATGTTGGACACGCAATCCGTAATGAGAGAACAGACTTGATGTCCACTGTCCTCCAGGGTAAAGTGGAAGGAAAGAGAAACAGAGGACGGCCACCTGCATCACTTGCTAGAAACATCACAAACATCAGTGGCAAGAAACTCCAGGAGGTGGTCAGACTTAGCCAAGATCGAGAGTGCTGGAGGCAGCTTGTGAGGACATCATGTGCAGCGGCCAACACTGTTCCCGGTGACGCCGACAGGTGAGACAGGTGAGAGTTATTTCCCTTAGACCAATACCTTTACTGCTGTGGTATGCTGCTTTCGCTTCATTTGAAGTTCTGCATCTCATGCTGACGTTAATGAGTCCTTTTCCATCAGTACATGCTGATCTGGTTGTGAAAAAAATATAGTGGTCATTAATGCAGGATGGAATTTATTTATAATTATTGCTGGCCTATAATTCATTGAAAACAGAGAGGCTTTGGATTGTTTTTGAGTCAGACTGTGAATTTCTGCTGACATCACATGTTTCATCTTTTGTGTAATCGATTGGCCATTCCATTTACTTGTTGTAAGAGTCCATGAGAAAACATTGTACGTGATGTTTTATCAAAAGGAGACAATTTATACATTTTTGTGCCACACTACATGAAAGAAAATGGCAAAATGCAGACAAGTTGTCTTATAGAGGAGAAAACTTTTTTCCTGGTGCGTAGACCTCAAATTTTGAGAGGAGAAGTCAGTGCAGAGGAGAAGACAGGGAATGAGAGTTTATCAATGTGTGAAAAATGAAAGTAATTGTGTTTCTGTGTATATGTTTGTGTGTGTTTGTGTGCATGTATGTGTGTGTGCATGTATGTGTGTGTGTGTGTGTGTGTGTGTGTGTTATGCATGTTCTAAGTGATTAGTTCTTGAATGCGTGCATGCAGGTTGTTTGGTTCATACTGTGCAGGCGTTACTTAGCTGCACAGTCATATATCTGTCTTTGGTAGGTGTGTATTCTGGGAATTTTTATGTTTCCATAAGCCCAGCACATTGGCATGAGTGATAGGAACTGGGTCCAGGCATTAGCAGGTTCGCACATATGTTGACGTGGGAAATAAGGAAAGTTTTCACCCTACGCCTTCCAGATGCTACAGTCAGGACTTGTCCTGCCACCCAGCTTGGCTAACATGTCTGTGATTTAGGTGTAAAGATATTTTAAAGGGCAGCAGGGTGGGAATGGAATAAGGCATTGTGAAAGGGCTGGTGTGGAAACATGGTTTTTTTACCATTTCAGTGTTCACACTGTTCAGCCTGTTTGGGTTGATGAGGTCTTGGAAAGGAGTTATGTTTATCACAATCTCTACATTTCTAACTACCGCATTGCATAGGTGTTTACGTGCTTTTGGTAAAGATCTATCCACACACAGATCTGTACAGTGTGTGCTTAGTCCTTTTCATTAGCAGCATCATTATGGTGTTGAACACACACACACACACCACACGCACACACACACACACACACACACACACACACACACACACACACACACACACACACACACACTTTGTTTCTTAATAATAAAGCCACTGGTTTACTGTATAATATTATTTTTCAACACTTAGGGTGGTGTATGGGTACTGCTGTGGTTTTAAACTTTTGACAGCGGAGAGGACATGACATTTCAAGTTTGAAGTTTGGGAGATGTTTTAAGTTGATGTATTGGATAGCTACTTGTCAGGTATTTTTTATTGATGTCAGTGATTTATGTATGTACGCCAAGTTAGTAGATTTGTCTTTTGAAAACTTTTGGATTTTGTGTTTGTACTGATGGCAGTATTGGGCTGGAATGATGATTATGGTTGTAAGTATTGAGATTACTAATCAAACTGTGTACATTAGTGACAGAGATTATGAAATGTCACAAACATTGTAAACTTTTAGAGCAGCTGATGACTATGCAAGCACATGATTGAAATCATGAGTTTTGAGGTTTGAATCAAACTGTGAAACAGCTTTGATGACTGTGAAAAGCAATGACAGAGATTCAGTTTGAAATGACAATCAGTCTGGATTATATAAAACCAAACCTTTTGAATGTGTTTCCGAGAGTTTAGTGGTGAAATTGATTGTTGTTTAGCAGCGCTTTGTTTCATTAATTGAGTTTTTAAATTTAAAGAGAAGCTTTTGGAAGCTTTTGTTTGTATATGATTTTTCAGCGTTAATGTAATAAACTTATGAAGAACAAATGATGGCAAGCTTGTGACAAGGCAGCTGGTTTTGTTTGATCGAGATGTGCACATAATTATTCATATATTTTTAGCTGATCTTATACCATTTTTTGTTTGTTTGTTTGTTTGTTTTTTTTAGTTTGGAAAGAAATTCCTCAGAGGGCAAAAATCATACTAGAATCATAGAATCATCAATAGACAGTAAAGTTATGTCTGATTGAATTGAATAATGTTGAGTGCTTATCTTCTGATCTAATCAATAGGACTGCTGATAATCGATGTCAGTCAGTAAGGCTCCACCATGATCAGTTGTTAAGATGTGAAGATGAAACTGTTCATGCTGTGCTTGATACATTTGGATGTCAGTGTTCTCGGGTTGAATGGTCAGAACCAGGAGAAGGAAATGATAAAGTGAATTACTGGAAGCTAACTAACGTATCAGTCAGCCAAGCAGTTAATCAGTCACTCAGTGAATCAGTTAACCCTCTGAGTCCTGCACCCTATCCACTAACTGCAAAAACTTAACCCTTTGACTCCCTCACCTTATCCACCAGCTTCCTGCAGAAAGCTCGTGAATAAGGTGAGGGAGTTGAAGGGTCAAGTTTTTGCTTGGCTAGCATGTTTCACAGTGCAGGATGCCGGTAGACAGGGTACGGGAGTCAAAGGGTTAATCAGTCTATGAATGTATGGATCAGTCAAACAAACAAGTAAGCAAATTGAACAAGCAAACAAATGCTAGACCAAGCCAAAACAAACAGAAGTAAGTTTTGACACACAAAATACATTGTCAGCACAGTGTAAACTTGTGACTTCATGGTGAGTGTGCCAGCAGTGCTGTTGAATATCAGTAACAGTGTGCTGTGTTGGTTGACTAGCTGGCTAATTCTTTTACTGCAGGAAGCTGGCATATAGAATGAGAAAGTGAAAGGGTTGAGATGCAAATTACACATGGATTCATTGTCACAGTCAGTTGGAGTTGTAGCCTTGTTTTCTTGTTCATAGTCATAATTTCAGCATGAATGTAACTAATAAATTGTCCATGAAAATGTGGGCAAGTGTGGAATGCATATCAGAACATAATTTCACTGGCTGACATTTTTGGTTTGGCGCATTTGACATAATTTTGTTCATATTATTTTACTCAGTTATGAGTTGAATATTGAGGCATTGTATGATATTGTATAGTGTTTAATGAGTTGAATGATTGAGGGTTTCTCCGACCCTCCACCCCCTCTTTTCTTCAATTTGTGAATTCATTGCTGAAATGGAAACTATGCTTGTGTCCATATCAGAAAGGGTTGTAATTCTCATTATTTTTGTTTTGTTGTAGTTGACCAGCAGAAGTCTAAATTTTTTAAAATGAAAATGTGTGTGATTTATTTACCAGAAACTGACAAATGTTCAGAGTGGAGAGTTTTTGACTGTATATTTTTCTTCATATCTTTTTACATAATGCACATGTCCGATCCATGATCTCATGTATACATTCTTTCCTGGTTGCTGACTTAGTAAAGCAAAAGTGATCAATATTTTAAGTAGAAGTCACTGACCAGAACTGTTTGTAAACAAAGGTTTATATTTTAAGTAGAAGTCACTGACCAGAACTGTTGTAAACAAAGGTTTCACTCCCTTATCCTGTCCAGTTGCCAAGGTTAAATTTTAGCGTTGCCATCATCAATGACAATACAGGAAGCTGTTGGATAGGTGAGGGAGTCAAAGGGTTATCATTATTATCATTAATGTTTAAAACCCAGCCAACTGTGTGGAGCCATTTCAGGACTGTTAGCATCTCAAAACACCTAGGCCTATGACACCTCACTGACCATGAAAAAAACAACAACAACAAAACCATAAAATATTACAAAGCAAAACCTGGAAAAGGAAATTAAGTTCACAGGTCAGTGCATTCTCACACGTAATCTAAAGACATAGTTGTATGCAGGGACTGGGCTTTAAACAAAAATAACAATAAGTGATTAAGACATTCAACTTCCAATCTGAATGACTGGATTTGATCCTGCCTGGGTACCTCCTGCCTAATGGTGGATGGGGTACTTCCTGCCTAATGGTGGATTGGGTACTTCCTGCCTAATGGTGGATTGGGTACTTCCTGCCTGATGGTGGATTGGGTACCTTCTGCCTGATGGTGGATGGGGAACCTCCTGCCTGATGGTGGATTGGGTACCTTCTGCCTGATGGTGGATGGGGAACCTCCTGCCTGATGGTGGATTGGGTACCTCCTGCCTGATGGTGGATTGGGTACCTCCTGCCTGATGGTGGATTGGGTACTCCTGCCTGATGGTGGATTGGGTACCTCCTGCCTGATGGTGGATTGGACTTCCTGCCTGATGGTGGATTGGGTACTTCCTGCCTGATGGTGGATTGGGTACTTCCTGCCTGATGGTGGATTGGGTACCTCCTGCCTATGGGTGGATTGGGTACTTCCTGCCTGATGGTGGATTGGGTACCTCCTACCTGATGGTGGATTGGGTACCTCCTGCCTGATGGTGGATTGGGTACCTCCTGCCTATGGGTGGATTGGGTACCACCTGCCTTATGGTGGATTGGGTACTTACTGCCTAATGGTGGATTGGGTACCTCCTACCTAATGGTGGATTGGGTACCTCATGCCTGTGGGTGGATATTTTTCCAATCTTCCATATCAACATGTTGCGTACTTGTTAGTGCCTAAACTCCCTTTGTTTTTTTTTTATATGCATGCAGAAATCAAATATACATGTTAAAGGTCCTGGACGTCATATCAGTGTTGGTGGTTAAGCGAAACACGAAAAAGACCAGCATGCATGTCCACTGAAGTTGTAGTGTGCAGCCTTGGCATTATCAAACTGTTCGTACAGAGTGGGCAAAACACCTTGCAGACATGCATCTGAGATTATTCAGTATGCTACTCCCCACACACAAAAAACAAACAAACAAACAAACAAAAAAACGCTCAATTCATGCATTGCCACTCGTCTAAGTTTATAACATTGTAATTCATGCAATGCGTTGTTTAAAAAGCCATGTATAGTATTTAGCAATACCCAGGTTTGATTATTTAGTATGCATGTATTTGAAAGTATACATACAAACTTGTTACTTTGAGTTTCACACTCAGTCTTCCTTTGGTATTTTTGTATGCTCTGTGATTGGCCTTGTCATATGTTGGCACATATTTTGTCATCAAAATGATTGTTTTTGTGTGCGAGGTCTGCAAGATCCAAAATATCAATAGCTTTACATGTTAAACCTTTGGCTTCCCCACTCTGTCTATCATCTACCAACATCATTAACCATGATAGCAAAGCAAAATCTTAACCCTTTCACATCCTCACTCTGTCCACCAGCTTTCTGCAGGAAGCTGATGAACAGGCTGGAGTTAAAGGGTTAAGTCTTTGCAGTCATTGGATAGGGTGAGGGAGTCAAAGGATTAAAATGACTGTCTTTATTTAATTACACATGAAAAAGGACAAAGTTTGAAAGGATGAGACCACTGTTATTTAGTGTATTGTTTTGATCTGGATGCAAATCCGTTCACTTGACATCTTTATGACTGTGTCTCATCCTTGTCTTGTCACACTCTGCATTCATGAGAGAGGGAAGCAGAAGGTGTGTATCCATATTTTGTGGTTATATTCCGAGTATTCTTTTTCTTTTTTCTTGTACAACTTTTTTAATTATATAACCAGAATTTATCTATTCAGAGATAATTTTAATGTGTAACATGCAGTCATCCAGATTACCAGTAGGAACTATATTTTGATGTGTGTGATTTATATTAATTTGTGTGATTTGGCTTGCAGTCTGTTAAAAGAAAATGACATGTACCTCTGTAATTATGTACGTTTCAAAGTAGGTTTGTAATGACATTGTGGTACTTACTTTTCAATGTATTTGCAATAAACATAGCAGTAATATCTGTTTGGTATTCTTGTAATGCCAAGTTCTGGCATATCTGTCCAGCCATCATTTTGGCTCACATAAAAAGTTATGTTTTGTAAAGATTGGCTGCATTGAAACTGGCCTGGAGTGGTTCAAGTCGTACTTTTCTTGTTGAACTGTCTGTTTTCACCAATGAAATGAAGTCATCTCCATCTTTGATGAAATATGGCGTCCCACTGGTTATTTTGGGGAGCCCTGTTGGTTGTTGTGCTGGAAGTTGTCTGGGATACAACTACAGATGTGGAAATGCACTAGAATTGGATTGATTTATGTATTTTTTGTAACATATTTCTGTTTTCACATTTCATGAAAATAAGTGAAATAAGCGAACCAGGCAAGCAAAATTGAGCAAACAAACAAACAAACACACCAAACAACAAAATGGACAAATCAAACACAAATAGTTGAAAATATGATATCAGTCTGTCATTCGTGTTCATTGCATGCATTACGTACGTGTGCTAGAAATAATAGAGTCAGTAACAAATGGCAAACCCAAACATACATACTGCTATTTCATCATTGGTGATGTGACACCAAAATTCAGCATGTTGAATTTATGAATTTATTATATGACTTGTTCATTAAGGCTTCATGTTTCTCAGTGTCATAACCGTTTCAGATAACTTCTGGATCCATATTTCTGTGTCATCTTTATATTTGCATTTATAGATATAATATTTTGCATGGAGCATTATATAAATCTTATGTGCTATCTAATCTGAAATTAGTGTCATATCAGAACAGGTGTCATATTGAAACAGTACAGCTGTTATTAAAACAATACAACTGTTTCGTTAAAGTTGATTCAGGCAGAGAAGACATTACAGCACTTTTTTTTATGCTGTCAGCTGCAGTCTGTCTCTCCTAGTTTGACCTCAGGCATCTTGTACGCTATTATATTCCATTTCCTACCTTATTTTTTCAGATTTTTCTGTCTTATACAAAAATAAGAATTGCTGTTGTTGTTTATGAATTTATTTTTTGAAGAGGTCACTGTTTAGTTGTTTCAATGCCTTAATATCCTCTTTAAGCTGATCTCTTTCATTTTCCACCAGTACAACTCTAGCTTCAAGTTCGTCTGTATTCTCTGCACAACATAGTCAACGAAATTGTGAATTCCACTTTAAAAAAAAACAAACATCTTTCATATAAGTAATGTCCTCTTTTGACATAATGTTTTGTTGTAAAGCATCAGATTAATCATGTATTTCAGCTACCATAACTGATTTCATGGTTTTTGTGCTTTGCCTTTTGCTTATCCACCTTGATGAATCAGGGGTATCACACATAGAAGTAGAGTAAGTGTCAAGTTCTTGTCATTTGAATTGGATAAGAAATTGTTTATTGCTGTTGACATAATGAAAGCCTGATATTGTTTACATCATAATGTTTTCCACCAGCAGCTGCAGTACATGTCCAGCTTGGCTGGTTGACAGTTACTCTCTCTCCTTATTGTTTTCTTTTGCTTTGCTAGATTGGGTGTGGGATCATCATTATCTAATCCCATAACCTTGTTGATTGTTTGTGCCAGGGATGCAGCAGTAGACAATATCCTTGATAGGAGGATCAAAACAGAAGTCCCATTTCCATAGGGTTGTAGGGGAGTTAGGTACAAGGGACCTCACTTCTATTGGGTTTGCTTTCTATGAGCAGGTCACCCTCCTTTCTGTTGCTGCCTTACTATCCCCTTTTCTGTAAAGGGTTAGGTACATGATCACAGCAGAGTGAACTGGAAGTTGCATATACAAAGTTTCAAGCCAGGCTCGAACTTGTACTATCAGATATGAAGGTGGGAGCTCTGCATCCATGACAATCAGAGGTCTCTGTAGGATACAGCAAAAGAACATTTTTTCGTTTGGTACCACTATGGGAAGTGTTTTTTGTCTGCTCTTGCTCAAACTATGTAAACCAAGCTTGGTCATAACCGACATGTGCGTCAAGACAGTTTCAGTTGAGCTAATAACGATAGATGGGATAGACATATTATATTGCAAAGGAGATGATAATACACATTTTCAGGATGTTTTTAACTGGGAATGGTGTTAGTGGGTCGAGACTTAGGTTTTACGATCTGTAATGAGATGGTACTCGAGTTGCATGTCTGTAACGTTTGTCACTCAGCCAGTCTAGAAATATGTTATATTGTTATTATCTGTTACCATTCTCGACCACTTACGCAGCCAAAACACTGGTGTGTGCCTTTGTTCTGTCCAAATTAGACTGTTGCAGTACTGTCCTTTATGACCGCACAATACATTCTCGTCAAACTATATAAGGTTCAAAATTCTGCAGCAAGACTAGTTTTGAAGGCTTACAAATATGATCATGTTCAGCCCCTTCTTTACGAACTTCATTGGCTCTCAGTCCAAGCTTTCAGCCGCCCCTCTGCCTATATGTCTGATCTCCTCGCCGTTTATACTCATTCAAGGCAGCTCCAATCATCTTCAGATAAAAGCATATTCTACATTCCTCATGTAAAGACCTAAACTTTCCACCAGACTTCATTTCTTCCTGTGCAGTCTTTGTCGTCTTTTAAGAGAGCTCTGACAACTTACCTAGAGCTTTAAGCAATGCTGTTACTAATATTGGCCTCACATCTTTCTACTCTTCTTTCTGTTGTCTGTATTGTACTTACATTACTGGTGTGTGATAATATTATTTGTGTATTTTAGTTGATTAGTTCAAAATCTTAATCAATGTGACTGCCAGTGTTAAAACAAATAAGAACCAGAAAAGATACAACAATACAATCAGAACAGGTATTTGATATAACAAAACAAGACAGTTGCAAATTTTCAGCCAACTTTGGCCTTTGCCATTGATATGTGTGCAAGCCTGCATCAGTATGAGTGCGTTTGCCAGCATGTTACGTGCATGCGTATATACATGTGTATGTTGTGTGTTTGTTTATATACATATGAGTTTGTATGGAAGAGTATTCTCATATCAAATGTGTACGATACTGTTATCCTTTCTTGTTCTATGTCATATCATGCTTATGTCAATGATTTATTAACAACTTATGTCTTTAAGTATCACATTGTAAAATGCAGAATACGTAGGAGCTTGCTTCCCAGGAAGTTGCGCTATATATCTATAGTAGTAGTTGTTTTTGTTGCTGTTATGACTGATATTTCTTTGGAGAAGTTTTCATATATGTGGGTACCTCCCCTGGAGAAGTTTTCATATATGTATATGTGTGAACCCTCCCCCCCCCCCCACTGGAGAAGTTTTCATACATGTATATGTGAGAACCCTCCCCCCTACACACACACACTCTTACACCCACACACACACTTACACTGCATGAGGAAACACTGACAACATACTGACAAGAAACAATGATTTAATGTCTGTATACCGGGACAATATATTGCATGAACACACTGACAATTTTGACAATATTTGATCTCAACTAAACTACACAGACAAATAACAAGGGAACAAGCATGATATCCAATGTTCTCCATATTGTTCATATTGCACAATACATCACAAAATGAGCACATTTCAAATATCAGAGGGAGTTAGATAGTAACTTTAGTGTATCTTTGCTGATGGTACACAACTTGAGAAGATGGGATTACTTTATTGCCATTTGAAGTGCTTATGCTAGTGACAGTAACACAAATACATACAAGGCTAAAAATTCATTTGATTTTTGTGGTAGTTCAGCTAAATGCAAAGCAAACCCTATGTTTTGCATTTTTCTTGTGGTAAGCAGTGATTAGTATTAGTTGCATTAATTCAGCATGTTTGATGATCACTATAAATGAAATGTTGTTGAAAAGTGAAATGTTTGAACTGACATCCACAATAACCTTCAGAACAAAATCGAAAGGAAGTTCCTTTCCTTTCTGTTGATTTCAGTTTTCACTGATGACATTAATGATGCAAAAAAAACAAAAAAAAAAATTAAAAAAAACACTTTATGTCTGTCTTTTTATGTTTGATATAAAAAAACAACAAAACAGTAAGTCAAAAGTGAGCATGTCTGCACAATGAATAGAACATTTAGAAATACCAGTAACAGCAACAGTAGTGTGTTCACTTTGTAGTTTTTCTGACCATTATCAGCAGCCTTATAAAGACGACCTCTGACATCTGCATATTCTGCAAATATTGCATATGCTGCTGATTGTACTGGAAGCTGAGAATTGTGGACTGCATGGCAGTATTCCACATAATCTGATTATGATTTTTCTGCTTCTCTGTGGCTTACATGAAAATTGGTATCCCCAACTCTTCTGTTTAAAAGACGTACACAGAAATGGGTGAGACACCAGCGAACTCATAAGAAAAAATTGTCCGGGAGTTATCCGTGAATACCCCATACATTGCTCTTCCTAATGGGATAGAATGGTCAGCTGTAAAATGATTGACCAGTCCAATGCAGGCCTTAAGCTCCACCCCTTACTGCAAGTCTGGAATCACAGACAAAACAAAATGACTGGTGCGTACATTCCAGCTTGTGCTCTTGAAATGATTGCAAATGACATCTCCCTTGCATGTTTAAAACCCTTTTTTGGGGGCAAAGCAGCAAAGATATTGCTTAATTGTGCAAGGTTATCTGCACTATTACAGTATGTCTTCTGATGGCACGACTGTATATATCTGCACAATTACAGTATGTCTTCTGATGGAACGACTGTACAAGCTCAATGTTGTGTGTCTGTTAGACAACATGAGCAGCCACATGTTATTCAACATAATTATGCTTCTAGCATCAGAAGCAGCTCATTTTGAAGAGCAAGTGCAGATGCACAGCCGGGTTGGTACCGACATCTATTGTGGTAGGTATATGATGATGTTTGGTCATAATTTCCACATTTCGATGATCTCTCTCCCTGATGATGATACAGTCATGCGGACAACATAAATCTTGTTTCTGGTCTTTGAGCCGAAGCATGCTGAGTTACAAATAGCTTTTGTTCACACAAACTGCCCTTTATTTTGTATACAAATGCACTGAAGTATTGTAGAAAGATTTTACTTAGTTAATATGTACTAATAATAGTACAGATGATACATCATCGAAAACGTGTATGTATCACATCTCACCACATAAACACACACACTACTCTTTCGTACACAAACACATAAGCATGCACTCTTTCTGAGTATGTCGTGTGTGGTGTGGTGTGTGTGTGTGTGTGTGTGTGTGTGTGTGATGGTAATAGAGAGGGGCAGGAAACAGCGAGGAACAGCCATTAGTACACGACATGATGCACTCATTACAGTATCTATCCATACATCGAAGTACATGCCTTGAATAGTGACACACACACACACACACACACACACACACACACACACACACACACACATGTATACGAAACAGCTGTCGAATACTATGTTTAATATGCATATGCCATTGTGTCTGAGTGAAAAGACAGCTGTCAAATATTATGTTTAATATGCATATGACATTGTGTTTGTGTGAAAAGATAGAGAGAGAAAGCACGGGAGGAGGAGGCGGGGGGGGGGGGGGGGAGATGAAAAGGTGAAGACAACAGCAGGTACACACAGATATGTAAATACCCCTGCGTACCCTGTAACACTCGCAGTGCATGATTTTTATTATGACCCCTAGATTCATGAGTTAGTAGGCCATGCTTGATCCACGTTTGGCAGTCTTCAAACCGGGTTTTTGATTTGACAAGGGGAAAAACGAGACACCTTCGTATCTTACAGGATAACACTGGTCTGACTTACATTGGCCACAACACGATACCAGTTTCTTTTTATTGTTGTTGTTATTATTATTATTGTTATTATTATTATTATGATTATGACTATTATTATTCGTATCATTATTCTTATCATTACTACTACTGCTATTATTATTATTATTATTATTATATTTCATTATATTTCCTTTGCGTCTTTTTGTTCCCCTATTTATAGTACTGAGTAATCAGCGAGACAGTGCTTGTCAGGCTTTCCCACACTGGCGTGAGCCCTGCAAACCATCTTATTATACTGAGGCACGCGATTTGCTAAACTGACGAGGCGCTGCACATTTGACTGACAAGAGTGGACTGCTCTATCAATCATAATTGATGAAACATATAAGTAAAGAACAGTGGGGGTGTTTTCCTCTAGTGTCGACAAGGATTTTATGTTGGTCCATTCGCTTGTTCAATGTATAAGACAAAACCGGAATTTGTACATTACTGATTCGAAAAGTGTACATGGCCTATCAAGAGAGTATTTTCAGGATCAAGCTCCATGTCATTTCAAAACATGAAAGTAGCCAGTTTTTACCAATGTTTTCTTTATTTGAAGGTGTGCGTCTTTCTTTCTTTTTCATATATATATTTTTACAAAAATACAAGCAAAACTTAAATCTCCCTCCTCACGACACACACACACTTATAAGGCAATGCGTATAAAGAGAACGACAGCTTTTCCTGCATAAAGTATCGAATGGGAATTTCTTTGTTTTACTGTAACCATTTTTTCATGTTTAAACTATACTTTTAACAACTTTGTCCAGAATTCACAATTTCGATCCTTCTGAAACCCAGAAGACTGCAATTCGTCCAGTGGAGTCCTGTTTTTCATGACTAATTTTACAATAATGTTTTGAAATATTATCTTGTTTGTTTTTGTTTGTTTATTCAGTGGTGTTGGATGTACAATGTATGTCGAAATGAGACAATAAATCCTGAACGTAGTGCAATGTGTTATGGAACCAAGTGCGAATGCGATTGTTAGGTGTACACACGATGGTTTTGCAAAGACACGAATGTCAGAGATCTGACCTGTGAGATGCTTGTAATTGTAGTTGTGTGTGTGTGTGTGTGTGTGTGTGTGTGTGTGTGTGTGTGTGTGTGGACACGTAATCCTGCAAAATCTGAATGACAAATGCATACATACATATAATATAATATATATAATAAAATAAACACGGAGAGAAAAAAAAAGCATCAGTCACCCAGCCAATACGACACATGAGAAAAACTGATGTTCTGACTGTCACCACAAGTTCGAGACCAGTTTTAGAAACCATGATGCAGTGTTTCAAGACAGATCTGACAGTTATTTAATCAAAGCCATTTTCAACATGACAGTCTATATATACACTGACGCTGACTTGCATCGCCGTGAATCCAATAAAGACAAGTATATTCTGAACAGATTATGGATGTGCACATGGATCGTGTGGGTGGCTGAAGTTCGGTGGGGATACAATGGCAAATTTGACGTTGGTACTGAATCAAACTTCTCGTATTTGCTGACACTGATGCTGAACCAATTGATTCATTTTTTCCCTACATTGAAATATACCTCGTATTTGCTGACGTTAATACTGAACCAAACCTATTTGCTGACTTTTGATACTGAATAAAATTTCCTATTTTCTGATTCAGACACTGAACCAAACTCATATTTTCAAACGTTGATATGAACCAAACTTCGTATCTGCTGACGTTAATACTGAACCAAACTTATTTACTGACGTTGGTATTGAACCAAA
This sequence comes from Monoplex corrugatus, assembly GCA_030674185.1. NCBI lineage: Eukaryota > Metazoa > Mollusca > Gastropoda > Littorinimorpha > Ranellidae > Monoplex > Monoplex corrugatus. Next base: position 55,112,358 of record CM060315.1, read on the forward strand.
AATCTCATATTTGCTGATGTTGATGCTGAACCATACTTATTTACTGAATTCAATTTCACGGTCATTAAAGTCAAGTCAGAATTTGACATGCCGGCTTAGGTCTCCGTCATATTTCAAAAGTTGCAACACGAAAAAAACAACAACAAAAAAAAAAAACAAAAAAAAAACAAAACACGCAACCTCTACAATATATTGAAATAACAATAAGAAAGCAATAAAACGAAAAAAAACAACAAAATGATAATATTTCCACACAAAACGAAAACAAAATCCAGCAGCCAGCCCAAAAAAATTCAGTAGTAACTTACGTTGTTGATCTAGGTGGTGAGTTGAAAAAAAAACCCCTACAAAATGGTCAAGCCATACTAGATTATTCCATGACGGATAATTGGAGATCATGGAGGAGAGATGGATAAGGCGAATAAGAGAATTAATGAGATCTTTGACTTCGTGTAGATCCCTTCAAGATGTGTCTGTTTTAAGCTCTGTTATTCTGTGTCTTTCTTGATGTTGCACGAAGAAAAAACCAACAAAAACAAAACAAAACAAAAACCTCACAAAAACAAACAAAACAAAAAACAACAAAAAACAACAACAACAAAAAACCACCACTGACCTGGTCATTGCGATACAATAAACGATACACGTCCAGCCATATTAACTTCGGACTACCATAGCAGATGTGGTCCAAATCCTTCCACCAACAGCACAGAGATAATTGTAGGCATATTTAATTTACAGTTTGGCAGGCAGCCGTTGTTACCATCAACCAAGCTAAATCAATACAATGTAATATAATACAAAACAATATAATACATTTCAATGCCATATCATACTTTTTCAAACAGAAAGTAGTCCCACTGTTTTGAAGGAAATATGCCGGGGGTTGGGGTGGGGAGGGGGGAGGAAGAAATTTCTGCATACCTAAGTACAAACGGATCATTCTTTATCCTCTTTCTTCTCGTTTTTTTAAACTGAACTTTAACACCATGTACTTCGTTTAGGAATCCAATAACCATAAAAAAAAAATTAAAAAAAGCAAAACAAAAAACCCGACCCATAGTCAAACAATAAAATTTAGTACTTAGTACTGAGTTGAACTGAACGAGAAGGTGTTAATGTAAACTAATCAACATACCCGTGGAATTTCAGATGTGAATCATTCTCGGTGGTTTTATCACAAAAAGTTCAATCAAATGACTAGACATTTTGCAACTTTTTATCTTTTTTTTCATAATGAACAACACACATGTAAAGTAATCAACAACACCAAGAAAAAACATAAAGAATTAAAATTTGTTGAACGCAGACCTGGCAAAGGCAAACAAAAGAGAAAAAGGAGATAACGACTGTATCCTAGCAAGTCTCTCAGCATGGAGTCCAAACCTTACTGCACACGGCACCATGGCTACGCTTCGATCCTCTCAGCGGACCGCAAGAAAGACTACACATATACTTTTTCTTGTTGTGCTTTTAGGAAAGATATATTCTGAGATCCTGATCCATTCTGATTACCGCCAGAACCTCAGCCGAATAAATGTCAAAGGAGTAATGTAAAATTAAAAAGGAATAGAACACACATTAAGGCTAGCTTGATATTGTGCCGAATGGCAACTGTTCAACATAGAAAGAGCTCAGCGATTTCGTTTGAAAATGTAAAAGTTTTAGGTTAGGTTAACATCAGGAGTTTTACTCAAAACGCTTTTATCTTTCACGTTTCGATTTTCCTACAAGCGTACTGTCGTTGAGGAGTGATGTGGTGGAGACCTCATTGTTGCCTTTGATGCCTGTGATGCCTGCTTTATTTGGGAGCGGTACCTATTCTTTCTCGTCGCTTTACTTTATCCTCTCCAGAAATGTGCTTCGACAGGTATCTGTTTTCAGTCGGGTGGACCGGAGACTACATGCGCAACACATTTTTTTTAATAGCATTGTTTGTTCACTTGGTTAGAGCGATATGCTGGGTTAGACCCTCCAGCGGACCACAGATTTTACTAGGAGTCGAGGGTTTGACTCTCAGGCGATATATATATATATATATATATATATATTATATATATATATATATATATATATATATATATATATACATACACACACATATATATGTATATAAAAATAAAAAAAGATATATATATATATATATATACACACACATATGTATATGCATATAGTATATACACACACACACACATATATATATATATGTATATCATCATCATTATCATCATGTGCCCTGCCGCGTAACTTTGGTGATCATGGCCTTTCATACGAATAACTATCCAATGTCGCTGCAAGTACATCTCCCACCCTCTCTGTCCTCAGTCACCCTGCAAGTCCGTCCAATATTTTGCCCTTGGTCTACCTGGTGTTATCTTTCCCTCCAGCTTTCCTGTTGTGAATAGGTGCTCTAATTTCTTTTTCCTCATAAAATGTCCTATAAATGTTGCTTATCTTTTCCTAATCTTCTTTATTAATGATCCTCTGTCTGCCTCCTACAAGGCTGTCTCGTCTGTTTTCTTTGCTGTCCATGGAACTCTCAAAATTCTTCTTAGAAACCACATTTCAGTTGCCTCAATTTTGATGTACACATATATGATGCGCTCGGTTAGCTCAGGTTCTTACAGGACCATACTGATAACACGGAGGTCGTGGGGTTCGACCTTGTATCCATGACTACTTTTTTATTTTTTTATTTATTTTTTTAGAATTTGCTGACAGATCTTTTGATTGGTAGAACCACGGACTCCAGATCTCATGTATGGAGTTTAATCACACCGGCAACATGAAAGTTGACAGTACTGTTACCTGTCTTAACGTTCCTGTCATTCAAGATGGTGCCAGGGTTTCACAGGCCCCGTTCCGCTCTCTACTTCAAGATCTTGCTAGCTCACTGGGGTTTTGCGCAGGATTCAAGGAGTTTGCCAGATATTTGCTGGTGGATCTGGGCATAGTGCATATAGGATTGTCCGAGTGTCTGTTGAACAAACGACAGACTTTATGTTCTCCTCCGCAAGCCAAAGTCCAATCCCGCGTAACCGGATTAAAAAATAAGAGCACTCTACTTCTCCTCCATCTTCGCTTTTTTAACCCTTTGACTTCTGCACCCTATCTACTAACAGTAAAAACTTAGCCCTCTGACTCCCTTACACTATCCACCAGCTTCCTGACCTAACCCTTTGACTCCCTTACACTATCCACCAGCTTCCTGGAAGCTGGTGGATAGTGTAAGGAAGTCAAAGGGTTAAGTTTTTTGCTTTGCTGGCATGTTTGACAATGCAGGATGCTAATTGACAGAGGGTGGAAGTCAAAGGGTTAATCAATATTGACCATGGACGTGGTGTGTTCAGAAAACCCCGATATCATAATTATTCCCAATCATCGCTATGATTTGTAAAACCTTTCAGTCAGCTGTCGAGCATAAAGTTCCAAACTTAAGTAAGCTCCTGAAAATGCCTTGATCTGTGACATCTTAGCGTGTCTAGCTCTGATAACACCCACAGACTGACGGACAAAAACAACGTATCTTCCTCACGTCACGCACATATAGCCTATGAGATGATTCATATGATCATCATTATTGTACGACACACAATAATAAAGGTATTTATCGTCTATCAACTGATATACTCACGACGTATTCCATGTCATTAAATTCATACAAAAATCCCAAGTACAAATATTGCACAAATGCAGAAGAAAAACCTATAAGAGAATCCATGTTTGTGAGTAAAAAGAGAAAGGGAGGAAGAAGAGGAAGGAGAGAGAGAGAGAGAGAGAGTGAGAGAGAGTGAAGAGAGAGAGAAAGAGAGAGAGAGAGAGAGAGAGAGAGAGAGAGAGAGAGAAGAGAGAGAGAGAGAGAGAGATTTACGATGCACAATAAGATGCAAAGAAAACAATATGATCACAAAATCTACTTTATTGCACATGTCATTTTGGCGAACTTGAAAACACCATGGTGCCCAATACGTCCTTAACAGACATCAGTGACTAAGTTAGGCTTCTCTTCGTATCCATAAAGTCAACATCAATGAACAATAATCAACACACACACGGACGTACTACAGAAAGATTACCACACACAAAAACCCCCACCTCACACAAAAGTATATCATACTGTACCAATCAGTGCATGCCATGATAATAAACACATACTGTCATAATTATACACACATGCCAAATGATTAAATGCATTGTGGATTTGAAATTCCTCAATAATTCACACCAGGAACATTAATTTTCAGCCCCACAGCCCGGATGTCCGGTCAGCTGAAAAT
>CM060315.1:55119134-55131634 GCA_030674185.1 Monoplex corrugatus
GACAAAACAGACACAATGAATGGGTGTTACTAATCATTGCTTTGAGTAAAACAGACAGTTCGGACTTAAATGAACGAGATAAAACAGAGTGCTGGACAAGTCTACTTCATTTCATCATCACCACCCCTACCATCCTCATTACCATTATCACTGTTCTTGTTGTTTATCTTGAGTGATGTAGCAGTTTTTTTTAGCGTAACACTAAACTGCTCCTCGCGGAGAGAATCTGTCAGCAATCTCCCAGCCTTTGTCTGTTTTTTCTTTCTTTTTCTTGTTCAAACCTAAGAGCGAACATTTCTTAAGGTTACATGTCGGGGACAACGTCTTTGTTCTTTTACAACGTTTTCTTAGGACCATCGCACTCAGGGAGGTTACCTTTGTGCTCACCTTTTTCTTTTCGTCCCATGTTCTACGCCACCTTAATGGCCACAGAAGCTGGCACAGTTTGTTTTTTACAATGCGATGATAATGATGTCGATGAGCATGATAATCATGTTATAAAGTTCCATTTAGGATTGAGACTTTGTGACAAGGCTGTACTCTACGCTTACTATCAGAATATATCCTGGCGTCAACCAGGCCCGAGTGATACAGACACCTGCGGTGCTGGTCAGAAGATTTGAGCAGCACCCTCAATGACGCATCCGTGAAGTGGATGAGACTCGATGTGTGGTCCCAGTCTTCCCAATGAGCCCATAGCACGCCCAACTCTGGGTAGGAGCCGGTTAAATTCTTTTAAAACTTAACGTGAACCAGGCACAAGGGGCATTTTAAGATCTGGGGCTGGAGTTCCACGTTTGTTCAATAGGTATTCATGGCATGTCGACAACATCCACATGGGTTCTCCCCAGTAATCTGCCAGCAATTGTGTGCCAGTCTGCTTGGGTCTGCGCAGAATCATAAGCGCTGTCAAAGTCTTGAAATGGGGAAGGGGCTGATGGTAGTGGTGTATGCAGGACGTACGAAACAAAACGCTGGCACCACCAGAATGATTTTGGCATTAACCCTTTGATTCCCACATCCTATCCACCAGCTGCAAAAACTTAACCCTTTGACTACCTCACCCTGTCTATCAGCTTCCTGAAGGAAGGTGGTGGATGGGGTGAGAGAGTCGACGGGTTAATTAAGTTTTTGCTTTGCTAGCATGGTTGACGATGCAAACGACAGTCCTAACTGACAGGCAGTCTGAGAGCCAGCCAGCCAGACAGAAGGACAGCAGCCAATCCGTTGGTCTGTGAGACGTAGCCATGCTGTTTCAGTTTCAGTTTCTCAAGATGACGTCTCCGCGCTCGGAACGAATTCCATATGCACTAACGTCACAGGTGCCACGTGTGTGATGACCGTGGCACAAGCCTTAAGCCTGCACATAAACCCATGAGTTGGCCGGGTCCTGAGGCCCTACCTAGACTATGTTTTACCCAGTCTGTATTTTTTACTGGAATTTTATCAGCCTACCACTGGAAAAATCTTGGCAACGTGTAAATGACATGTGTATGTGTGTATCTTAGCTTCAAAAAAGGAACATAAATATAAAGTAAATAAATAAATAATTGAAGATCTGAATCACAACTACCTAGTTTGTATAAACTCGTCTCACATGACAGACCCCCCTTCCCTGGTCAATGACCAAATACTCAGCCGTCTATCGACTAGGTGAAGCCAATATTTTCTTAATCATAGATAAGTAAGTAAGGAGGTAGGTAAGCAAGCAAGTATGTAAGCAAGCAAGCAAGCAAGCAAGCAAGCAAGTAAGCAAGCAAGCAAGCAAGCAAGTGAATAAGAAGTAAGTAAGTAGGTGAATAAAAAAACCAGTCCGTCTGTCTGTTTACCTGGCTGATTGACAGCCATGCTGACAACCAGCCAGCTAAACAGACAGAGGGACTGATTTAACAGTCAGGTAGCATACATAACAGTGAAGGCCCGACAATGATGGTGGCCCCAACATTTACCAACAGTTCTAGTCACAGTTAATCCTGTCACTCTCCCTCACCCTGTCCAGCAGCTTCCGAGATGTCTCCTCCAATGGTCTAGTATTTAGGATTTCATAATTTCACCGGGAAGGGCGGGGTTTGATTCTCTGCTTCGCAGACTTTGTTAAAAATCCTAAGACGATTCAGTTAGAGGAGTGTGTGGCCAAAGCACCAGGCAGCCAGGACACCAGAAACGCGGGTTCGAGTCCAGGTCAAACAGCGATGCTTTCCATCCTACCCCCCCCCCCCCCTCTAGAGCTTTGTGCTGGCCTGGATGCTAGTCTTTCGGATGTCTTTCAGGTCCATACGGAATTTATGCCGAGCAAAGAGACTTATCTTGATAAACTGAAACTGAAATCTGTGTGCACCATGTACATAGCGCACGTAAAAAGTAGCCCATAGCAACAAGAAGGGGTGTCCCTGGTAAAACTTATGTAGAATACCCCCAAAAAACAAGCGCATACGGGAAAAATGAGTGGCGCTGTGCTATGGCGACGCGATATTCCTAGGGAGAGCGGCCCATATTTCAAATGAAAAAATCTGTGTGACAAAACGAAAATAAAAACCAAACTAAAACCCACCATTACCACCAAATCATCCCTGCCCAAAGACAGAAATAGAGAGAGAGAGAGAGAGAGAGAGAGAGAGAGAGAGAGAGAGAGTGTGTGTGTGTGTGTGTGTGTGTGTGCGTGTGAGAGAGAAGAGAGAGAGAGAGAAAAACCATTCCCAGCCTAATCGTATTCCATTTAAAAGGTTAACTGCCATTAAAACATCAATAGTTACCATCAAGCAAGCTACATCCACCAGTGTCGTTCAGTTTGGAAAAACGAACGAGATATTAGCGTGATGATGTAAGATGTTTGTTCGGATTCTTCTTCAGCCAGACAGCTATATAAAAAAAAAAAAAAAAAAAAAAAATCAGAGGGTCTCCGCATCCTGAATGTCGACCTGATGACGTCAATTCAGGATCAGGTTAATATATAGGTCGGAAAGGGAGGGGTGGGATGAAGAAAAAAAAAAAAAAAGGGGGGGGGGTGAAGGGAAGGGAGCGGCATGGCCAGAAACGTTAATTAACAGGAGCATCAGTTAATTACAGCACACAAGTATGAAGCACACTAAGTACCACTACAGTGTTCCGTAAGCAATAAATAAATATTTCACTATCTGTACAATACTGTCATCACTGCGGAAGTGTTATGCCATGGTTCTAAACCTTACCATATGTCTGCAACTGTCACTGGAATGTCATGCTGTGAATACCGTTGCGCAGTTTTTAGATGTGATGCTTTTGCCAGGTCGTTTTTCGGTATTAAGAAACGAAAAAGCTCACCAAAAGACATTTCAAAGATGGCAAAACTGTTCATAAGATGACTTTTTTTTCAAAAATGGTTGCAAACGGGTAAGTTGATTCCATACATACTTCATCTTTTAGGGTCAATTTTTGGATCACGATTAAGAAAGAACCCCAACTGCAACAGTTCAGTCAGCAACGCACAGCAACAGCAAGAGCAAAAGCTAGCCAAGTGGTTGGGATGTCAGACATCCAATTGGAGGGTGTGATTTCGGTCCTGCCTGGGTAGTGCCTGAGGGGTGGGGGTGGGGGCTAAAGGGTGGACACTTTTTCCAGTCTCCCAGATCAACATTTGTGCAGACCTGCTAGTACCTGAAACCCTTCATGCATACACACACTCTGAACATCGAATACACACGTTAAATATCCTATACGCCATGTCAGTGTTCGGCGGCTTCTGGAAACGGGAAAATACCTACTACGCACACCTACCGGAGGCAGGGTATGCAGATTATGCAGCAACATAACACCTGCAACTTGTGGGTCAAACAACCTGCATGCACGCATCCGAGGTAAACAATGCTCAGAATGGGGACAAGGAAAATATTGCTCAGAATGGGGACGAAGAAAACATTGCTCAGAATGGGGACAAGGAAAACATTGCTCAGAATGGGGACAAGGAAAACACTGCTCAGAATGGGGACGAGGAAAAACATTGCTCAGAATGGGGACGAGGAAAACATTGCTCAGAATGGGGACAAGGAAAATATTGCTCAGAATAGGGACGAGGAAAAACATTGCTCAGAATGGGGACGAGGAAAACACTGCTCAGAATGGGGACAAGGAAAACATTGCTCAGAATGAGGACGAGGAAAACATTGCTCAGAATGGGGACGAGGAAAACATTGCTCAGAATGGGGACAAGGAAAACATTGCTCAGAATGGGGACAAGGAAAATATTGCTCAGAATGGGGACGAGGAAAACATTGCTCAGAATGGGGACAAGGAAAACATTGCTCAGAATAGGGACGAAGAAAACATTGCTCAGAATGGGGACGAGGAAAAACATTGCTCAGAATAGGGACGAAGAAAACATTGCTCAGAATGGGACAAGGAAAACATTGCTCAGAATGGGGACGAGGAAAACATTGCTCAGAACGGGGACGGGGATGTGGGCAACAGCAATAGTTTTCGGGGTTTTGAATACAATATAGTTCTCAAACAATTTTTTCAAACCGCAAACGTCACAGCCACAGTTATTCCAACTGTTGCCATTAACAACTGTAGATGTTAACTATGCATTCATTTGATGCTCTCTTTCTGTGTCTTACTGCCCTGTTTTGAGTTCTAATGACGAATGGAGACTCTCAGTCTGAGACTGTTTGCCTCCTCATTCGCTCGTCAAGTTTCTTTCAGCAAACAGTAAGGGGTGTGGGTGTGTGGTGAAGTCAAAAAAAGCAGCACTTAATTAATTATAACCCCCCCCCCCAAAAAAAAACAAACAAAAAACAACAACAACAAAAAACCGCTGGCGTTTTAACACACATCGTTATCATTGAGCATCAATCTATCAATGTGAGGATGATTGGGTGAAGGGACTGTTGAAGGACGTTGGTGGATAGGGTGATGACTGAAGGGGTGACATCATAAAGTACAGATTATCAGCAAACAGGACCGTAGACGACTATGTGCTTTACTCACTTCCCGCTACCTACGCAGGTCGTAATACCGGTAAAAATAAATAATTCAGGTCAATATACCATGATACGGTGATCAGTCAGCCTTTAAAATTATATTCGACAGCCTTTTTTTTTTTTTTCAAATAAGCAGACATAAGTCGGTAAAATGAAATTAAAATCTAAACTGATGCAGTTGAAATTGCACTAGGATAAAAGTTTAGGACGGTCAGTCATTTTGACAATATGACCTATACATAATACGGTATTACAATCCCCCTTCTTCTCTCACACAAGACATAACCATTTACCAACGTAAAAAATATCATAAAACAGTATTCTCGGTCTTAAAAATGGTTGTTACCACTCTGAAAATGTGAGAGGATGAAATTTTTCTTACAAATGTAAAATCTGCATTGACAATAATGTATTCTCGTTCGTCTTGTTTAGGCAAAACCAGTCAATTATAGTTGTCTAAGAAAAATGGACTGAAACTGTATTGATACTACACGTTATGACGGTCAAGTCATGTGACTCAAGTTTCGTCTCCAGTGAAAGACCCTGTGCTGGGAGATGGACAGTCCATACCAACACCACCATAACTCGATTTCAATTCTATCCGGCCACACATCAATTGTATCGTGTACTGGAAAGTGGACAATAAAAAACTGTTACTCTGTGGTAATAACTGCTTACTTCAATACTACTTACTTCAACCGTTGTAGAAAGCACGAAAACACTGAAAATATGGTCAAACTCTCCAATTGTCTCGACGAGTGGACACTCTCCCCCCCCCCCCAACACACATAAACATATACACGCACTCACACACATAGACTATAAAAGCAGCCGCACTAATTTACATAGCTCACTGACGTGTTTTCCTCCCAAGACACAGACAGAAGGAATGAACAACAGTGTCATATCTACACGTTAAATCTGAACTCCCTAAAACCCAGAGCTGGTGTGTACATAACTGGGATAAACCTGAATGGCTATAGCTGTGGAAAGCCATCCAACTTATTAGCTGCAGTTAACTTCTACTCGGATTTCAAACACATCATTCAACACACTGATCGCTCCATTCAATACTGTAAGCACTTCACTCAACACACTGAAGACTCCATTCAACCCTAAACACATCATTCAACACACTGATCGCTCTATTCAACACTCTAAACACTTCATTCAACACAATGAAGACTCCATTCAACACACTAAAGACTTCCTTCAACACACTGAACGCTCCATTCAACACTGTAAGCACTTCACTCGACACACTGAAGACTCCATTCAACACTCTAAACACATCATTCAACACACTGAAGACACCATCTGAGAAACGGAAACACTCTGTTCAGTGATCACAAACCATTACTGTGTCCAGTAAAAAGGTGATTTAATCAAGACATGGCTGCCAGGGGCTGTATGATACCAAAGAACACAAATAAGGGATAATTAATCAGCTGCACCATTCTCGGTTTTACCGCACCGTGTGCGACAACCGTCCAAAGGTGTTAAATAACAGATGCATGAGTATCTCGCACTATAGACACACACACACACACACACACACACACACACCGAGAGAGAGAGAGAGAGAGAGAGAGAGAGAGAGAGGAGAGAGAGAGAGGGAGAGAGAGAGAGAGAGAGAGAGAGAGAGAGAGAGAGAGAGAGAGAGAGAGAGAGAGTTAGTTTTGTTTTCTTAACGTCAACATTTAAGAAAAGCAAAATGAATAATAAACGAAACAGGAAACAATAAGAACAGACATATATATATAAGAATGTATGACAAGTTGACAATTTCAGGATGTGATTTGGTCATTGTAGTTGAACATGGATTAGAGCATTCAAAGCTTTTAAATTAAATGAATTGTTTTCATTTAAAACAAAATAAAATATTGTGATGATAGAATAACGGAATAAATTCGTGGAAATTCGAGGACGCGAATTTCTACACAATTGTACGAAGAAAATTTGCTTGTGAGCGTTTCATCTGACATTTCATTTAGCATACACAGTTGTACATATGCTATTTTAAGCCACTGGGTTACGTCCCTTCGTATACATATGCCGTTTTAAGCCACTTGGTTACGTCCCTTCGTATCTGAAATTCTGATTAATCGTTGGGTAACTTCAATTGTGAATAAGAAGAAAAAAGCGAAGAAACGTATTTTAATTCGGATGTAAAAAACAAAACGTTTTGGGGGCTACACGATTTAACTTTTCGTTTTGCTGCATATCTAGAAATACGCTAATATTAGTTCCTATGGGAATCAGAAGGACAACTGGTGTTGGAGAGGGCTAAGATTCAACAGCATTCTCAGCATGAACATTATGAACTTATGTTCATGAACTTTCTCAAATCGCAGTGTATTATTTTAAGTCCTACATTTAGGCGCTATACAAAACGAATGGTTTTTGTGTATCAAATGAATTTAAATAAACAGATGTAGAAAAAGAAAACCATTCAATTTCAACAACGTCTTAAATATATCGGCAAGAGCTTTTGTCCTTTTGTTGCAATATCGTTAAAAACTTCTGAACATGACAAACGCGTCCCGAAAAAATAACCGATAATCTATATTATGGCCATTGATATGTCCATATGTCTCCACGAGGGACACAACCACCACTTTTGAGAACAATTCTATTTTGTTTGATTTAGTTAAGTTTATACGTAAATATAATTCGAAAGCGATTTTAGGAAGAACATCAAACTAATTTTTGCAGACAAGTGACCGTATCGGACAAAAAACAAAAAAAAACAAAAACAAAACAACCCCCCCCCCCAAAAAAAAACAACAAAAAAACAAAAAACCCAACAACAAACAAACAATGTTATCAGCAAAAATCTGGATAAAGAGTTCAGTTGTATTTGGATGTAATTGAAAACCATTTCGTTTACACTCAATTATGCATTTAGCGACTTTAGTAATATATAGAGTAATCATAGTAAGCCTCTTCGATTGAAAAATGTGTTGGTTGTTCTGTTCCCAAAACGAACTAAAGCTCTGACGATTATGTAATACAATGAATGAACTGTTAACAGCATCTTTCTTTCACGCCGGATTTCAGTAGAATACGCCGTAGTTTATAAACACGAAATTAAATCAAACGCTTTTGGCGAAGTCTATAAAAGAAACACAATTTAGATCCAAATGAACTGAAAAATTACCGGCCTATCTCTAATCTCTCTTTCTTGTCAAAACTCCTTGAAAAAGTCGTCCTCAACCAGCTGAACTCTCACCTGTCTGCCAACAATCTCCTCAATCCTTTCCAGTCAGCCTACCGCCAGTGCCATAGCACTGAAACTGCCCTACTACACATTCTCAACAATCTCCTCCTTGCAACTGATACTGGCAAAGTCTCTCTCCTCACACTCCTTGATCTGTCTGCAGCCTTTGATACCATTGATCATGGTATTCTCCTTTCTAGACTTCATCATACTTTTGGCATCTCTGACATTGCTCTGTCTTGGTTCATTTCATACCTATCCAACAGAAAACAAACCGTTCTCATCAATGGCACTTACTCTCAACCTGCATACCTGACCTGTGGTGTTCCACAAGGATCTGTCCTTGGCCCTGTTCTTTTCACTCTTTACACCTCCCCCCTGTCCACCATCATCAACTCCCATTCTATAAAACACCACTTCTATGCTGATGACACCCAACTTCAAGACAGTGACTCACCTGATAATATACAGCGCCTGTTGACTCGCACCACTGAGTGTTACTCGGACATTAAGAACTGGATGACACACAATAGACTTCAGCTTAATGACGACAAAACAGAAGCTATCCTCATTGGCACCCGTCAGAAACTTTCTCAGCTGCCTCCTCTTTCTCTCCCATTATGTAACACATCAGTCCCAATTTCTGATTCAGCTAAAAACCTTGGTGTCTGCATTGACTCTACCCTCTCCATGAACAACTTTGTTTCTCAAACTGCCAGATCCTGCTACTATCATCTCCATCGTATAAGGCTGATCAGGAAGTATCTCTCTGTCGAAACAACTGCAAAACTCGTTCTCTCCTTCATAATGTCTCGCATTGACTATTGCAATTCACTCCTGTCTGGTCTTCCTGCCTCCACCATTCACATCCTACAGCGCATTCAAAACAATGCTGTACGCCTTGTACTCAAAAAGAAAAAAGCTGACCACATATCTCCTCTCCTGGCACAACTTCACTGGCTCCCTGTATCAAAGCGCATACAGTACAAACTAGACACCATGTGCTACAAAAGCCTCAATAACGCAGCCCCCGATTACCTGTCAAGCCTACTTGAGATCTATGTTCCCTCACGTACCCTCCGCTCTGCCTCCGATCCTCTGACTTTTCGCTTTCCACGCACTAAGCTCAATACCTATGGTCCACGAGCCTTCTCTGTTTCTGGTCCACTCTCCTGGAACAAACTTCCTCTCTCAGTCCGTCAGCAACCTACTTTTGTCTCCTTCAAGTCCGCTCTCAAAACTCACCTTTTCTCCTCCGCATAAAATCCTAACCCCCCTCTGCAGCCTGTCTCCGCTCGGAGGGAATCACATGGTTATAATATATAATTGTATATGCTATGCTCTCTATAATTTTCCATTGCTTTTATTCTTGCTTTTATTGCTTTTATTCTTTCTCCCCATTTATAGCCATGCGTGTGTGTGTGTGTGTATGTGTGTGTGTGTGTGTGCGTGCGTGTGTGTGCGTGCGTGCGTGCGTGCGTGCTTGCGTGTGTGTCTGCTTCAGCGCTTAGATTTGATTTTATCAAGATTTTGCGCTATATAAATATTGTAATTATTATTATAATTATTATTATTATTAAAAGCTAAATCCAGCCTTTTTTTTCCCATTTCTGAATCACCGAGAACGGAGAGAAAATATGATCTCTAATTGAATGACTTGTTTGAAAATTACCTCAACTTCCCCAGTTATGCCTTCTTTTTGAACCCAATTTATTATACCGGTTATGTAATTTATATAATTTATAACATACATTTTAAGAATGAAACGTCCAAATATCTGACTTGAGTTAATGCCTCAGAGCAAAAGGGGAGGGGGAGGGAAAGAGAGAGAGAGAGAGAGAGAGAGAGAAGGGCGGAGAGAGAGGAGGAGAGAGAGAGAGAGAGAGAAAGAGAGAAAAAGAAGGACGGAGGTTGGGGGGAGAGAGAGAGAGAGAGAGAGAGAGAGAGAGAGAGAGAGAGAGAGAGAGATGTATATATGTGTGTGTGTGTTCACATATATTTATGAAACTCTCACACACCCCTGTTAAATGTGATTTACTTTCCACACCTAATGAGAGTTAAAATAGTTCTAACCTCATTAATACTGATAACGATAATAAAATAGCAATTACTACATGCCTGCATTCAAACATACAATTTATTCACACCACACTGAGTCAGTCGGATTATCTCTCTCTCTCTCTCTCACACACACACATACAAACACACTTGCGCGCGCACGCATATCCCACACACCATGATTACCCTTACCGTAAATTCCTTCATTAAACAGATTTCAATCAACACACTGGTAAAAATAAACAGACAAACAAACCAACTATACAACCGACCAACCAACCAACCAACCAAAACCAATAAAGATGATATATAGCGTATGTTTGCTCAAAAGCTCCCTTGCTTATACGTTTTCTCAAAAACAAACAAAAACAAAACAAAACAAAAAACAGACAGACAAAGAAGCAAACACATAAAACAGACAGACAGACAAACAAACCTACCAACAGACGGACAGACAGACACACAGAGCTTCCACTGAAGCACATTCTTATGAATTTTCCTCCAGCATCAAGAACACTGCTCGTTTTTACAGTGACAATCATCAAGACGATACGTCTGACCACTGGTAAGATGAATAATTTTCTATAAATGATTTAAAAGGTGTAGAGAACTGTACAACGCCAAAGCCCAGCTTTTAGACAACATCAGAACCATCTACGCAAACTGCATGAGTGCCGCCTGCACATCAGAAGGACTCAATGACTGGTTTGAAGTGACATCCAGAAAGAAAAAGCGTTGCGTCATATCACCGCTATTGCTTTTAAGTTTACATGGTCAAGACTATGAGAGAAGCAAACCCTGACCTAGGTTCTGTGAATAAGATGATGTCTGCAGACGATCTGAGCCTCGCACATGAAGAATAAGACAGACCACAAGAACACGCAGCCAACCCTGGACAACCTGTGAAAAGTACGACATGAAAAAAAAAAATCAGCATCAGCAAAACGGAGACAGTCAACGTCAGCAGAACATCAGGAGCAACCTTAGCGTAAAATCTAGTCACATTTAACTTAAGCAAAATGAGTTAATTTCAGTGTCTCGGCACCATTTTCACAGAAGATGGAAGATTCAACAGAGAGATCATATCCAGCATCTAGAAAGCAAACAATGTCACTTATCTGTTTGCCTCCTACCTGAAACACCCAATATCCCTGTTGAAACAATAGCCAAACTCCTGAGTTCCATTTTCATCCTAACCTGACACACCAGTGCCAGATCTGGACCCTGACCAAGTTCCTGGAGCGCAACAGTAACACCTATGAGATGCGTATAAAGACTGTGGCAGAATGTTTTACATGATTTTCTGAGAACAGAAATGCGTCACAATCGATTATCAAGTTCTTAATATTGATCTCGTAGTCGTATTACAAGTCAGTGTTTTTTTTATAGATACGCTTAAAACATGTTCTACTGGGTCATCTGATCACAGTGACAGGATTTCACACAGTATATACATCTGAAGAGCAAGGGAAGCTGACACCAAACTCGCAGACACACACATGATTATCGTCTGCAGATCAACCAAGATATTACTATAACCTGATGATATATGACAGTATACTGAATCATCTACCGAGTTCATCATCGCTACAGAGATAATGTTCGGTACTATCGATGTTCCTCAGATTGGAACGCTGTTTCAGACAGGAACTACGATAACAACGAAATAGCCATCCGTGCACACAAACACCTAAATGTCACTCGGCACAGCAGACGTTTCTCTTTGTTGGCACAGGGTCTATGCCAATTTTTAAATACATTTCCTGGCTCTTGTCCGTGAATGAAGAGAGAGTATTGGACTTGTCTTTTATTTCACCAATCTGTTGTTTAATTTGATCAAGTTCGAAACCTGCTTTAACTGCAACCGATTCTTTTATCGTACAATTCTTGTCACAGTTTTCTAAGTCAGCTTATCATCCGTGTCACCCATGTCACTTGTGATATTACCGTTCACTTCATTCTATTTAATCACTGGGTCATGTTCGCTACATAAATGAGAGCTACAGTTGCCCGGTCGTTATATTTGGCTGACAACAGCTGTAACAGTTCCACCACAGATCTATGCGCAAGATCTGCATCATCACATCACGTGGCAAGATCGAGTGTCCAATCTAAAAGCAGTCGCTCTTAGCTGTTCAAATGTGATAGTGCCCTGCGTATACTGCTGTCGCCTTCTAACTCTATGGCAGGCAGTGTCTTCCTAGTCGGTGATGTTGATGCATCAGCTAATAAATGAGATGCTTGCCTAGTACAGAGTGTCCACTTAT
>CM060315.1:55136634-55179134 GCA_030674185.1 Monoplex corrugatus
CATACACCATCCACTAAGGTAGAGTAAATTTGCTGACTTCATACACGGCGTAAACGTCTTTCAGCAAAGTCTTATACTGTCTACGACTTGATTAGGAACTATCATTGTTTTGGGTTGACAAAATCCAACGGTCTTAACACAACTAACAGCATAACTCTTAGTAGAGGCCAGATACAGTCAATGGGAGTGCGTGTGTGCATGCGCGTTGAAGTATTTGCATGGACAAAGTCTGACTCATTGCTTCCTCGCCATATCCACCAGCTTCCACTGGCTTCCTGTTGGAAGCTGGTTGTCAAGAGCAGGGAGAGTAACGTTTGACACTATAAAAGCAGCACAATTTCTTGTGTCGTGTCATTAGTGTGTCCATAAAATAAAAGATATAATGTTATTTTCTGTCACCTCATATGTATTATGAGACACTATTCTTTTTTTCCACCCCTGTATTCATTGCAGTTAACTGTGCAGTACAAAAGACATTATGAATATGTATAATTATGAATAATGCATGTGGATGTACATGTTACGGACAGCAGAAACAACAGTTAACAATCAAGATAACAGCTACGACATCTACACGAAACACCCATTGAAAAAAAAAAAGCCCATCAAACACTGACACTGAATACTGACTTGTATAGATACAAAGCTGATCTTTGAAGGGAATCAGTGTAGTATTGATATACACTTTACACTTGTCATTGAGACAAACAGAAAGAAAAAATCAATCCAAAAATCATCACATCACTACAAACGGTTCATAAAACAGTCTTTACCCAGTGAGCTCCAGGCTCTTCCAATATGAACAGAAAAATGACAGGACAATACATAATAACATTGCTCTGCACAAAGATGTCAGTGTACAATATATTAGCATCGTTCCGTTTTAAATTGTGTAAATACAGTATTGACACTAAAAATTTAACCCGTTACGGTAAGCAGGGCGGTGAACATACCCCGCCCCACGCTTCTCATAAGACTTTTGAGGAAAGCCCACCTCCTGCGTAGACGTGGCTCTGGGGGTCATGGAGGTAGGGTGCAGCCACGAAATCTTCTTTCCTACCCCTTTTCATCTGAAGTAGGCTGGAGTCCACTACAGTATCCATCTTATAACTCTCCCCCTTCCCTTTCAGCTGATCTATCCATCGTTTAGTATCACAGGAACGGTGAGCCATGGTAATGAATTGACTGTAATGCCCAGGACGCAGGTAGCATCTCTCTCAGAGCCGTTACAACCTGCGCTACTCATCGTCAACTGTACCAAAAACACATCTCTATCCTTCACTGTTTCTTAGGATGTGACCATCATTACGCAGGATAAATCGTCGCTTGGCGATGATGATGGGAAGTGAAAACAATGTGTGATACTTCCTGCAGGAAGACGGTGGACAGAAGGAGGGAATGGAAGGGTTCACGGTTACAGTATGGAATAACAAGGACAAGATGGATTCTTTGTTGTAGACTAGCCTGGACGGTATTCAGCACGGTTTGGTGTGTTAACGTAACTAGGCAGAACTACTGTACAACCACTATAACAAAAAAACCCAACTCAAAAACAATTTTATGCTCTACACGTAAATGAAGAATGGGGGTAGTGGATGGCAGAAGAGGAAGCAGGGGATACAGAGAAGCCAGGGATGAAGGGTTTTAGTCCATCAGCAGCACGTCCTTCTTCTTCAGCTGAAAACTGTAAGTCGTGGCTGCCACCTGTGACAATTCATCATCAATCTTAGACCTTTACATTACGCCATTTTTTTTACACCCTTAAGGTCCGTAAGGCCGAGAATTTGACTAAAACATTCCCAGTCGTCGGTCATCGTATCTGGATGACTTGGGTTTCACTGTTACCACGATAAGGATTATCGGAGTTTCACAGTTCCGTTCACCGAATGTCCACGATGATTTAATCGTATCCATCAATCCAGATTCTCCTATGTCAAAGACTACAACGCACTGACTGTCTGGGCTGTCCGTGATTTGCAAACCTACTCAATGTAACGTACACCATCTTCATTTAAGGTCTCGAATAGGAGACACCACCGAACTTGAGGTTGGTTGTGAAAGTTTTATACTCTGTCTTGACGTCACCACACTTTAACGGTCAACGTCCATATCACATTCAGTGTGTCAGCACCTTCTTGTTCTCACACGGAAAACAACAAAAACAACAACAACAACAACGACAACAACAACAACGAGGAAACGCGCAGTAGTGTTTACGTTACCAAGCACAGTATATCAGTGTTTACAGCACTTCTACTGTCTGCATCCATCATGTTCTCGCAGTGTAACAGACTGACAAACACACTCGCCGACACACTGACCACTGTGTGATGGCTGTGCGTGCCGTGACCTGTGTCTGTTTGAATATGCATATGATGTATTGTTCTCAACTCTTTCGACAGCCCTATGTTCTATATCATTCATTAGTTCTCAATGATGTCCTGATATGGGACACTTTATTCTTCTGCTTATTCTGTGTGGGGGAGTGGGATGGGGCAGAAATACCCGGTATGCTGTTCGTTGTTTATCATCTTTCCATAAAAATATTTGTCCATGAGAATCATATGTATTTGTGCTATTGTCTTTTTTTATGATAAACTATGTGTATATTAAAATGTTAAACACATTTCATGAAGGAGGTTGAGAGAGAGAGAGAGAGAGGAGAGAGAGAGAGAGAGAGAGAGAGAGAGAGAGAGAGAGAGAGAGAGAGAGAGAGAAGAGAAAGAGAAAGAAAGAGAGAGAGAGACAGAAAGAGAGAGAGTGTATATCAGTAGAAGAAAGAGAGGAGATACTTCACTGCTTGCAGACTGCTAAATAAAATCAAAGACGTTCTTTCTCTTCTAAGAATCCTGTGTACATAATCTGACCGACGGAAAAACGAATGGAAGATGTCAATGCACTGTTGATGGGCGCTTAAAACACAAAACTACACACACTGTCCACTTAATGATGATCTGGTCTGGGTATCTATCACCAAACAACAATGTTTCAAGCTTCCATGGCATTTCTTCAATTACCATGGCGTTTCTTCTTCACTACTATGGCATTTCTTCTTCAACTACTTTGCTGTTTCTTTTTTCAACTACCATGTCGTTTCTTCTTCAACTATATGGCATTTCTTCTTCAACTACCATGTCGTTTTCTTCTTCAACTACCATGGCATTTTTCCTTCAACTACCATGGCATTTCTTCTTCAACTACCATGGCATTTTTTCTTCAACTACCATGGCATTTCTTCTTCAACTACCATGGCATTTCTTTCTTCAACTACCATGGCATTTTTTCTTCAACTACCATGGCATTTCTTCTTCAACTACCATGGCATTTCTTTTTAACTACCACGGCATTTCTTCTTCAACTACCATGGCTTTCTTTTAACTACCATGGCATTTCTTCTTCAACTACCATGGCATTCTTTTTAACTACCATGGCGTTTCTTCTTCAACTACCATGGCATTTCTTCTTCAACTATATGGCATTTCTTCTTCAACTATATGGCGTTTCTTTTAACTACCATGGCATTTCTTCTTCAACTATATGGCGTTTCTTTTAACTACCATGGCATTTCTTCTTCAACTATATGGCATTTCTTCTTCAACTATATGGCATTTCTTCTTCAACTACCATGGCATTCTTTTAACTACCATGGCATTTCTTCTTCAACTACCAAGGCATTTCTTCTTCAACTACCATGGCGTTTCTTCTTCAACTATATGGCGTTTCTTTTTCAACTATATGGCATTTCTTCTTCATATACCATGGCATTCTTTTAACTACCATGGCATTTCTTCTTCAAACTACCATGGCATTTCTTCTTCAACTACCATGTTATTTCCTCTTCAACTACCATGTCGTTTCTTCTTCAGCTACCATGGCATTTCTTCTTCAACTACCATGGCATTTCTTCTTCACTACCATGGCATTTCTTCTTCAACTACCATGGCATTTCTTCTTCAACTACCATGGCATTTCTTCTTCAACTACCATGGCATTTCTTCTTCAACTACCATGTCATTTCCTCTTCAACTACCATGTCGTTTCTTCTTCAGCTACCATGGCATTTCTTCTTCAACTACCATGTCGTTTTTTCTTCAACTACCATGGCATTTCTTCTTCAACTACCATGTCATTTCCTCTTCAACTACCATGTCGTTTCTTCTTCAGCTACCATGGCATTTCTTCTTCAACTACCATGGCATTTCTTCTTCAACTACCATGGCATTTCTTCTTCAACTACCATGTCATTTCCTCTTCAACTACCATGTCGTTTCTTCTTCAGCTACCATGGCATTTCTTCTTCAACTACCATGTCGTTTTTTCTTCAACTACCATGGCATTTCTTCTTCAACTACCGTGGCATTCTTTTTAACTACCACGGCATTTTTTCTTCAACTACCATGGCATTTCTTCTTCAACTACCATGGCCTTTCTTCTTCAACTACCATGTCGTTTCTTCTTCAACTACCATGGCGTTTCTTCTTCAACTACCATGGCGTTTCTTCTTCAACTATATGGCGTTTCTTTTTCAACTATATGGCATTTCTTCTTCAACTACCATGGCATTCTTTTAACTACCATGGCATTTCTTCTTCAACTACCATGGTATTTCTTCTTCAACTACCATGTCATTTCCTCTTCAACTACCATGTCGTTTCTTCTTCAGCTACCGAGGCATTTCTTCTTCAGCTACCATGGCATTTCTTCTTCAACTACCATGGCATTTCTTCTTCAACTACAATGTCATTTCCTCTTCAACTACCATGTCGTTTCTTCTTCAGCTACCATGGCATTTTTTCTTCAACTACCATGTCGTTTTTTCTTCAACTACCATGGCATTTCTTCTTCAACTACCATGGCATTCTTTTTAACTACCACGGCATTTCTTCTTCAACTACCATGGCATTTTTTCTTCAACTACCATGGCATTTCTTCTTCAACTACCATGTCATTTCCTCTTCATCTACCATGTCGTTTCTTCTTCAGCTACCGAGGCATTTCTTCTTCAGCTACCATGGCATTTCTTCTTCAACCACCGTGGCATTATTTTTTTAACTACCATGGCGTTTCTTCTGCAACTACCAAGGCATTTCTTTTTCAACTATCAAGATGTTTCTTCCTCAACTACAATGGCGTTTTATCTTCAACTACTGGAGCGTTTCTTTTTCCCAACAGTGCCACAAACATCGCTCATCATCACCAACGTCAGTGTTGCTGGAAACCTTATCATCTCCTTTCCTATATATACACATTCAAGTTTCGTTTTTTTTTTCCCACCTTAATTCCAAAAGGTCACACATTCACGTGGTATTGTATACGCCTCGTGAAGTTATAAACCATTCTAATCCCGCTATGTACATACACAGTAAGTATCTACCGTGACCGAGTCTCAAGCTGAGAGTCCCACCACAGCGACGGTACTGTTGACCTCCAGGAGTTGCCAGACAGCTCACTCCATAAGTATCTGTCCCGACGGATTTTCTGGCCACAAGACTTTCTACGCACACTCAGGCCAAGGGGCAGAGATGGCGATTAAAATCATAGTTTGTCCGTTGTGGTTTACTCTTGAAAACTGTTTCCATTCGTGACAAAGCACCACAACACACTCCAGCCCTCAGAACGAGACCACCGTTTCCATCCGTTCCAGGACACTCCTCACAGCTCTTCTTCTTGTCTCACCTCCTCCGCCTCTATCCCCCTTCGTGCACCTACAGCCTTGACTTGACCCCGTGTTCCCTGGTCTAGTCCTTGAGACTGGCGAGGGTGACCTCCTCCGTGTGGCAGTTGCTGTAGTTGCTGTGGCTGAAGGTCATGGTGAACGTGTGCTGGTCGCGACGTCGGAATGGCCGGTGCCGGAAGCCGCAATAAAAACAACAGAAGCAGGCCACTTTGAATTCCTTGCGAAACTTGGCTGCAACAAAGTAACATTCTCAGTTAGGAGCTAGAAAACACACACACACACACACACACACACACACACACACACACACACACACACACACACACACACACACACACACACAACACACACACACACAAGCACAGAGATTGAAAGGACGTTAAATCAAAGAACGAACGAGCACAGAGAGAGAGAGACAAAATCACAAATAAGTCCATATTACCAGCCAATGAACCACCAAATCTATTTGTGACCTAATGTAGCGATGAAGTTATGATCAAAAACAAATCGAAAAAGAGAGAACCAAACAACCAACCACCCAGAATCTCAGAACAGTAAATATAATGAAGTACGCCCAACAAAAACGGACAGAGTTATCTATCCTGATCACAGATTTTTGACCGGCTTTGTATAGTTATTTGTTACTGTTTTTGGATATAGAAGCCCTACAGTCATTTCTTGATTCAATTTCTCAAATCCGATACCTTAAAATGCTTGAAGTAGGTTTTGTTTCAGTAAACAAGAAAACAAAATCACTGAAAAGCACTTTGAAGGATGACACGCTCAGCATGACAAAAAAGTCAATAACCCAGACTGTCTATACATCAACAGCCGTTCAATGTCACCTTTAACTGATAAAGAAAGATTATAAGAAGGCAAGGACTGCGGAGGAAAAGGAAACGCCCAACTTTTCTGCAGTTGTGCAAATGGTGGTCTTTGATTTAATGTCTATTCACTAAAGTGATTTTAGACAATTGTGCAAACGTTAGTGGGAAAATTGTGCAAATGTTTGTGGGAAAATGCCATAATCATTTCAACTAAATGTTTTGGGATAAGGCAGCCTCACATACTAATGGCAGAAATCATTACTGCAATACGCTTTCGAAGCTGAGCAACTCAGTGACGGAGCCCACTTGTAACAACTAAACATTCGCAGGATCGCTATCTGTAAATTCTGTAGGCATGAAGGAATCTCACTAAGTAATTGCAGAAAATATCGTCGCGGTATGTAGAGATAACCCCCGCCCCTATCACTTTAATATATCTATAAAATAAGTAAGTCACCGTCTGTAGTATGAATATTTGAGATGATGTGTTGGTAGATAGAGTGTTGTTTTGCAGATGTGGAGTCTTACCGCTCATGAAGTTGTAGATAACGGGGTTGAGGGCGCTGTTGAAGTAGGGCAGCCAATGGGAGATGAGGGGCTGTACTGCCGCTCCTGGACCACTGAAGGTCAGCACTTGGAAATATCTGTTGGATACACAAACATACATACACATATACATACATGCATGCATACACACACATACGCACACACATACATCATCATCATCATCATCATCATCATTAAGTGCCCTGCCGCATGGCGTTGGCGATCATAGCCATATCTTCCACCCTCTCTGTCCTCAGCCACTTTGCAAGTCCGTCCAATATTTTTTTCCCTGGGCTACGTGGTATTCTCCTTCTTCCAGCTTTCCTGTTGTGACCAGGTGCTCTAACTCCCCCTTCCTCATAAAATGGCCTATAAATGTTACCTGTCTTTTCCTAATCTTCCTTATGAATGATCTTCTTGTGTCTGCCTTCATCAAGACTGTCTCGTTTGTTTTCTTTGCTGTCCATAAAACTCTCAGCATCTTCTTAGAAACCACATCTCGGCTGACACACCTACATACATGCATATATACACAGATACATTACATACATACATCTCACAAACTTATTGTCTCCAAGTGGCTAAACTATAATATACACGTACAGAAAACATACGAACAAAAACATTTTGGAATCGAAATAATCAATCCTCATTCCTTTTTCGTTTTGGCAGGGCACCTCCCACGACAGCATTCTCCAACTAAGCTTTTATCAAGGGGTTCAGTTACTTTAATGTACCACCTACCTACCCCCCCCCCCTATATATTATGTATATTAAACACACACACACCACACCACACATATTTATTACACACACACACACACACACACACACACACACACACACACACACACACACACACACACATCCCTTCCTCCGCTCTCGCATGCACATTCTTCATCTTCTTTCTTCTCCATCCTATCCCCTATGTCTCTTTAGCCGTTATTATCGCCACACAGACAGACAGACGGACAGACGGACGACAGACAGACAGACAGACAGACACACACACACACACACACACACACACACCACACACACACACACACACACGCCTCTACCCAGGGTGAAAACATCCCCATCCTCCATTCTCGCATGCACATTGATTCAATCTTCTCCAACTTCTTTCTTCTCCGTCCCATTCCCATCTCTCTCTAGCCGTTACATCTACCTCCACGCACAGAACACACACACACACACACACACACACACACACACACACACACACACACACACACACACACACACACACACACACACGTGTACACACACACACAGAGGTGTGCAGTACCTGAGGACATTCATAAGATGGACGGGCAGGTAGCAGATGGCGAAGACGATGACAATAGCAATGAGCATTTTAGCGGCCTTGCGTCGTGAGGCCAGCTGGTCCTCAGGCAGACGACTGCTGCGTGTTCCTCCACCGTTACTGCGTCCTCCGTTCAGCATGGGCCGTTGACCTTACACACCACACACACACACACACACACACACACACACACACACACACACACACACACACACACACACACACACACAATCGAATATCACTATTACCTCAACTGCTACTTCTTAGAGGCATTTTGCACGCGCTTGATCAAACTTCGCCCACAGCGCTCATAAATTCTTATGTACATACATATACTTCACTTGTTCTTATACTCCTCTGCTATTCAGTTTTTCATACAGAGATGCAGGTTACGTACCCAACCATTAACTAAACAGAACTTACATAAACCCATGTACATGTACATACGTATAAACATATACACTAAAAATTGTCTCTGTACTTGGACCTGAACATGCAGAGCGCGCGCGCGCGCACGCACGCACACACACACACACACACACACACACACACACACACACACACTCTCTCTCTCTCTCTCTCTCTCTCTCTCTCACACACACACACGAGAACATACATAACAGAACGTACATGGGTTTATATAAGTCCTGAGTAGTTGGTGGCTGTGTAGGCAGAATCTCAATATGAAAAACTGAATAGCAGAGAATACAAGGGAGATGTGGCAGAGAGGTTCCGACATTCGCCTGCTATCTAAACTCGAGGTTCCAGGGTTTGTTTCCTGTTGAGGCCTCGACATTTCTCCGCAATTCGACCAGAAAATCGTAGCGAACGTCTAGTCTTTTAGAAGGGGACGAAAAAAACAAAAACAAAAACCGAGTCGGAACCGTGTGTGTTATGGCCTGCGCAAGCTAAATATCCTACGGCAGTTGAAAATCGTGATGGTAAGATAGGCTTTATATTCCAGGTTCCTCCACTTGAAGCCTTATCAGCCTTTTTGTTATTAAAAAAAAAAGAGAGAGGGAGGGAGGGAGTGAGAGACAGCAAGACAGCGTGAGTGAAAGAAAAAGTGAGTAACAGAGGAAAGGGCTAAGAGAAGAGAAAAAGAAAGAATATATTGGAACAGAGAGAGAGAGAGAGAGAGAGAGAGAGAGAGAGAGAGGAGAGAGAGAGAGAGAAAGAGAAAGAGAGAGAGGGTGTGTGTGTGTATGTGTAAGACTATGTATGTATGTATGTACTACCAATCTATATCTGTATATATCTATATATGTATATATATATATATGTGTGTATGTATGTATATATATATATATATATATATATATATATATATATAGAGAGAGAGAGAGAGAGAGAGCTTATAGATAGAAACAATAACACACACAGATACACACACATAGACACAGACACACAGACATAGACACACACATACACAAGAGACATATCAAAGGAAAATGAAAATACTTTGATGCTGCTGAGGGTGGATAATGGCGCATGTTATCATATGAGTATTACGGGTAGGGGCTGACATGTACGTTCAAACGTAATTTTGCCTTTGAATTCATTAGTGTTAATTCTTTTGTAAAGCGCACGAGGCCAAGGGCTCTTTGAGTTCTTAAGCCGTAGAATCAAATCATCTGAAAATGAAATAGGGCCACTATATGAGAAGAACAAAAATAAGGGAAAAATACTGTTGAAAAAACGAGAAGAAGGAAGAGGAGGTGAAGAAGAGAACGAAGATAAAAAAGACGAGGAAAGGAAGAGGAGGTGGAGATGAAGAAGTACAAAGAGAAGAAGGAGAAAAAGAAAGAAAGAAAGAAAAAAAAGACGGGAATAAGACACGGAGAAGAAGGAAGAAGAGAAAGAGAAGAATACGAAAAAGAAGAAGAAGGAGGAAGTGGAGGAGGAGCAGGACGAAGAGAAGAAAGAGAAGGAGAAGAAGGAGAAGAAAGAGAAAAAGAGAAGGAGACGAAAGAGAAGAAGAGAAAGAAGAAGGAGAAAAAGAAAAGAAAACATTGAAAAAAAAAAAAAAAACAGATGAAGAGAGAAAGAAAAGAAAGAAGAAAACGTTGAACAAGAATTAGAAGACGAGGACAGGAGGAGAATGAAGAGACTAAAAACAAGGAAAAGAAGAAAGGAGGAGAAGAAGAAGAAGGAGGATGAGGAGGATGAGGATGAGGATGAGGAGGAAGCGGAGGAGGAGTAGGAAGGAAGAAGGAGGAGGAGGAGGAGGGAAGAAGAAAAAGCAGCAGAAGAAGAAAAAGAAGAAGAAGGACAAGAAGGAGGAGGAGAAGAAGAGAAAGAAGAAGAAGAAGAAAAGAAGAAGAAGAAGAAAAGAAGAAGAAGAAGAAGAAAAGGAAGAGAACGGTAGTCAATCGGAACAGGAGACTGGAAAGGAAGAGTGCCGTTTTTGATAAACCTGCTTGATGCTGGTGTTGTAGCAGTCAGTAACCTTTAATAGTCAATGTCCATGTGCACTGAAGCAACAGAGACCATTGGTCTAGCATTGATTCCCAATTCAGCAAAACTCATCGGTCTGTAAAGAACTGACAATTTCTCACTGACGCGTTGACTCAGAAAGACAGGGAGAAAAATGATAGCCGGGAGAGAGGGAGGAAAGAGAGAGGGGGAAGAAAGAAAGAGAGGGGAGAGAGAGAGAGAGAGAGAGAGAGAGAGAGAGAGAGAGAGAGAGAGAGAGAGAGAGAGGAGAGAGAGAGAGAGAGAGAGAGAAGGTGGTAGCTCTTCTTCAGCAGCCATTATACGTGACGACAAAAGCCTAAAACGTATGCACGGATTCTAAAGATGCCTGGTGTGGTCATATCTCACAAGGAAACCAGAAACATAGCAACAAGTCCTGAAATAAAACGACAGAAAGATAGCACATACTAACAAGCCCCCCCCCCCTCTTTCCATGTTTCTCAATTCTTTTTACACAAAGAACACGTATCCGTATGATTAAACTGATTCATGGAGACGAACGACTGAAGGAAAAAACAAACACAACAACACAACACACACACACACACACACACACACACACACACACACACACACACACACACACACACACGTGTGGATGGATGACTAGACATGGTTGAATGGCTGCGTCGTATTTGTGATTGAAAGGATAATGCAGTTGATGACATGGAAGATTAAAGATTAAAGATTATACTTGTAGAATCGAGGGTTCCTGATGTGTCAAACAGATTCAAATCTTTGACGAAATGATCTTGATGTTTTAGGTTCTGGTGACCAAAATAATACGACCAACCAAAGCGCCTGCTCATTTTCAAAAACACCTGTAAATATATCTTAGAAACATATATGCAAAAAAGTAGGCACTCATGCTTATTACTTTTCTAATTCGGGTTATGTTGTACATACATGTGCATGCGTGTAAACGCATGTGTTTTTGTGTGTGTGTATTCGTACGCCCGTATATATGTGTATATGTATACATATATACATACATATATATATATATATATATATATATATATATATATATATATATATACACACACACACATATGTGTATGAGTGTGTGTGTGCGTGTGTGTGTGTGCGTGTGTGTGTGTGTGTGTGTGTGTGTGTGTGTGTGTGTGTGTGTGTGTGTGTGTGTGTGTGTGTGTGTGTGTGTGTGTGTGTGTGTGTGTGTGTGTGTGTGTGTGGTGTGTGTGTGAAAGACCTGTATGTAGAAGTCAATGACTAATACAATTTCTTCCCGATGTACTCTTGTGACTAGTCCTTCATATTTGATATCCCCTTTTTTGTTAAAAAAAAAATTATGAACTTAACTGTTTTTATTCTTAGTGAACTGACAATGTTTGATGCATAATGTATGTATATATAAAACCTGAATATTGTTTTCATAGATCAGGTCTATTATCATCATTATGCAAAAATAATGATCAGTTATTGCGTAAAGTGCAATGGGCATGCTTTTGACAGAAACTGTTTGCGCTACATAATTGAACACGATTGAAGTCGACTTGAATATTTTTACACTAGAAAGAAAACGAAAATAGCGAGAAGCACGCAGGTAGGGACAAAACTGAAGCTTGGAATAGTTTCCTCGTATTAATTCTTGCTGCACTGAAGGTAGGCTGTCAGGCCATTAACTCTTTGGCATCCCCATTGTCTGCCCCTCTGATTTTCTTTAACATTCCACACACACCCCTGACGGCTTGTCGTGTGGAAGATATAAATCTCCTGGGCTTCTCTGTGTCAGCTCAAGTGTTGTGCTTCACAACTCTTTTTTTTCTCCCCCACACCCCCACACAAGGAGGGGAGAGAGAGAGAGAGTGAGAGAGAGAGAGAGAGACAGAGACAAAGATACAGAGACAGACAGACAGAGTCAGAGAGAGAGAGACAGTGTGTGAAAGAGCAGAGAGAGAGAGAGAGAGAGAGAGAAAGAGAGAGAGAGAGAGAGAGGAGAGAGAGAGAGAGAGAGAGAGAGAGGAGAGAGAGAGAGAGAGAGAGAGAGAGAGAGAGAGAGAGAGAGAGACCTGGCTGTTCGTCTCTTTTAACGGTTTACCTACTAGCGCTGATTCATCACACATTTACGAATGGGTTTGATTAGTCTGCACTAAATGCTGTGTATTCAGTTCATACTCTTGATAAACATGGTAGTAGCCTAGGATTACCTACGACCCATGCCAAAATGATACTTATCAAAATTTGTACTATTTTTTAGATAGGCTTTCATACTTGGTACTTATCAGAATTCGTATCATTTTAAGACAGGCTTTCACAATTAACACCTATCAAAATTTGTATTATTTTAAGACTGGCTTTCACACTTGATACTTACCAAATTCGTATAATTATAAGACTGGTTTTCACAATTCGTATTATTTTAAGACTGGCTTTCACACTTGATACGTATCAAAAATCGTATTATATTAAGACTGGCTTTCAAACTTTTTTCACACAAAAGCTCCAGTTTCTAGGGTAAATAATAACCACATAAAAAACAAAACAAACACAAAAAGCAAACAAACAAAAAACCCCAACAAACAAACAAAAACAAAACACCTAAAATCGCCGGGAAATGAGATTGTGGCTTGACTATCTCTTTTGAATTCGTGCCTAGACATCCCCTTCTAATTTCTTTTTCTTTTTTCTCTCTATTATTTTTTTAATTGAGTCAGAGCGAAGGTAGAAATCAGGTAAGAATATGCCCCGGCAGTAGCGGGTATTTACCAGTCAGCCTCTTCAATTAGAACAATTGCAGACAAGGAAAGGGAGTCGTGTGACGTTTGAACGGGCAGACCATGGAAACACTGTCCATCTGGCCTCACCCTTCTCCTGTGTTCCCGCCTGTTGTCTGATTCCATTTTAATTAAGCGGGTGCTATGGAAAACGGTAAACAGAACACAGACACGCCAAGAGTTAATTAAGTGTAGACAAGGCAACGGGGTAAACTTTCCCCAAGCTACTGTTGTATAAGATTACATCTTTTGGAGCTCTGCTTTCTTTCATGTGCCACCGTTATGTCCGTGTGGCGGTTCTGTAGCATGGCTGGCACACTACTGCCAGGTCTTGACTTGATCGGCTTTTCAACACACCTACTCTCGCTGTAAGAATACTTTTAACAATTTCGCCCATGTTAAATTGTTTAACCTGTCAGAAGATTGGCCGCCCTGGCAGCCCAGAATAGGAACTGAGATTCACAATTGGATTTTTCTCAAGGGTTCATCATACGTGAACAGTCCCATGATATGCGCTCCACCCAGGCCTGCCTGGAACCTATTAGGCCTGTTCATAGGCAGGTAGGTAAGTAGACGGTAAACAAATAAGGGTCCATTGACAGGAAGTGCACATTTTGTGTTCTGTGCATCTAAACAGAGCTGTGTGTTATCTACAAGCCAATCGTTCTATGCAGTCACATGTTTCCACACATAAGCCTGTGTGACTAGTACAGTTTGTATATTTTGTTTGGTGTGACATCCTCTAGATCATCTTTATGGTACCGCCCTTACAGGAGTTATTTTAGATCACGATGAAACAAGCAGGTTTATTAAGCTGTAGAGTCAATGCCAGGCAGTACCACAGCAGCTTGCAATACCAAGCTGCCTGAAGCTGCATACTTCATAACACTCTACACTGCTGCTGATCGATTTCAATGAATTTCTACAGTGCATATTCTGATTCAATATAGTTTCAGAATAGCTGGTATTAAACTCCTTACAAGTGACAGTTATCGTTCAGATGGGGAGCCAGACCAAACGTGGTATAAGACTGTTGCTATGTCCCTCCAATGTCAGTGCCATGAACCACTGAGATCAGACAACCAGATGTACAGTTGTTTGTTTTTTTTGGGGGGTCCAATTTTCTACGCCATCTTAATGTTCACAGAACTTGGCACAGTGTCCAGTTTTCTACACGATCTTAATGGCCACAGAAGCTGGCACAGATTTTACAAAGTGATGATGAACGAGGATGAGGATGATGACCACGATACTACAGAGTTCCACCTAGGACTGAGACTGTGTGAAAGGGATCTACTCTACGTTGACTATCAGAACATATCCTGGCGTGGGTGTGTGTGAAGTTAACTCAGAACAGAAGTGACATGAACCAATATCGAGGTCAGCTTCATTATGCCTGAAAAAGCGTGTCTTTAATCTTTCATGTCATCAACTGCATCATCCTTTCAGTCACAGATACGACACGGCCCTTTAACCATCTCAAGTCATCCATCCACGTTTTTTCTTCTTCAGTCATGTGTCTCCATGAATAACTTTAATCATCTCTGCCAGTACGAATCTTGAGTTTGTCTAAAATCAAATGTAGTAGGACGAATATGTCATGTGAAAGAAAGACGAACGAAACGTCCTCAGTCAATATTTCACTGGAGACATTCCTTCCTATCTGTATTCTATACACCATTCTACCACACCATTCATTCTATATACTATTCGTTATTCATTCCAATCAAAAGACCTTTCGGTATCTTTTGGCTTCCCCCCAAAAAAAACAAACAAACAACAAAAACAAAAACAAAACAACAAACAAACAACCCCCCCCCCCCCAGAAAAAACACAAAAAAAACCACACACACAAAAAACCCCCACTCTCCTTCCAACCAGCGCTTCATTCCCTGCCCCAGCCACACAGATTTAACTCGTTACACTCTCATTCACCTTTGATAATGCACGTCTACATCACCCCCTCCAACATCCAACTTCAGGGACCATGACCTCTCCCTATAACTCAGTGTTGGTCTTGTCATTGTGTATATGCCAAGAAAGCGAGCAGTCCAGGGTTCGATCCACATATTCAACAGATTTTCCTTTCCTTCTCTTCTTTATCTGCCACCTGTTAAGTGCTAGTCTGGGCCGCTACTCTTTTGGATACACCGACAAAGCGACGTCTCGTGTGTATAATACTCTTAACAAGCGTGAAAAGATCCCTGGGAACGAAGTGTTCTCCCCTGGTATAATGTTGTGTAGAAAAACCCACTCCGCGTCTTAAACAAAAATACACTCGTCATACGAAAAGATCAAGAATAAAAAGAAATGAAAGAAGTAGAAAGTAATAGTAGTAGTAGTAGTAGTAATGGTGGTGGTGGTGGTGGTAGTAGTAGTAGTAGTAGTAGTAGTTATTGTTGTTGTAGTACAGGAAGAAGAAGACGAAGACATTGGGTCAAGATGTATTCAGCTAATTTCATGAATGCTATACCTCAGGAAAAGAGTCACCAAAGCAATGTTCACAGTTGCATAGTGATTCGTTTTGATAAAGCAGGGACACAAGCCAGAAAGCTGCGGTTTCTGTACTCACTGACTGACTGAGAGAAAAAACTGAGATTCTTTATCAATTCCAGTCACCTTCTACCCAGACATGTGTACATCATGGACTCGGTGGGGAGACAGGCCATACACACCCGGGCCCTTCCATTGTGGAGATGTAAATTTGAGTGTGTTGTTCTTACAAATGCAAATCTGAGAGAGTTTCTGTCACTGACTAACAAGTAGGTGTCTGAATTGCAGAGAATTAAAGGAAATGATGAAAGCCGTCCCTTTTAACAGCCTCAGACTTCAGCCAATCACAGCACTGGCACCTGTGGCCATCTTTTCAGTTACTGAACAGTATACATTTTCTTTCTTGACTTCAGCAGAGGTGGAAGGATCGCAATAAAATCGAAGAAGGGCCGTGGTGAAGTGGTTAGAGCAAAGGACTAACGACTGGAAGATTATAGGTTCAAATCCCACTAGTCTTGTCTAAATCGTTGTCTGACTTTTTTGTTTTGGCCCCAGGTGTCTCCTACTTAGAGTTGCGTGTGGTATGGACTCATTGGGAAGACCGGGACCACACAGTGGAGTTTCATCCACTTTACGGATGCGTCACTGAGAGTGCTGCTCGTATCTCCTGACCAACATCAAGGTATCTGTATCTCTCAGGCCCAGGTGACGCCAGAATGAATTATGAAAGTAAGCACAGAGTATAGTCTTGTCACGCAGTCTCAACCCATAACGGATATCTATAGCATATTGACTATCATTCCCTTGAAGAAAAAACTGTCCCGGATTCTTTGGCCACAAACATGGAATGGGAAATGGGACAGCAAAAATAAGATCAAATGAAGAGGTGAATACTAATAATATAATAATAATTATAATAATAATAAGAAGAATAAGAAGAAGAAGAAGAGGAAGAAGAAGAAGAAGAAGAATAGGAGGTGAAGATGGAGGACAGAGAGATTCTGGGTCTTTAACAGCGTTCTTCACGCAAAATTTGACCTTTTGTAAATTTGTTTTGTTTCAGTTTACTCTACGGGCGTGACATCGCTCAGACGACTTTCATAAGCACCAACATCATGTGACAGATGATTCAAAACAATCATGGGAAATGCCATAACCCTGTGCATAAAGCCTATACGATGGCAAAATCCTAAGGGAGAACGTGTCTACCTTGTTGTGAGATGTCAACCCTTTTCTCTGGATCAGACATCTAGCTCGCTATACACTGCACCATGGGTACTTTGCACCAACTGTTCAGGTCACGTGAAGTAACAATTTTTCTTCAGTATGTAAATGCTGAATCAAAACTATCCTGCACGAAAATTAATTCTGATATCTATCATCCACCACGAGCTTCTTTATCTGTCACATAGCGTGTCTTGGATTTTCTATATGCCCGCATATTTGTTTGCTCATCCATCTGTACACCTTATCTCTTCACCTTTAAAATCCACAAATCATATCTTCATTCATCAATATCATATCATGTCTTCAATCATCAATAACTACACGTGATGTCTTCGTTCATCAATATCCCCACCATGTCTTCAATCATCCATACTCACACATCATGTCTTCAATCATCCATACTCACATCATGTCTTCAATCATCCATATCCACACATCATGTCTTCAATCATCCATATCCACACATCATGTCTTCAATCATCCATATCCACACATCATGTCTTCAATCATTCATATCCACACATCATGTCTTCAATCATTCATATCCACACATCATGTCTTCAATCATTCATATCCACACATCATGTCTTCAATCATTCATATCCACACATCATGTCTTCAATCATCCATATCCACACAACATGTCTTCAATCATCCATATCCACATATGTCTTCAATCATTAATATCATATCATGTCTTCAATCATCAATATCTACACATCATGTCTTCAATCATCAATGTCCACACATGTCTTCAATCATCAATGTCCACACATCATGTCTTCAATCATCAATACCCACTCATCATGTCTTCAATCACCCATATTCACACATCATGTCTTCAATTAACAACATCCACACATCGTGTCTTCAATCATCAATGTCCACACATCATGTCTTCAATCATCCATATCCACATATCTTCAATCATCAATATCCACTCATCATGTCTTCAATCATCAATGTCCACATATGTCTTCAATCATCAATCTTCACATACACTCTTCAATCATACACCCCTTTACAATATCTGCAATCATACTTCCTTTTACAATCTCTTCATACACCAATTTATCATTCTTCAAATTGATCCGTTTTTTTTACCATTTTTTCAGTTACACATCTATATAAATCTTTCCATACATCCATTTACCATCTCTTCAATCATTCTTCCATTTACCTTTCACACATCCAACAAGCATCTCTTCAATCACACATCTAATAAATTCATATATCTTATAACCATCTCTTCAATCACACATCCAACAAACATCTCTTCAATCATATATCTAATAACCATATCTTCAATCATAATCTAATAACATCTCTTCAATCATACATCTAATAACCATATCTTCAGTCATACACCTGAAAAGCATCTTTTCAATCATACATTTAATCACCATTTCCTCAATCACACATCTAATGACCATCATTCAGTCACACATCCATTTACAATCCCCTAGGTACTTTATCTTTGTACATCCATTTGCTACCCCATTAACCAAATATCAATTATGCTTTCTTCAATCATACAGCCATGTAGCATTTCTTCAGTCATACATCTCCCCTCACTCCTTCAGTCATCTATCTCTACACACCCCTCAAACACCTTTTTCAGCTAGTTTTCAATACCTGTCCAGAACTGAATGCTCCGAGAAGTTACCAAAATAAGGAAAGAAGAGAAAAGGAATTCAGTCTCTGATTCTGTTTAACGTACCCTGACCAATCTATATTCATTTTGTATGCTGTTCCATACATATTCATTCTACTTACCGTGTCCTTTATGCACCATTCATACATTATTCATTCCAGACTAACAGTTTTTCAACATCTTTCGTTTCCAGCCAGTTCTTATTTTGCCACCCTCCCAGCCCTCATCCATACTGAGATCTAGCACTTTGCTTTGTCACGTACCCTCGATCATTCACTTCCACCTTATCCCCGCCTCTCCTCCTTTTCATCCAATTCCATGGCCATGGACTTTCTTGCAACCCAATGTTGGTCTTGTCGACCAAGAAAGCAAGCGGTCCTGAGTTCGATTCACAGGTTAAACAGTTTTCTCTCTCTCCTCTTTATCTGCCTGACTGCAAAGTGCTGGTCTGGACCACTAATGTTTTGAGTGAGGCAATAAAGGGAAGTACCGTGCGTACCCATGCTCTTAACACATGTAAACAGATCCCAAGGAACACAAATGCCCCCTCTGGTAATGTTCAGTAGAAAAGCACATTATTTTTTTTTAACAAAAATACGGTTTTATACTGTCATGAGAGAACAAAAACAATAAATGCTAGGAGAAAAAGGAGAAGAAGACAAAGGGAGGAAGAGGAGTAGACGAAGAAAAGAAACAGAAAAGGAGGAGGAGGAGGAGGAGGAGGAGGAGGAGGAGGAGGAGAGAAGAAGAAGAAGAAGAAGAAGAAGAAGAAGAAGAAGAAGAAGAAGAAGAAGAAGAAGAAGAAGATCAGAAGGAGAAGAAGAAGGAAGAGGACGAAAAACAGAAATAGAGACATAGCAGCAGCAGCAGCAGCAGCAATAGTAGTAGTAGTGATTGTGGTGGTGGTAGTAGTAGTAGTGGTAGTAGTAGTAGTAGTGGTAGTAGTAGTAGTAGTAGTAGTAGTAGTAGTAGTAGTAGTAGTAGTAGAGGAAGACATGGATTAGGATATATTTTGCTGATTTCATGAATGCTGTGTCTCTGGAAAAAATCCTTGAGGAAGTATCCACAGTTGTCTGATGATTAGATCTACTACTGCAAACACACAAGCCAGAAGTTAGCAACTTAAATGCCCACTGACCAACTAAAAATCAAAGTCCTTTTAAACTCCAATCACTTTCTATCAAAATTCGCGTACACTGTGTGCTCAGTGGGAAGATTTGGGCCACACACACTATGTGATAAACAGATTTCAAATAGCTCTTGATTGGTGGTATCAATATATTTACATTATAAATATAGAAGTTTGCATGAGGCATAATCAAATGTAATGTGTTAGTGTCATATCCAAACAGTACTTGCCCAATCGTTTTTCCTGTTTCCATGTCTAAAATAAGCAGCTTTTAGAGCATTCATCATAAGTAATTTTGTCATCTTTCACAAGATCTCTATAAAATGAACTTTTAAGGAACTCTTACTTCATTCTCGAAGTCTTTGTACTCTTGCCTATGCCGTGAAAAGGTGAAATATTTATTCTAATCAGTCAACATGTGACAATGACGTATCGGGTATGCCCATTTAGGCTATGATATAGTCGTGGCATTAATTTTCCCTGTTTTCCATGTCATGTGCATACTTGCAATCTCATTTACTTTTATTGTTGAATTATCATTTTTTGATCAGTCATCATCTTCTTCTTCTTTTTTTTTTACTCTTATAATCTGTGAAAAGTGAAGCACTTCGGATTTTGCTTCCTGGGATGTGGTGCTATTGTTTTCAAAATTGTCTATCACATCGTCATCACGATTATTTTCATTATCAATACAATCCACAAACATTCAAGAAACTTCGCTGATACGTTTTCATCACCATCTATCCATCCCCTTTTCTCACCACACAGATCCACATATATCACAGGCCTATTGGAATGTGCTGTTGAAACTAAGAAGAACATGAAAATGGCGAGACGCCCAGCAGGAAAAACCCCCCACAAAAAACCCCGAAAAAATAGAGAACCCAAAGCTGGGAATCTCTTGCACGCATTAACTTTTGCTTTACTGAGCGGAGGCTGGCACACCATTAGCTCTTTGGCATCCTCATTGTCTGCCCCTCTGATTTCCTTTGGCATTCCACTCACACCTCTGACAGCTTGTCTTGTGTAAAATAAAATCTCTCTACCAACTCTATGCTAGCTCAAGTCTTGTGCGTCAGTATTCTTCTGTCCTTTCCTTATCTCCTCCTACACGTTTGCTTCCCTTCCCTCCTCTTCCCCTTTCACAAAAGGTCAAACGAAATCAGCACCCACCTCTTCTCTATTGCCTGTTGCTCTATTTCCTTGATTTTGATCTGCTCGTCTGTCCATCTTTCTGTCTCTCTTAAATATTTGTCTGTTAAAATACACTAGAAATGACATCCATCACGGTTAGTTGATGAGTCTAGATTGAAGCTGTGCAACCAATCCCTCCCTCCCCCCCCCCCCTAAGAAAAAAATGCATGGCAGTACAGGATGAAGAACGCCCCGTTTGAAACGAATTATCAACTCTATGGATAACTATGAAACAAATACGTAATACATAAGACTTACAAAGCCTCATACAAAATCGTAAGTCTCTTTGGTAAAACACGAGAATGAAATTATGACCCAGCCATATTTTTTCACATAGCCACCCCTCCACTGCCCTTAACATGTCTTTGCTTACTTTTCTTTTGTTCTTTTTCTTTCTTCCATTTTCCTTTGCTTTGTGTTTGAATCAGAACGACTGCAGAAAGCAGACTGGTATATGCTCAATCAATCATTGGTGTTTAACAATCAGTCTCTTTAATTAGAACAATTGGAGGCAGGGGATGGAAGCTCTTGTGACGTTTGAAAGGGCAGACCATGGAAACGCTGTACATCTGGCTTTGCCCCTCCTTCTATGTTCCCGTCCGTCATCTGATCCCCTTTTCAATTAAACGAGGCGCCATAGAAGAAGGTAAAGAGAACGTGGACACGCCAAGATTTAATTAAGTATAGGCAAGACTAGGGGTAAACCTTCCCCCAGCTACTGTTGTGCAAGATTACATCTCTGAAGCTCTGCTTTCTTTCTTGTGTCACCGTTACGTCCGTCTGGCAGCTCTGAATTGTCGTCTGCAACGTAGCAGGCACACTGCTGCCAGGTCTTGACTTGATCAGCTTCTCAACGCATCTCTTTCTGCTGTCAGAACAATTTCACAGACATCAATTTTTTTACCCTTGTAAATTACTTTACCTGTATGAAACCGATTGACTTGTTGGCAAATTGACTGATCTGGCTGCTCAAAATTAGAATTAGAATTTGGCATTCGAACTGCTTAAATCTTGACAAGCCGCCTTAAAAGTTTATATTGTTTCTATGTATTTGTATTAAAACGTTTAATTTTAGAGACAGCTGACAGGCCCAATTGTTCAAAAATAGGATATCATCACATTGGAACAGTTCCAATATGTGCGCTCCATCCAAGTTTGCAAACGAATCAATTAGGCCTGTTAGCAGCATTCATCAAATGACTCATACATTTTTGTTCTGTACAGACTCTTTCAAAACAGACCCTAAGTTTGTGCATAGAAATATTGAGGAAACTGCTCACAGGAAGAAGGCATGTACATTAACTGGTTGCTTAAAATGAAAGATGATACAACTGCTACGGAAAAAGACAAAATGTTACATAGATGAGGAGAATATACTGAAGACCTTTTTGAGGATGACAAAATAGAGCAACGCATCATTAGAACGCTGAAGGAAACCAACAATGAAAGATGAAGCTAGAGCAGCGACGAAGAAGATGAAACGGGGAAAAGACCCAAGACTGTACAATATTACGATAGAAATGACTGAGGCTCTAGATGAATTTGGTATTGAAAAAGTAACAGTCCTTCTAAATGAAATTCATGACACTGGAAAAATCCCTAAAGATATGTCAAAGTCAATATTCATTCTAGTTTCAAAGAAAGGCTATAGAATGCGAACTCCGTCGTACAATCAGCCTGATGAGTCATATGACAAAGATTCTATTAAGATCAATCATGGTGAAGACAAGAAATAAAATCCAAAACAGAAATAGCAGAAGAACTATGTAGATTAGTTGACGGGAAAGGAACTATTAACGCAATATACATTTTAAGAACGTTCATACAAAGATCAATTTAGTTGAATAAGGATTTATATATATGTTTTGTTGATCATACCGAGGCTTTTAATCGGATAAGACACGAAGAATTGATCACCCAACTGGAAAAGCTCACTATTGATGAAAAAGATCTAAGAGTAATAAGGAATATATATTGGGAACAAACAGCAGCAATGAGAGTAGAAAATGATATAAGCTCTTTTCAAAATATCAAAAGAGGGGTTAAACAGGGACGTGTTTTGTCACCAGATTTGTTTTTCCTTTGCAGCGAAACCACCATGAGAAACCTAGAAGAATGTTCTGGGATTAAGGTTGAAGGAAAAATGATGAACAAGCATAATTATGCAGATGGCACGGTTCTAAATGCAGAAAATGAAGAGACTTACAAAATCTCTTGAACTGATAAAAATAGAAAGAAATAAACGACCAGAGTTAAATAGTAAGAAGACTTAAGTCATGGTAATCAGTAAAAAACAAGAAATCCCATCATGCAAAATAACAGCAAATGGTATGACAATGAGACAAGTTGATAAGTTTAAAAATCTCAGAACAGTCATATCACCAGACGGCAAATGCACTTTAGAAATAATCAGCAGAACTGGCAAATCTAAAATAGCATTCAAGAAAGTGGAAAGCATTCTTACCAAAAAATGCTTATCAGCTAACATCAGGAAGGAAATTTTTCAGTGTTGTATAGAACCAATACTGTTGTACGGATGCGAGGCCTGGACAATCAACAAATAAAATCAGAACAAGATTGAGGCAGCTGAAATGTGATTTCTGAGAATTATGTTCAGAGTTCCATGGAGAGCAAACAAAAACAAAAACAAAAACAAACGAGATAGTCTTGAAAAAAGTAAACACAACTAGAACTTTAATGAAGAAAATTAAAAAAAAGACAAGCAGCATTTATAGCACATTTTATGAGGCAAGAGATATTTGAGAAACTAATCACAACAGGAAAGCTAGAACGGAAAAACAGCACCAGGTAGACTCAGGGAGAAAACATTAGTTTTACAGAGTGGGTGGGGACAAAAAGGATAGCAGATATACTTGCAGCGACACACGACAGATTTGTATGGAAGGTCATGATCGCCAACACCATGCGGCAAGGCATATGGTGATGATGATGATGTTGACAAAACTCGTTGCGAACTGGTGGTACTATAACCTATATCTACATTTACACTAATTCATGTATGGACCCGCTACCACTACCACCCTACACGGTGTATAATTATGTGTATGTGTACGTGTGTGCGCGCGCGCGCGCGCGCGCGGTGTGTGTGTGTGTGTGTGTGTGTGTGTGTGTGTGTGTGTGTGGTGTGCTAGTCAGTCTTCATTAATGATTCATACAATTAATGATTTATCTTCCTTATGTATGTTTTTTTGTGAATTACGTATGTATTTTGTGAAGTACTGTTACTATTACCTGTTTCTGATTTTATGTTATGACCTCTCGATATTTTTGATAAAACTGTAATTATACTGCATGAATGCACCTATGTTTATAACTGCTTTAATGTATGGGCATGGCAACCCCTTCACCCATTTTTGTTTTCTTTTTGTCGCTATATAAAGCGCAACGAGTATGCTAAACTGCTTTGACGTGGACTATTTTCGCTGTACAAATGAAATCATCATTATTATCATTAATGGAGGGACAGCAAATGTGTGTGCATGCGTACATGTATGAAAGCAATATGGTTTAACAAAGATTTCACATAGAATTTTTTACTAAATTTGAACTTCCCATGCAGCTCACCACGAAGTCGAAAAGAACTGACAGACCAGGAATTGTTTTGGGGGTTGCTGAGCGCGAAGAAAGAAGAAGGAAAAAAATAAACTTAAAAAAGCAAGCGCAAGGAGGATAAACTTTAGAGAGATGCAAACAAAAGACAAAACAGACCTGACAACCAGCTCCGAGAAGGAAAAAGAAACAAACTTGATATCTGATCTGCTAACACTGCAGTGCAGAAGAGAAAAACACAATCTTGCTGAACAAGAGATAGCCCCTTCTCTCCTCTCCAGCACTAACATGCATGTAATGAATGTCTCACTTCATCTCCACAAAACAGGAGATGGTGAGTGGGACAAACGTCCTGTTACTGCTGCCGGCATGGCATAGTATACACATGACTTTACTTCTACGCGAATATTACAAAATCCAGAGAGTTTGTTGAGAGTTCAAAGCCATTCCTATCAAAACGATCAAACTCCTTAGATAACACAGAGAGAGAGAGAGAGAGAGAGAGAGAGAGAGAAAGAGAGAGAGACAAAGATAGAGACAGAGACAGACAGACAGGGAGAGAGAGAGAGAGAGAGAGAGAGAGAGAGAGAGAGAGAGAGAGAGAGAGAGAGAGAAAGAGAGAGAGAGAGAGAGAGAAAGAGAGAGACAAAGATAGAGACAGAGAGAGACAGACAGAAAGACAGGGAGAGAGAGAGAGAGAGAGAGAGAGAGAGAGAGAGAGAAGAGAGAGAGGGAGAGACAGAGAGAGACAGACAGAGAGAGCAGAAGTTGTCAGGAGGGATGCTAAAGATCAGAATACTATTTTTACTGAATGAAGACGAATGAAACTGAATGCTTAGATGTTCCTTGAGAACAGCGTTAAATCAATCGCAAAAGTCAAAGAAGTTAAAGTCACCAAGTTCCAATCGAATACGTTGTATGCAAAAACAAACAAAAAAACAAAAACAACAACAAACAAAAAACAACAACAAACAAAAAAACAAACAAACAAAAAACTCTCTGACTGACTCAGAGCAATCTTAAAATCTGATATCCCTATTTACTATATTTATTCAAGGCATAGGTCTGTTTACTGCTACAAATAATCAGATTTCTCCTCATTGCATTATCATCCACTATCCACAGTCATTCTCTGTAATATGTGTTATTCAACAGTTCCTTCATCTTTTAGCAAACATTAACTTGATAATGTTGCGTCTCCGCTTTTCACCACTGTAACGGGGGTATAAGTTTTGTCTTGATTGTAAGGACACTCTGGAGAGGTGGTTGAAACTTAACTATTCTGAGCGTTCGAAAAATGGCGGTACTCTCTCTCCTCTTCGACTGCATTATCATCCTGAACCCTGAAAATAGAATCAGTTAACTGCACTGCACAAGCTGTGCACACATGTTTCTTGTGTGCCTCGAGCCAGGCACAAACCTTTGTAGTCTCCGTCTTCCAGACTCTAAGCGACCGGAGGTTATAATACGCACTGGTATCCAACACAGCTTTCAGAGGAATTCCTACCCTGCCAAATACAGCGTCAATCTTCCATCCTCCTCACCCTGGGAGTTAGCTACAAGTCTGGCAGGGCCTTGAACTGAGGATGAGAAAAAACATTACTTTC
The DNA here is from genome assembly GCA_030674185.1 of Monoplex corrugatus. NCBI lineage: Eukaryota > Metazoa > Mollusca > Gastropoda > Littorinimorpha > Ranellidae > Monoplex > Monoplex corrugatus. Next base: position 55,163,078 of record CM060315.1, read on the forward strand.
CCCATCTATCTTCATTTCATACCTCATCCATCATCTGTCTTCATTCCTCTTTCATCATCCATCATTACTCAAACTGTCTTCATACTCTCCTTTTCCGCTAGTTTGCCCTTACCTCTTTGCACTGCAGAGTACTGTACCGTGTTGTATTAAATGATAATAGCATTACACTACCGTTGTTTACGAACTATTAAGTACAGCACTCTATTGTTCTTTATATTTTTGCACTGCACTGTACAATAGGAAACTCCAAATGAACATACAGACAGATGGAAGTCCATGATCACCAACGCCATGCGGCAAGGCACCTGATGATGATGATGACTGTACAATACAGCGCTGCATAACACTGTCTATATTGCACCTTGTATTGCGCTGCACAGCATTCATTTGCACCGTCGGCGTTGTGTTATGCAACATCCCATGACGTTCTAATGCAATGCGCACCATTGTATTATGCGGCATTGTACAGTGTTGGAATCTATAATACTGTACTCTAGAACCTGACACTGGTTTTGTATTCAATTATATACAATCTACTTTTTGCTCCAATGAATTATATCATATTAAGGCGCACCCCCCCCCCCCCCAACAGGAAAGTAGCGTCAAACCTCAGTCTCTGTGTACTATTTCAGAGTTTCTTACAGTATTCTTTTTTCCTTGTTTATAATGGACACAGTACAGCACGACAAAATCTATACAAAAAGTCGCACGTGTCGGAGGACATAAACCCAACAACAAAAAAGCATTAAAATATGGAGACAATGCCGGCAAATTTGGATTATGATAACAAACAAAAAACAAACAAAAATAAAACAACAACAACAAAACATGGTTAGTGTATACATAATGTTAAAGAATATCATACACGAATAATCCGGTTATCCAAACAGTTCTCAATATCGGAAAACGTTATTACTCTTCAAATCTGAATATTTGATTTCTGATGAGCTTTTAGATTTATAACAGATTCTGATTAAAAAAAATATCTGAGTTTCAATTTCAATTTGCACAAGACGCATTACAGAACGCGAATGAATTTCATAACAAGCAAACAACACAGATGCCATATAAGGCAAAGTTAAAAAAAAACATGGCAAATATCATAAACCTGCACATTAATCCTATATACTGGCATTGTCTTGAGGGGGGGGGGGGGGGGGGGGGAGTGCATTTCAAACAGAATATCGTCCCCAAATCTATGGACTGGATGTACGGCGCCCTATGCATTGTGCCATATCTAAACCTGATGTATATGTTGCACCCTCACCTCAGGTACAGATTCTGCAACGTATGTTTTTCTTCCAAAATCAAATGCAGAATTAGAAACCATTCCACACAGCAATGATCGTGATACCCACCATCCAATGATCCATATCCTGCTTCACTGTCCCTCACAAAACATCTGTTCCATACTCTACATCCATTTTCTGCTTCATTGTCCCTCACAAAACAAACATCTGTTCCATCCTCTATATCTCATCAATCGAACCATCCCTTTAATCAAAAACCACACACATTCCTTCAACGATCCAATTTCCAAACCCATCTGTTTATTAATCACCTAGCTCGACAGATCATTCCTTTACTCATCATCTTTACATTCTATCTCTTCAATCGCACCTATATGCACTTCTTCAGTCCTCCATCTACATCCATCTCCCGAATCGTCTTGCCGTCAATACCCATCTAAAATCACACGTGACGGTAAGACTTCAAATGGAAGAAAACAAAAGGAAATATCGTCAGCCATCATTCCATTCAAAATATATTCCGACCAGTCTTTATTCTACGTATCATTCACTCTTCAAACCATTCACAGCATATACCGTAAAGTTATTATCGGTCCAACTGCCGGACCATGGCATCTCCTCGCAAGGAACATTGTTCTTGCCCTAAAAAAAAAAAAAGCAAAAAAAACAACAACAACAAAAAAACAACAACAAAAAGCAAGAAGCGGTACCGGGTTCACTTCACAATTACGCTTTTCCCTTCTGTTTGTTTTTATCTGCTATATTTCAAACGTTAGTTTGGGCCACTAGTGTTTCGAATGAGGCGATAAAGCGAGGTTCGTAATCACAATGCTCTTAACGCGCGTAAAAAGTGTTCCAACGGAAATGTTCTAGACAGAAAAACACACTGTATTGATTTAACAAAAATACATTAGCTCACAGTGTCCTGAGAGAACACGAAACAAGAAGAGGAAAGAGAAGGGAAATGAGAGAGGAAGAGGAAAAATAACGAAGGAGAAAAAGAAGAAGAAGAAGAAGAAGAAGAAGAACAAAAAGAAGAAGAAGAAGAAAAGGAAGAAAAAGGAAAAGAAGAAGAAGGAGGAGGAGGGGAGGAGGAAGAGGAGGAGGAGGAGATACAGGAGAAGAAAAAGAAGAAGAAGCAGAAGAGGAAGAAGAAGACAAAGAAGAGCAACAAGAAGACGAAGAAGACGAAGGAGAAGAAAATTAAACAAAAAGAAAGAATAACAAGAAGTAGAAGGGGGAAAAAAAAGAAGAGGAAAGAAGAAAAAGCAGAAGATGAACAGGGAGATGGAAAAGAAGAAATAGTATGATGAAGAGGAGGCGAAGAAAAAGAGAAAGAAGAAAGGAAAGAAAAGGAAGGAGTAAAAAAAATCAGTTCAAGACGTCCTTTACTGATTTCATGAATGCTGCAACCCTGCACAAAAAACACCGAAGCAACCCCAGCAGCAGTGTCATCATCATCATCAGGTGCCTTGCCGCATGGCGTTGGCGATCATGAACTTCCATCTGTCTATCTCTCTTGTTGCCCCAAGCATCTCCTCCACCCTCCGCGTCTTCAGCCACTCGCAAGTCCGTCTAGCATTTTCTCCCTGGGTCTACCTAATGCTCTTTTTCCCTCCAGCTTTCCCGTTGTGACCAGGTGCTCCAAATTCCCCTTCCTCATAAAATGGCCAAAAAATGTTGCCTGTCTTTTCCTAATCTTCCTTATCAGTGATCTACTTGTGTCTGCCTCCATCAAGACTGTCTCGTTTGTTTTCTTTGCTGTCCATGGAAGTCTCAACATTCTTCTTAGAAACCACATCTCGGCTGCCTCAATCTTGTTCTGCTTTGCTTGTTGTGGAAATTGAATTTGCAGCACTGCAGGCTCACAGGCTGGAAGGTTGGGGTTCGAAACGATACTGACTAACTTAAAGCGTTCGTGATTTTCCGTTCCGATCTCCTCCTTCCCAGACATAAGTACATAGTCATGGACTCAGTGGGGAGGGTGGAGACACACAGTACAGTCTCGTCCACTGTAGACATGCAGACTTTGTGTGTGTCGTTCTTTCAAATGTAAATATGAGGGAGGTTCTCACAGTAACTACCAAGTGGAGTAGGTAAGAATGGCAAGAAAACTTGTCAAACAGTCTCCGCCTCCAGTATACCACTAGTATAACGTCTTTTATATCCCTTCTCGTCGTTAATGCCATAGTACGAATTCAGTTCGTGACTTCTTCGTTCCAGTTAGGACCGGGATCTGGGACAACTATAAAATTAGAAAACTACAAGGAGTAGGAGAAGGCGGAGGAGAAGTAAAAGGAGGAGGAGGAGGTGGAAGAGGATGAGAAGAAGAAGGAGAAGAAGAAGAAAAAAGAAGAAGAAGAAGAAGAAGAAGAAGAAGAAGAAGAAGAAGAGAAAAACAAAATGTTTAGTAAAACTTGATTCAACCACTTCCAGAATGGCAGTCTTATGAATGCAAACAGGTGAAAGACATGGAGGAGGAAGCCCAAGCCGAAGTCACTGAAGAAGAAGAAGAAGAAGAAGAAAAAAGAAGAAGAAGAAGAAGAAGAAGAAGAAGAAGAGAAGACGTGGAAGAAGAACATAAAAAAGAAGAAGGAAAGGGACAAGTTGAAAAAAGACAAAAGATCACACCAAGAAAGAAGTGAAAATAAAGGAAGAAAAAAAAGCGACGACGGAGAAGAAAATTACCAGAAGAAAAAAAAAAAAAGAAGAACGTAAAAGAAAAGAAAGGAAAAAAGAAAGAAAAAGAAGAAAAAGAAGAAGAAAAAGCGTAAGGAAAAAAAAGCACCAACCAACCAACCAACCAACCGACCAACCAACCAACAACAACAATAACAAAGACAACAACAACAACAACCCCCCAAAAAACCACCACCAAGGACAAAAATAACAACGACGCGCTTACACGACCACGATCATGACTATCACCACCACCACCAGACACAAACCAAACAAAACCAAAACGACCAAAACACCGCCTCACCTTGAATAGAATCTCCAGGGATCTCCTGCATCCACAGGACGAGCGCAATGTGTGTGTAGGTGAGCACCATGAGCACCATGGGGGCCAGATACATTGCCAATGCCAAGATGATCTGGTAGATGCTCTGCTTCCATGGCTCCCACGCTGGCCGGCACTCTGTCAGCAGATCGGACTTGAAGGGTGGCGGGTAGTTGTACGGATGGGTGTCCGCCACGATCAGCTCCTGTTGACATAGTGAAGGTAACAGTGAAGGCTGTTCCATGAGACTGAGGTCTCAGGGGTTGGCAGTAAGATGGCAGAGACCTCAATATTTCTTTTTTTGTGTTTTTTTGTTAGGATCATTGCACTCAGGGAGATTATCTTTGTGCTCACCGTTCATTTTTTTTTGTCGTCCCATTTTCTGCGCCACTTTAATGGCCACAGAAGCTGGAACAGTTTTTACAATGCGATGATGATGATGTCGATGATGATGATTATCATAATGCTATGGAGTTGCATCAAAGGACTGAGACTGCGTGACAGGAATGTACTCTACGCTTACTATCATAATATAACCTGGCTTCAACCAGGCTCGAAAGATACAGACCTCAATAATTTCTTGAGGCCAGCATGATGAGTGCGGTGCCCGTCTTCTCTCCCGTGTTGATCTACCGTCCATGTCCCAGAGAGAGCCGTTACCCATTCACAGCTGGGTGGACAGGAGGCCGCACGAGCAAAACTTTTCTCGAACTCGTGAAGGCAGAGTGGAAGGCAGAAACTCTACCACTACCTCAAACAGGCCTTTAACAGGCCGGGAGAAAGGCGGTAATATACAGGCTGGACAATGAGTGGGACGTATTCATATGCAATAACTAAGTATTATAGGAAGTACTCTAAACCCTTTCACTCATGCAAATGCCTATCAATTAATATCAGGAAGAGAGTTCTTGAATGTTATGTAGAACTGATAATGTTATACGGTTGTGAGGCGTGGACAGTCAACAAGCAAAGCCAGAACAAGATTGAGCCTGCCGAGATGTGATTTCTAAGAAGAATGTTGAGAGTTTCATGGACAGCAAAGAAAACAAACGAGACAGTCTTGATGGAGACAGACTCAAGAACATTATTGATAAGGAAGATTAGGAAAAGACAGGCAACATTTATAAGCTATTTTATGAGGAAAGGGGAATTAGAGCACATGGTCACAACAGGAAAGCTGAAGGGAAAGAAAGCACCAGGTAGACCCAAGTAAAAAATATTGGACGGACTGCAGGGTGGCTGAGGACAAAGAGGGTGGAAGATGTGCTTGTGGCAACAAGGGATAGATACATATGAAGGGTCATGATCTCCAACGCCATGCGGCAGGGCACTTGATGACGATGATGATGACTCCTGCACCCTGTCCACCGGTATCCTGCATTGTCAACCATGCTAGCAAAGCAAAATCTCAACTTTGATTCTCTAACTCTGTCCACCAGCTTCCTGCACTGGTGGATAAGGTGAGAGAGTCAAAGAATTATGCTTTTGCAGTTGGTGGATAGGTGCGGGAATTAAAGCGTTAACACAACCAGTCAACGTGGCCAAGTAGTAAGTGCCGGCCAGGATTACTGACTGGTAGGTTGTGGGTTAGAACCCCCATCAGTCTAAATAAAATGATTACAGGATTTTTCACCCCCGACCAGTTGCTAACCAAAGCTGAACGTTCTACGTCTGTCTCTTCTTGGCCATCTTGTCGGTACTGTCCCACGTCAGATTATTTTTCTTTATTTCTGCCTCCACTGTGCGTCATCGTATCATGTTTGGTTGTCCTCTTTTGCGTTTCTCTTCTGGTGTCCACTGCGAAGCAGTTTTTATGCTGCAATTGTATCTCACATCAACACAAGTTCTATCTGAATCTTCTCTGTGCAATGATATCAGGCGTGTTTCCCTGAATGGGACAGATAGTCCGTACGTGGACAGATTGTGTGCACGATCCTCCACAGGCTTGCAGAGTGAAAAGCTGTTAGTTTATCAACATCTTTCCAGCACTCTTAGCCATAGAGCAAGAAGACATTTTCCCTTGCTGGCCCATATGTGAATGTTTTTTACGGCACCCTCATCATATTGTCCAATATCACAAACATATCCGAAAATGTCGGTGGTCGTCAGTCCTTGGTCATTAGTCCTCACTAATGTTGGGTTATCAATATTCATGGCATTGATTTCTGCTTTTCTTTGACAGGTCTTCTCTTTCGAGTATTGGAGTATATGTGACAGCTGTACTAGATCGCCTGCAAAGCCAAAGATTTTAGTGTTGTCAAGAGAAACCCAACTGATGCTCTTCGATGCTGTCAGTTGTGGCTCTTGTATGTAACAATAACCGATAAATATATCATTTTTCAGCTCATGGTAGCGATTTATTTATCTACTGATTTGTTTTCTTTCTTCTTTTTCTGCGCAATCTTCTGCGTCACTGCAGTAGCGTTGATCCCACACCACACATGCTGTGTCTACAGCACACAACCCGTTCCAAGTTCATTCAGTCGGACTCCTAACGCCGGAAAGCCCTTAAGAAAAAGTAGCCAAGTGAGAGAGAGAGAGAGAAAAGAGAGAGAGAGAGAGAGAGAGAGAGAAAGAGACAGAGACACACAGACAGAGAGAGAGACACACACACATACAGAGAGACACAGAGAGACAGAGAGAGACACACACACAGACAGAGAGACAGACAGAGAAAGAGGGAGAGAGGGAGAGAGAGAGACAGAGAGAGAGACACACAGAGACACAGAGAGAGAGACACACACAGAGACAGAGAGAGACACACACACAGACAGAGAGACAGAAAGAGACAGACAGAGAAAGAGGGAGAGAGGGAGAGAGAGGGACAGAGAGGGAGACAGAGGGAGATTTTCATGTTTTAACGAAGAAGCAATACCAAAACTACGAACACAACAAAAACATGTCCAACTTCCTCGTTTAAAACCACATTTTGTTTGTACACATACATCAATACACGACTCAGACTAATTACCCAGCGACACCAAAGAAACAAAAACGATCATACAGAGGAAGACAAACCGCTACCATTTAAAGTCTATTGAACTTCTGTCAGAGGAAGCAGGAAACATGATAAACAAATTACCATGATACACTGATGCACGTCACGTCACCGCATTGAAACAGTGCTGAAGTATGTCAATGACAATTGGAATCAAGACGTTCAAGCCACAGAAGCAACTGTTCCTTGCTATTCATTTATGCATTTAAAAAAAATTTTTTTTACGTGTCCATTTATTTGTTTATCATTTAATTTTCTAATTTCATTTTTGCATGTTGTAACAGAGATTCTGGTCCTTCAAAGAAGGGGTTTGTTTCATTTTCGTTACGAGTTTAAACATTCATTCCCATATGTGCTTTTAGACAGAAAGGAAGGTAAATATATGTTCATGAGACATGGACCTTTCTGACACATCTATATTGTCTAATGATCCAGACACAAATGTACACTTCTTAAATCATTCAGTCTTATTTTCACACACACACACACCACACACACACACACACACACACACACACACACACACACACACACACACACACACACACACACACACACACAAACACACACACACACATCCTTAAGATGAAGAAAGCACAAGCATATAGACCCCAATGCATAACAGTGGATTTTGCACGCACCATAGATCGTTATACACACGATGTGTATATAGACACAAGCACATAGTATACAGACTTTTTGTATATAATTATTATGACTCTGCATACAGGATCAGTCACCCAGATTATACGGTGGCAAGCACCTGCTTTGTCATTTGACCGAAACCGAGTCAAAATGTACGTTTGTCATAACACAGGCGATTTCTTTGTTGAAACATTCTTGCTCTATTGGTCGCCGTATATTAAAATAATGGCCCGTGGGCACAAATGTATTCTTTTGTGTTTTGTCTATGGGTCAGACATGTGGCGTAGATTCAGCAAAAAAACAACAACAACTACAAACTTGCTACTACGTTCTTATTGGCATATTTTGTTCACAGACATTCAGTCAGCCAGGCAAACAGACACAACGATCCTTGGCTTTTGTGCGTTGGAATCAGTCCCGGACAATTTTATGTTATCAAAACAGCTTTAAAAAGTCAGGATATCGACTCAACTGCTGCCTTCAGGTAAACCCGCCATTTCCTCGGGTTGACGTTACTGTCAGCACAGTTTCCATTCAGAACTGACATTTGATGATCTCCTGTCATGACAGTCATATCAGTTGAGCTAATGTCGTTATTTCTGTCTTGTCGCTGGGTTTGCATCATTGCGGGCATAAAGCAAGGTAATGTAGGTATTTCTGTCTTTCACAATATCGTGACATTTCTTAGGTCAATCCAGAAACATAATTATAACCAGCGACTCGTAACCCGTTCACCGGCATGCTGTCTATCAGGTCTCGCTGGTGGCGCAGGGCATATGGTGATCAACACCCCATCGATTCGACGGATGAGTAAGCGTACTGGTCCTCTATCGTCTGTTATGAGTCTTCATGTCGGATACAAGACTGACCTTGAGGGCATATGTTATTCCACAGGCGCCACATGGGAAGGGTGCTAGGACTTTGGGTTCCACTTCCGCCGGTCCGCAAGGTGTGCGGTACACACAGAGATCACCGACCATTGTCAACAGCTCAGTTACTCACATCTAAAATCAGTGGAGGCCCTCAGCAGGTTTAAAAAAGAACCTGACGTGTAGATTTCGATCATCTGTTTGCACTAGCATCTACGACGGAACAAAATATCTCCTAACTGCACTGCGCATGCTCTGTTCAGTAATCAGGGGTTTCCGAAAACTAATCACTCTGATTCCCAATAAGTAACATAAAGTCAGAAAAAAAAGAACTATCACAGTAAGAAATCACAGTCTCGATGACAGCAGTAAAGAGTATATTATGGGAACAGGAACCGCAGATGCAATCAACACACACAGCACAGCCAGAAAATTAACTAGGCAGTGATACCCAGCCAAGTCGTTTTTCTGCAAATCTCTCTATTTGTATCTCTGGTCAAGCTAGACGTAATGACAATACCGTTTCTTGACAATTGTTACTTTAAATCAAGTCCGGCAGAAATCAGAACTGCTGTCTCTGTGGGACGGGTCATATGATCACAAAAGAATATGGGGCAATAGGATCACATGTTTAACATGATGACATCACTCTTAAAACTGGAATTTTGATACAATGATGCTGAACGTCGCAGTAACCCGATAACATCACGTGAAAAATAGCACAGACCAAAAATGGTACACACAAAACCAGCGCAATATGATGAGAATGTCACGACATTCGAATCGGATCTATACGTTCATTGTATTGTAATTATACAATTATACAATTAAACAGAATAATTTATCTTGGGAGTAGCCCGTTGGTGAACATTTGCTCTTCTCAAGCTAAAACAGCTTGGAAGGGGAATATAGACAGAATTCCAATTTCAGTTCAGATCTAGGCGGTAATTACTCTTACTCCCGGACTGAGAATCATTTCAATTAATATTCAGCGTTAACTGAACACTTTTTCTGATGAATCATCAATCTTGCACAATCACGAAAAACAAAACCAAAACCAATCAACCAAACAAATAAAACAAACAAACAAAAGCAAAAGTCACACACCCACACACCCACGCCCACACCCACAAAACGATCGCTCTACGACAGAGCAAAAAGATCAAACTAAAGGGACAAAAAGCATATCCTACAAATTATACTGCTTTTTTTTTCCTATCCAGATGTTCATTTTTTTCTACTAAAGATTTCGATTAACTTCAAACAAATGAACTTGTATTACATTTTATTCAGTTCAATTTGCTGTTTCTTTTCCTCGTCTTCTCTTTTCCCCATCTTTTTCCTGTTTTCCTTAATTGATCGACTTAAAAAAACACCGGATATCGGTTACAATCTGAGCCATGTTTAACCCTTTGACTCCCACATCCTGTCCACCAGCATCCTGCATTGCCAACCATACTAGCACATCAAAAAACTTAATCCTTTGACTCCCTCGTTCAAGCCACCAGCTTCCTGTAGGAAGCTGTCGGATAGAATAAGAGGGTCAAAGGGTTAAGTTTTTGTAGTTGGTGAATAGGGTGCGGCAGTCAAAGGGTTAAGTGTACTTTTAACGTAGTTTTCTTCGTAACAATGTTGTACACACGTACGTTTTCCTCCCTGTTACTTTTCAGTAAGAGATTTTTTAAGCACTCCAACACGCTTACTCCTCAGCTGATCAGTCTGGGTAGTGTGGATGTAGTATTCATTAAGTCGTCTTTGTTGCCTTAAAGCTGTTTTTCCATGAGTTGCCCCACTTAGTTTATTTGATAGTTTCTTTTACTTCTCAATAGTTGGCAACAAAATTGTGGAATGTGCTTGGACACTGAGATCCTGTCTTGCTTGGACACTGATCTGTATGGGACAGCCCCATTCGGCATATATGCTGAAGTAATACTAATGATGATGATGATGATGATACTACTACTACTACTTCTACTGCTACTAATCATGATGACGACGACAACAACAACGACAGTAATATTAATGATAATAACAACGACAACAACAACAATAATAGTAATAACAATAATAAGAATGATAATAATAATAATAAGTTTCCTTTCCATTATTGTTATTACATGCCGGTAAGTGTTGATATATATATAATATATATATATATATATATATATATATATATATATATATAAACAAATCAAAGCTTACACTCGCATCATTCACCTGTGCACGCAACATTCACTCACAATGAAAAAGAAAAATTCTTTCTGGATACAAATCACACGCACACATGGAGGTGGAAGACAGGAGGGAAGTGGGATGAAGGGGTGGATCGGCCACGGGGGGAAACCAGTGCTGAATGAAATGGTATGTCATCAAGTTGAAGGAAAAATGAGTTTGCGATAGCCGAGGAAGACACACGGGACGCTCATTCAGGTAATCGCAGACGGCAGTGTTCAGGTTACTCGCTGTCGCTGAAGGTAATGAACGGGGATCATTTCTGTTGTGTTCAGGGTGGAAATAAATTCTTGTTATGATCTTTGCCTCACTGATGTAGTCTGCTTCTGTCTGTCGTTTTGCAGATAGTAAGTCTACAAGCGGCGCGAATATCCAGGGACTGATTCTCTTTTCTATGCTTCCGTCAATTCTACATGTACATGTATGTGCACAGCAAGCTGGGATTTGGTATCATAAAAGATGTGTGCTCTACAAAATCCTCCTCCTCATTATCATTGTCGTTATCATCATCATCATCATCATCGTCGTCGTCGTCGTCATCATCATCAAGGCCATCATCAATGTCTTGTGTTCATCATCATCATCATCATCATCATCATCATCATCATCATCACCACATCATCATCATCATCATCATCATCATCATCAATGTCGTCGTGGTATCGTCGTCGTCATCATCTTGGTTATCATTACTAACTTTATTTATTATCATCATGAGTATAATTCATGAACAACTGACTCACCGGCAGCGCTATGATCATGGCGGCAATCCAGATGATGATGATCATGTTGCGCGCCCTGCTCAGTGTGGATCTGAACCGCAGGGGATAGCAAATGGCGTACCACCGCTCCACCGCTATGGCGCTTAGCGTCAGTACTGACACTGATACTGACGTGTTCTGCAAACAACATGGGAACAAATCTATAATTTCTATCATTATTTTTTTGTTTGATACTTGCTCATCTTTTTTCCTGGTGAAATTATAGGAAACAGTTATACTGTATAGCAGATTTAGGTGAAGTATTTCCATAATTCTATAATCACGCTGGTAGACATCTCAAAGTTCTTCGATTTTGAGGGGAGTTTTCTTTGATTATTGAGGGAGAATTCCACACCTTCAGCTCGCTGCTTTAATCTCCCAAACCCTAAAAAGTGTTAGGTACCCTCTCACAGATATGTGGGCTAGATGTCGAATGCATACAGTTCTTTCGATCCAGACACAAACCCGTGCATCAAACCGGAGGGCGAAAGCTCTACCGGGGAACCTTTAGTTACAACCAGAAACAAGACACCAATGTAATAAAACTCACAGTAGTATTTGCTCACATTTTTTTTTGTTCGAAGAAGAAAAGGTAAAGAAGACATGGAAGAAAAGAAGGGGAAGGAGAGGGAAACGACGAAGAAAACGGAGGATAAAAAAGAACACAAAGCAGTGGGAAAAAAAAGGAGAAAACTAAGAGAAGGAAACAAAAGAGGAAGAGGTGAAGCATGAGGAAAGAAGGATGCTGAGAAAGAGGAGGAGGAAGAGGAGGAAGAGGAGGAGGAGAAGAAGAAGAAGAAGCAGAAGGAGGAGGAGGAGAAGAAGATGAAAAAGAGGAGGAGGAAGAAGAAGAAGTAGAAAAAGAAGATGATGATGAAGGAGAAGAAGAAAAAGAAAGAAAAAGAAAGAAGAAGAAAGAAGAAGAAGAAGGACGAGGAAGAGGAGAAGGAGGAGGAGGAGGCAGAGAAGAAGAAGAAGAAGAAGAAGAAGAAGATGAGAAGAAGAAGAAGAAGAAGAAAAGAAGAAGAAGAAGAAGAAGAAGAAGAAGAAGGAAGAAGAAGAAGAAGAAGAAGAAAAAAAACAACAACAACAACAACAACAATAAAAACAAGAAGAAGAAGAAGAAGAAGAAGAAGAAGAAGAAGAAAAAGACGAAGAAGAACAAGAAGAAGGAGGAGGAGGAAGGAGGTGGGAGAGGAGGAGAAGGACATCACATTGAAAAAGAAAGGGAAGATGACGAGCAAAGAAACAAAAAAGTGTGCATAAAATAAACAAGTCGACTTAATCACACTGACAGCCTTAAGCTAAACAGATTCCACATCAGTCTCCTGCAAATAATCAAAAGACTTTCCCAGGGGGAAAAAAACAACGTCTACACCTTTTCCTGCCCAATACACAAACAAACACACACCTGCGTGCATACTCGGCGAAGGACCACCCACACCCACACCAACAGACAGACAAACGGACTATCAGAAATAAAGCGTGCGTAGACAGACTTGATTTGAAAACGTTAAAATAAAGCCTCGGTCGATCTGCCTGTCCGTCCGTCTTTCTCCTACACACACACACACTAACACACCCACCCACCCACAGAACACGACACACACATACACACACATCACTCACTCACCTTCACATTATACTGGTACGTAAATACGAACACAATGGTAGAACAGACAGAAGTCTTAAACTCATCCGAAAAACAGACGAATCATCATCACTATCAGATATACCATTTATTCCTAGGTTTACATAAAAATTATACTGACATATCAAAAATATACATCTCTCGACTTGGACATAACTAAGACACCAACATCAATAACAAAACGAGAAATATGTTTGAATTTGTTAAAATGCAATGATGGTCTAAAAATGTCAAAACGATTGAAAGAATCTCAACTAGAACTGTAATTCTAAACTTCAATTAAAACTTGACACGGCAAACCGAAATACACACAGGTGTACACACACACACACAGGTGTACACACACACAGGTGTACACACACACACAGGTGTACACACACACACACACACACACACAGAAGAAGAAGAAGAAGAAGACGAAGAAGAAGAAGAAGAAGAAGAAGAAGAAGAAGAAGAAGGTATGAAATAAACAGTGAAACACATTTCTGTTCACATTCAGTCTTTGCCTAACACAATACACCAACAGCACCAATATTTCAAAACTCTGCAAAACCGAAATCATCACAAACATAAAAGTTTTAAACTATCAGATTTCTAACTGCTATATCAAACAGATTACCGCCGTAATGCCAATGACTGATCAGCCTGTTGGCTAGTAGAAAAGCTAGTCGATTGTGTTAAACACTTTCAGACAGCCGCATCCCAAAGATGCTACTGTACGGAGGGTTGAAGCAAGATTACCACGATCATGGAAGATCACAAAAGCGATACAAGGATGCTATAAAGGCCAACCTCCTTGGTTGTGTCATTAACACCACCAATTAGAAAGACAGTATCCATCAACATCACCAACTGGAGAGACATCTTTCAACACCACCACCTGGAAAGACATTATCGATCAACACCATCAACTGGAAAGATATTATCCATCAACACCATCAACTGGAAAGAATTATACATCAACAACACCACCAACTGGAAAGACATTATCCATCAACACCACCAACTGGAAAGATATTATCCATCAACACCACCAACTGGAACATTATTATCCATCAACACTATCAACTGGAAAGATATCTTTCAACACCACCACCTGGAAAGACATTCTCGAAACAAGCAATTAGACAACTACACTGCTAGCAGGGCACAATCGTATTTGACGGGCGGAGAGCGAGTTGTTATCGACTTACAGAAGAGGGACGGACACGCCTCTGCAAGACCATCATGTAGGGCACCGACGAGAACTGTAACGGAAAAGCTGATCTGACTACGTGAAAAAGTGGACAGCCGTGTGTCAACGCCCTATCGGTATACTCAGTGCTATCGGCACAGTTCGTTGAAAACAACATACACAACAATATTTAAGAAATCTAAACTTAACGTTTCAACAGACTGCGTCGGAAGATTATAAATGTGTACACAATGAAAATAGAAAGGTCACGATTAAGTTAGAAATGCACTTATTTAAAATTCCCTGGTATAATTTGGCCTCCCTATCCCGACCTACTTTTGATTTTGTCGGCGTTTACAGCAAACGTGTAATACATTTGTTGCACTCCCGACAAACTATAAAACCATTTCATTGTTTTGGTAGACAGTCCTATTTCGATCTCTTGTAAACTAAATAAAGTACCTTTTTTAATTCATTCTATATGAACAAGTTTGTGATGTTTCTAAAACGGAAAGAATGTAGGCCTACATAAAATAAAAGTGGAATGTATCAATTTTTGCATGGCTATGCGCGCTGGTTGACCACCGGTGCCAGTGATGAGACACATATAACAGACCTGGTTTCCAGTGCTATGCTCTCCTGGGGAGGAGTTGTTAGTCGGGATGTGTGGGATGGAAAACATCTGCTTCCATGCCGATAGGGCGTTAACATCCGTGACTACGCCCAAACTGTTAGTGCACCAGTCACAGACAGACTGGCATGGAAGTCAGGACTTCAGTTTTCTCTGCCCTCATGTCCTCCCGAACAGTCAACAGGAAAAGCCAGAACAAGATTGAGGCAGCCGGGTTGTGGTTTCTAAGAAGAATGTTGAGAGTTCCATGGACAGCAAAGAAAACAACGAGACAGTCTTGATGGAAGCAAACACAAGAAGATCATCAATAAGGCAGACCAGGAAAAGACAAGCAATATTTATAGGCCATTTTATGAGGAAAAGGGAATTAGAGCACCCGGTCACAACAGGAAAGCTGGAGGGAAAGAGAGCACCAGGTAGACCCAGGGAGAAAATACTGGACGGAATTGCGGGGTGGCTGAGGACAGACAAGGTGGAAGATGTACTTGCAGCAACGAGGGTTAGATACATATGGAGGGCCATGATCGTCAACGCCATGCGGCGGGGCACCTGATATGATGATGATGATGTCCTTCCGGACGACAGCAGTAGACAAGGGAAACATGACGCGAACTATTTTTGATTTTTGTGGGCGGTCCGACTCCTTTACCTTACCGCTTTGTTTCCCCCGACAGCTGGGTAAACTGGAGGTTGAATATGGAAAGTTTCGGGTGCCAGACTCGATCCCGTGTTGTCAGACTGGATGGGGTGAGCTATATTTCTATGCCAACCAGGCGACAGCTCTTTGCGCCAACCAGGCATCAAACATACCCCTCGCAACTGACCATACATAGCACTATGGAAGA
>CM060315.1:55181634-55206634 GCA_030674185.1 Monoplex corrugatus
GACAAGACCGACGTCTGCACATTATAAAACGTTCTCATTATGAGTCATTGAATGAAGATTCAATGTCCCACGTGTAAACATTACGAAATAGCATGAAGTCAATGTATGGAGCTAGCTTAATAACATCGACCACGTAAATGTCTGTGGCTGTTAGCATGTGTGTATTTCGCTCACCGTCAAATCTTGATGCAGAAACTACCGTCTAATATCACTTTTAATGAAAAGACGTTAAATCAAGGAACGAACGAAATGCAGAAACTAGTAAGAAAGCAGAGAAAACCTGAATGAAGAAGGTAGAAAGAAAACTCTAGGGAGAGCTAGACAACAGAAGGTCTTCAGAGAAGTAACCCCCTTTAGACAAGTGTTTCGACCCTGAATTCCTTACACTCTCGGGGGGCCGGGCCACATCCAGGTCATGACTCCTGGATGCCCTTCTGCTGTTGTCTATTTTTTTTTTTTTTTCCCACGCCGGGGATCGAACCTGGGCGATTCTGCGCTTCAGAACTGCGGTACGCGGTTTTACCAATGTGCTAACGGGGCACACATCATCTGTAGGGAATTTAATCCTTATGAAGTTCTTTTTTCGTTCCTCCTTGCCCAGATCCAGCTTGAGCTCCTTTCTGCTGCCTCTGCCATTGCTTTAAGGGCTCTAGTCCTCTTCTTCCCAGAAATGGCGAGTTGTTTCATGAGATCATAAGCGGAGGTGCCCACAAACCCTCTTGCCCCGACCTCTATGGCGAAGATTTTGACCCGCAGACCTGCTTTCTTCAGGGTGCTGGCAAGACCGGCGTATTTTTCGGTCTTGTAGATATGTGCTTCTTCCATTCTGCTTTCGTATGGCACAGTGAGTTCTATCAGAATCACTTGTTTCGAGGAGTCAGAGTGGAGAGCGATGTCTGGTCTCATGCCTGTCTTGCTGATGACATCTGGGTAATTTCTCCACTCTGGGAGGTCTGCTGTACACTCCCAGTCGACTGCTCCATCCAGAAGACCCTTTGGCAATGTGCTGGTTGTCATAGCACTTTTGGGCCAGACCTGTTTCCCTCCTGCTTTGTAGAACGTTGTCATAGCAATTGGTGCGTTTGGGGTCATGGTTTTTTCGCTAACCACATCTGTGATCACTTTCAGAACTTGGTTGTGCCTCCATGTATACCTTCCTTGGGCTAGCGCTACTTTGCAAGAGCTTAGGACATGTTCCACTGTTTGTTTCTTCTGACAGAGCGGACATGCTGGGTCGTCTGCTTTCCCCCATTTCACTAAGTTTGCATTCGAGGGGAGCAGGTCATATACAGATCTGAGGAGGAAGCTTATCCTTAGAGGAGCCATGTGCCACATATCGTTCCAGCTGAGACTTCTTTGGAGTGCACTGTCCCATGTTGTCCATTGCCCCTGTTGACCTTGCTGGACTGCCTTCTGCACTCTTTTGACATCTTCTTCTTCCTTCAACTCCTGTATGATCATGTCTCTTTTTTCCTTCCCTTTGGCTTTGGACCACCACTGCATTTTTGTTGCTCCCAGTCCCTGTCTGTTGGTTTGCGTGTGTCCAATTATTTCTTTGATGCTGAGGTTTCTCTTGGCATTGTTTACAGCCTCTTGGACTTTCCACTTTCTGCCAGTTCTCAGCTTTGGATGAACTGATCTCACGATATTGTCTTCCGATTCCTCCAGCATGCTCAACAGTCTTGCTTTTCCAACTTTGTATTCCTCCACTATGGATTTGAGAGGTAGCTTCAGCATTGCTTGACGACAGTAGAATGCAACATCAGTGAGACCAGGTGGGACACCGAGCCATTTTCTTGTGTATTTGTTGATTTTGGCTTCCATTGCTTCGACTGTGCTGATGCAAATGTCATAGATTAGCAGTGGCCACAGCAGCTTTGGTATCAGCATGAACTGTAGACACCAGACTTTGTATTTGCCTGGCAGTCCGCAGTTATCTATTTTCTTCAGGCCTTCTTCTGCTGTTTGCTTGGTTTCACATCCCCTTTGTGTGTCTTTCAGGGAGTCATCATACCATCTTCCGAGACTTTTTACTGGCTCTTCTGTGACAGTGGGGATGGCTTGGTTGGCTACCATGAATTTGACTGAATCTGCCACTTTTCCTTTTCGCAGTGAGAGACTTCGGGATTTCTTAGGTTTGAACCTCATTCTTGAAGAGGCCACCAGCTCATCCAGCTGCTTTAAGATTTGGTGTGTCTCTTCCTCATCCGTGGACAAGACTGTTGTGTCATCCATGAAAGCTTTCAGAGGAGGCATCTGGTATCCATCTCCCAGATTCACTGGACCTGAACTCTTCATTGCAGCTTTCAAGATGACTTCCATTGCCAACACGAACAGTATGGGAGAGATTGCACAGCCCATTGCAATGCCCACCTCTAGGTCTATCCAGTCCGTGGTGTATTCTTTGGTAGAGAACCGCATTGAGAACCCTTGGAAATACTTCCTCAGCATTGTTCGGATGTGTCAGAACAATCTGTACAATTTGCAATGGCTTAAAAGCTTTCCTGCTATGTTCAGTTGCCATAGCTTGAAAAGCTTTTGTGCTGGGTTGCAATGGTCTGAAAAGCTTTTGTACTATGTTCAGTCTATATTTCTGTCTTCATGTTGAAGAGTAACCCACGTGATCCGTTTTTGTGCTTAATTTCTCAAGAACAGTCACTCGGGATCTGAAATTACAACAGGGAAAAAAAAAAAATCAATAAAAAACCCAATATCTACCGATTTAATAAACAGCATTACTTTCAACCGTGTTTTACTGTTTGTTAATTGCTTTATCAATGTAGAAACAAAACTCACAAAGTCAAATAAATCCTCTCAGATGACATTTGAAGAGTATGTTTAACAGGGTACTCAACACAACTTATAGAAACCAAAAGTACACGAGAAGTTGTATCAAATACACGGAACAAGACAGATGCAACGTTTCGGCCAAGGGATCTTTGTCAAGACACACACAAGACAAAAAAGAGTTTTAGTAGATCCAGGACAAACACAACAGATCCGATAATTTCCCTGATATTTCGTTAAGGTAAAGAAACTTACAAAACTTAATTCTAAATATTTTTTACAAGAATGTAGGTGACAATACGCACTTATATTTGCTGAATAAAAAACAATTATGGAAGTTTTTTTTTCTTTCAGACATCATTTCCAGTTCCCCCCCCCCCCCCCCCCCCCCCCCAAGGTCTCTCACGTCAGCAAAATTTACACGAACATGACCAAGTTACACTCCCTTCCAATAAAAGGTCCCTAGCACACAATCTGATATAATCACTGTCTCAGACCTATCCGTTCAGACATCGATAATGTGATACCTTCGTCATAGTTTGTCTTCTTTTTGCCACCATTCCCCTCCCCCCTCCCCTTGTTATCTGGTTTTTGTACATGGTGTTATCTCTGCATCGTTGTATTTCTTTTTTGCGTCGCCCATTTTTGTCTGGTTTTGTTCACACACACACACACACACACATGCAGAGAGAGAGAGAGAGAGAGAGAGAGAGAGAGAGAGAGAGAGAGAGAGAGAGAGAGAGAGAGAGACAGCGGCAGGGAAACAGAGAGAGACAGTAAGAAAAAGATGCAGAGTGCGGCAGAGAGAGAGAGAGAGAGAGAGAGAGAGAGAGAGAGAGAGAGAGAGAGAGAGAGGAGAGAGAAGAGAGAGGAGAGAGAGAGAATTTTACTGGTATTATGTTAGTCGTAACGCTGACGCCGAGTGCGCGTGTTTTGTGCTTAATCTTTCGTTCGCCATCTGGCCTATATGGTCAGGCCATATCTGGCGATGATTTTTCTTGTTACTGCCGGCTGAGGAGTTGTAGACTGCTATGTCTCCTGTCGCTCTATTTGATACAGCCGACATCACTGAAATACAACGTTCAGCTGTCTTGTCCTCCGGACCGGATGGGCAGGTTGATAAATAGACGACGTCAGTCTGAACTTGCGGTTCATGTGTACGTTATGCCGATTGTGTCTGTAGAATGAGATTGTTGTTCTCATTTATGAAATGTGGGACAGCAGCATCTGGAGGGGTTCTTCGTCCGATCTGACGCAGGAGCACAAGAGTTGACAAACTGGATTCCTGTAAGTGTCTCAATTACTAGATCTGTATAGACCTTATCACACCAGAGATGAGTGTGATGGTCTGGTTCTGTACCGACAACCCGTATACTGGTCTTGACTAAAGTTATTAACCAGGGGAGCCATATTTGAGGTTGAACCTGACTTCTCTGGCGTACTGTTGTCAGTTTCTCTTCGAAAGCTCCCCTTGTTGTGCTCTCCTACTTCCTGAGGCTCGCTAGCTTTTGGCTGGCCTTAGCTTCTGTTCGATCAACGAGTGGCTTCCAGATCTGCCTATTGTAATAAAATGATTGTATGGTAAGGCACTTCTTCATCGTTTCAAACAGGGCTTTCTTCGAGCTCGATGATGGCAGGTTTTTGTTTGGTCACTAACATGAAAAATGCCGCTGAAGATTTCTCGCTGTTCATGGAGACGCACTATTCTTTTGCCTTTGCATTCAGCTTGATCTGTTGCTTGTCTCATTTTGCAGATGGCAGTTGTCGTATGTTTTTCCTTTCATCAGTCATCAGGTCATCCCATACAGAGCAACTTTGTCAGCAATAGGCAACTCAGAAACCTAATCGCTGATGAACAGATAAAAGAAGGTAGGGGAGAGCACACATCGCCTTGTAAAACCTCAATGCACAGTTTATATTTCGCTGTGGTTATAGCAGATAGTTCACATTTTGCTGTGGTTACAGTAGATAGTTTATATTTCGCTGTGGTTATAGCAGATAGTTTATATTTCGCTGTGGTTATAGTAGATGGAGATTTTTGTTCTGCGTAGAGGAAGGCACTGATCCAGTGGTACATTTTTTTTAAATATGTACCGTCTACAGATTGAGAAGAAGTCCATCAGTCCAGGCCTTGTCGAATGCTTTCTGCAGATCTATTCAGGAAACAAGGCACCTCCAGTTTCTTTTTGTGACAGATATTTCATCTGATCTGTGGTGTTGCGGAGCTGTCTGAATCCTGCATGTTCAACTGCCAGGAGTTTGTGGTTTCCAGGTACCACCAGAGGCGCTTGTTCTCAGGTCTTTCCATGGTCATTGCCACGCAGCTGATCAGGCTGACTGGGAAGTAGATGGAGGTCTGTTTTGGGTTCTTTCCTTTCTAGACAATAGGTCTCAATCACCTCTCTCCAGATCTGTGGCGGTTACTTCCTTCTACTTTGTTGGAAAAAGAGCGTATTGTATTTCATACTGTGCTTTATTTTGTTCACAGAGTCCTCCATGAAGGGTTGTGGTCTATCATATAGGTAAATTATGGGCATACCTGTCCATTTCCTCTCCACACCCGTATGAGCGCGCGTGTATGTATGTATGTATGTATGTATGTATGTATGTATGTATGTATGTATGTATGTATGTATGTATGTATGTATGTACGTATGCACATATGTACATGTATGTATGTATGTATGTAGTACGTACGTACGTATGTATGTGTGTGTGTGTGTGTGTGTGTGTGTGTGTGGTGTGTGTGTCTGTGCGCATGCGTGCGTGTGTGTGTGTGTGTGAGTGAAGTGTGTGTATGTGTGTGCATTGCTCTTGGTAGTTTGCTTTCAATTCAACAACTACACATCGACGTTTTACTGCCATTTGTGCATCGAGTCATTTGTCATTCGTTTGTGCAATAACTATACTGTTAGCCACATTGTTAAGGCCAATGATCACCCTACTGTAAAACCGTAACATTTTGTCCAGAATCTCTCTTTCCCTCGGCCCTCCTTCTCTCCCCTACATTTCTCTGTATCGATTTTTAAGTAACCTCTGTCTCCAGTGTACTTTTGTCAACCCATCGTCAAAGTCCACACAAATGTTTTCCTATTGATTATTAATACTCTTTGTTTTTTCCCCTATCCCTTACGAGGCCACCCAGGAAGTCCATAAAAATGAACGAGCAAATTTACGCAGACTCATAACAAAACTCTTACCAAGATTGTCTTGTAGCTGAATTTCTTGTGACTCCTTCAGACAACCATTAGAACTCGAGAAAGTCGTTTTCCTATATCTTGGAAATGACGAAAAAGGTGTACTTAACGTGTTCCTATGGTGCTCTTGTCCGACTAAATCACTATAGTTATAGGTTATATTTGAGCTTAGTACGAATGAGTCATCTGGCAATACCTGACAATGAATGAGAGAGAGAGAGAGAGAGAGAGAGAGAGAGAGAGAGAGAGAAAGAAAGAAAGAAGAGAGAGAGAGAGAGAGAGAGAGAGAGAGAGAGAGGAGATGAGAGAGAGAGAGAGAGAGAGAATTTATCATTAGTTTCGGAAAATTAGGAAAGTATAATTTTATAGCATTGTGCGTGTAGGCGTTCGACCGTGTATGTGTATGTGAGAGGAAGAGAGAGAGAGAGAGAGAGAGAGAGAGAGAGAGAGAGAGAGAGAGAGAAGAGAGAGAGAGACAGAGCAAGAGAGACAGACAGAGACGCAGAGAGAGACAGAGACAGAAACAGAGAGAAAGAGAGAGAGAGAGAGAGAGAGAGAGAAGAGACAGAAAGAGAGAGAGAGAGAGAGAGAGAGAGACAGAGAGAGAGAGAGAGAGAGACAGACAGAGTTTCAAAAGATATGACAGGTTAATTTTTCATTTTCCTTTACAAAAGGCACACAGGCAAACGATTGAAAATATACATTACAGTCATGCGAGATACATGTATGTTCAGCAATTCATAAAAAAAGCACTATAATTTATGCAGGTAACGTTGTACGTATTTCAACGCATAGGCTCACAAAACAATCTTACGACTCGCGCATTTCCTAAATTGATAAGCTAATCTTGTTAGCAGCAAATAGTTAATACAGATATGTGTATTTTCAGGTCTTTTCAGTCACTGGTATGCATTCTTTTTCCCTTGTAAACTCGACTAATTGCATCCGGAAGATGATATTCTTCGTAATGGCCGCGTTTCGTTACACTGAATAACACACGAGGCACATCTGTTTATCGTGAAATCTTTCAAACCACGTAAATGCCATACGGGTTTCTTCATAGAATACTTTTACACTTACAGTGCCTGGAACAAATCCGCGTTATTTCTGCACCTGGAACATATTCTGTCATTCCTACCGTCCATTTTATGCAAGTAAATATCTATTGTACGTCACTGAAAATTTTTGATTGTGTTTCTCCTACATCTGATCTGTTTTGTAGTTCTCACCTGTCTCACCTGTCGGCGTCAAAGGGTTCGGTGCTGGCCGATGCTCACCTAGACACCACAATCTCCTTCCAGGCCACTTTGTCTTGACTTTTGCGGACAATTTCTTGAATATTTAGGCCACTGATGCTGGTTATATTCTCGATGTATGAGGGATTAGCCGATAGACTTGCAGAAGTCAATAGATGAGTAACTCAGTTGCATGATGTTGAAATATAGTGTCTTTCTGCAAGGCACTGGAATTTCAGTTTACTCAACTGAACACAGACACAACAGACAAGCAACTTATTATTCATGAAATATGACACAATATTTCATTTTGGCTTGTCGACAACTAGGTGAGAAACACAGAGTTAAAACACCAAACGTTGTAGAACTATTGGCTGTCTTCAAACCAGCAAGCCCAGCAAAACTTAAGTGTATGAGACGAGAGTATAAAGTAACAGTATAGTGTGTAACATTTCCTTCCCTCTTGGTCTTTCCTTTGCGCAATTTTTTCTTATTCATCTTGTACCTTTCCTTCTCCCCCCTTCCTCCATCCCTCTCCCTCCTCTTCGCTCTTCTACTTTTCCTCTTCCTTATCCCTCCATTTCTCTTCATCCTCTTCTCTCTTATGCTCTTCCTGCTTATTCCTCCGTCCCTCTCCCTCTTGAACGTTTCTTCCTCTCCATCCTTCATCCCCCTCTCTTCAGTTCCCTCTTGCATTTTCCTCCTCCTTCCCTCTCTTCCCCATTGTTCATTTTCCTTCTTATCCTTCCTCCACTTCCCTCTCGTACTTTTCCTCCCCCTCCTCCTCCCTACATCCATTTTCCTTCCTCTTCTTCATCCTGTATTTGTCCTCCTCCTTCTTCTATCTTCTTTTCCCTCTTGTACTTTTCCTCCTCCTCCTTCTTCTATCTTCTTTTCCCTCTTGTACTTTCTCCTCCTTCTTCTATCTTCTTTTCCCTCTTGTACTTTTCCTCCTCCTTCTTCTATCTTCTTTTCCCTCTTGTACTTTTCCTCCTCCTTCTTCTATCTTCTTTTCCCTCTTGTACTTTTCCTCCTCCTTCTTCTATCTTCTTTTCCCTCTTGTACTTTTCCTCCTCCTTCTTCTATCTTCTTTTCCCTCTTGTACTTTTCCTCCTCCTTCTTCTATCTTCTTTTCCCTCTTGTACTTTTCCTCCTCCTTCTTCTATCTTCTTTTCCCTCTTGTACTTTTCCTCCTCCTCCTTCTTTTATCTCCTTTTCCCTCTTGTACTTTTCCTCCTTCTTTTATCTCCTTTTCCCTCTTGTAATTTTCCTCCTTCTTTTATCTCCTTTTCCCTCTTGTAATTTTCCTCCTTCTTTTATCTCCTTTTCCCTCTTGTAATTTTCCTCCTTCTTTTATCTCCTTTTTCCCTCTTGTAATTTTCCCCTCCTCCTTCTTCTATCTCCTTTTCCCTCTTGTACTTTTCCTCCTCCTTCCATCTTCTTTTCCCTCTTGTACTTTTCCTCCTCCTCCTTTTTCTATCTCCTTTTCCCTCTTGTACTTTTCTTCCTCCTCCTCCTTCTTCCATCTCCTTTTCCCTCTTGTACTTTTCCTCCTCCTCCTTCTTCGCTCTCCTTTTCCCTCTTGTACTTTTTCTCCTCCTCCTTCTTCTATCTCCTCTTCCGTCTTGTACTTTTCCTCCTCTTCCTTATTCTATCTCCTTTTCCCTCTTGTACTTTTCCTCCTCCTCCTCCTTTTTTCTATCTCCTTTTCCCTCTTGTACTTTTCTTCCTCCTCCTCCTTCCATCTCCTTTTCCCTCTTGTACTTTTCCTCCTCCTCACTCCTTTTCTATCTCCTTTTCCCTCTTGTACTTTTCCTCCTCCTCCTCCTTCTTCTCATCTCCTTTTCCCTCTTGTACTTTTCTTCCTCCTCCTCCTTCTTCCATCTCCTTTTCCCTCTTGTACTTTTCTTCCTCCTCCTCCTTCTTCGCTCTCCTTTTCCCTCTTGTACTTTTTCTCCTCCTCCTTCTTCTATCTCCTCTTCCGTCTTATACTTTTCCTCCTCTTCCTTCTTCTATCCTTTTCCCTCTTGTACTTTTCCTCCTCTTCCTTCTCCCTTCTTTTTCGTTCTGTACTTCCCCCCCCCCCTACTCCCTCCCCTTCTCTTCCCTTTTGTACTTTCCTTCCTCCATCTGCCTCCACTCCTCTTGTTCCGTCTTCATTTTGTCTCCCCCTCGCTCTGTCCCTTTTCTTCCTGTTCCCTATAGCACTTTTTCTCCTTCCTTCTTCCAATCCTCTCCCTCCTCTTCCCTCTTGTGCTTGTCCCCCTTCCTCCTCGCTCCATCCCTCTCCTTCCTCTTCTCTCTCGTATTTTTCCCCTCCTTCCTCCTCTTCCTTCTTGTAATTTTCCTCCCCCTCACACATTATCCCTCTCCCTCCCCCTCTACCCTGTACTTTTCCTCCTCCCTTCTCGCCAGTCCTTCCTCCTCCCCTTGTACTTTTCCGACTCCTCCTCCTTCATCCCCCTCCATCCTCTTCCCTTTTGTATTTTTCTTCCTCATCGCTCTATCCTTTTCCCTCCTCTTCCTTGTGGTACTTTTCCTCCATCCGTATTTCTCATTTTCCCTATTGTGTTTTCCCTCTCTTTCCCCGCAATCCTCTCCTCCCTCTTCCCTTTTGTACTTTTCTTCCTCCTCCCTCCCTCCCTTCACTTCCTTCTTGTACATTCCCTCCTCTTTCTACTTCCCTCTTGTACTTCTCCTCCTTTTTCTACTTCCCTCTTGTACTTCTCCTCTTTCTACTTCCCTTTTGTACTTCTCTTTCTACTTCCCTTTTGTACTTCTCTTCCTCTTTCTACTTCCTTCTTGTACTTCTTCTCTACTTCCCTCTTGTACTTCTCCTCCTCTTTCTACTTCCCTTTTGTACTTCTCTTTCTACTTCCCTTTTGTACTTCTTCTCTACTTCCCTCTTGTATTTCTCCTCTTTCTACTTCCCTCTTGTACTTCTCCTCTTTCTACTTCCCTCTTGTACTTTTCCTCCTCTTTCTACTTCCCTCTTGTACTTCTCTTTCTACTTCCTCTTGTAGTTCTCCTCTTTCCACATCCCTCTTGTACTTCTCCTCTTTCTACTTCCCTCTTGTACTTTTCCTCCTCTTTCTACTTCCCTCTTGTACTTTCTCTTTCTACTTCCCTCTTGTATTTCTCCTCTTTCTACTTCCCTCTTGTACTTCTCCTCTTTCTACTTCCCTCTTGTACTTCTCTTTCTACTTCCCTCTTGTACTTCTTCTCCTCTTTTCTACTTCCTCTTGTACTTCTCTTTCTACTTCCCTCTTGTACTTTTCCTCCTCTTTCTACTTCCCTCTTGTACTTCTCCTCCTCTTTTTACCTCCCTCTTGTACTTCTCTTTCTACTTTCCTCCAGTACTTCTCCTCTTCTTTCTACTTCCCTCTTGTACTTTTCCTCCTCTTTCTACCTCCCTCTTTCACTTCTCCTCTTTCTACCTCCCTCTTGTACTTTTCCTCCTCTTTCTACCTCCCTCTTTCACTTCTCCTCTTTCTACCTCCCTCTTGTACTTTTCCTCCTCTCTCTACTTCCCTCTTGTACTTCTTCTCCTCTTTCTACTTCCCTCTTGGAATTCTCCTTTTTCTACTTCCCTCTTGTACTTTTCCTCCTCTTTCTACTTCCCTCTTGTACTTTTCCTCCTCTTTCTACTTTCCCTCTTGTACTTCTTTCCTCCTCTTTCTACTTCCCTCTTGTACTTTTCCTCCTCTTTCTACTTTACTCTTGTACTTCTCATTTCTTCATGACTGCCTCCCCCCCCCCCCCCCCCCTTGTCTCTCGTATATTTTTCGTCTTCCTTTATCCCTCTCCATCCTCTTCCCTCTTACACTTTTCCTACTCCTTCCTCCCTCCCTCTTCCTCCTGTTCATTCTTCCCAACTATACTGCTCCTAATCTCTTTTCCATTCCCGCCTCTATCTCTTCAATTTTCCGCAACAATGAACCAGCAGTAAAACAGTAAAACAGACAACACAATAGTCGGTAAAGTCATTCCAGCAGCCGTCTTCTGTGGGGGTCATGATCAAGTGAGCAGACATTCAGCATTAAACTGAAATATTATCTAGCAGAATGATGACTTATAGAAAACATTTGGAAGCGTAGCGTGTTCAGGCGTAAAAAAAAACCTATCCAAAAAGCGGTAACACCTAACATTCTCTTTCTCCTGTTGTGCACAGTGTGTGGTGGAGCATGGGGATGGGATTGCAACAATGACGCATCACAAACTAGCATTCTGGATTGATATTTTTGTAGTGCTGATAGTTTAATACAGACTGAACCAGTCTGAGTCACCACTGCAATTTGACCACCCCCCTCCCCCCCCCCCCGCTCCTGAACAACAGCAACAAGGCATTCTCCCCCGCTCAGACAGATCTGGCGCTAGAATACACACCTGAACTTGATCACTTTGACAAGACTAGCTAACCATCACCAGAACTCTATCATGAACCCTCACTATCAGGGTCGGCATTTAGCCAGGGCAACAAACAAATTCTGAAGCTGAGGGTTTGGGGTACGGCTAGGATTAGGACCGAGATCAATTACACCACATTCTTATATAAAATCCCAAAGAACTAAACTGTACGATCACCCCTGCTAAATCCCCCTTTACTGTCTGCCATGTAAAACTGAGGATTGAGTCAATTTTCGCATTTACGGGGAACTGCTGAGAAATCCTTTAGACGCAATACGTTTCGTTTAAAGACAAACATTCGACTAAGCCTCCGACTGAAAATAGTCAAACATTGTTGCCAATTCTTGCATTCATCCACAAACCTGAACGGATCACTTAAAAATTCTATCATTCATCCTGCTTGCCACTCTATCCTGCAACATACCAAAAGACTGATATGTCAGGAAAGATAATCGTGGACTGTTACTTTGAGAGCGTCCATGTAATACATGTAATTCAGTCACACAGCCACTTACTGTTATTTTGTAATCCTGGATCGATAAAAATCTACCTTAACTGTCCATTTGTTGCCCGTCACGTAATCACGGGGGCACTGTTTCGTAGGTAGGGACCACTCTTTCCACTGACACAAGAGTTATGACTCTTTCCACTCCCTGTCGTCTCCATAACGCTGACGGGCTTCAGAGTTACCTCCCGGCTTCACGACTTAATACCGTTAGCTGGCATCTGGTTAATGTAGGGTGGACGACATAAAACCAATATTCCATTTACTGCCCCTCATCTGACAGCGCACAATAATCTGCCAAGCCCCCACTCCCTACCTTCTTGCTCAGGGGCGAGAAAGAAACAAACAGAACCCTTGTTCTGAAGTTTTCCTGAAATGGATCTGTGCACTGGAGATCCAACCAATTTGGTCTTTTGCATGTCGTGTTAATGTCATCCAACACCCTTTCTTACATGCCAAACTCTACTGCCTGTACCTTTTCTGTTACTGTCCAAAACGTTTGCTGGATCGGATCAACATAGATCAAGCTACTCGCGTCTCACGAAGCGGAATTACACATGGCATCAAAGTGAACTGTACTTTTTCACAAAGAACGGATTAAAGTGTGCCCTTTGTCAGGAATTTTACCGGTAAACAGAATGAAGGTCTACAATCTTCTGAGAGAAAGAAAGTGTGCCTTTTGCCAGAAATAAGATCTATAGCCGTGGCAGAGAGAGAGAGAGAGAGAGAGAGAGAGAGAGAGAGGAGAGAGAGAGAGAGAGAGAGAGAGCAGCGCTTGTTTGCTTGATCAAGTCGACTGAGTTTTATCAAACAAACGAACGACTGTCAAGCACTTACCGTGTCTAAACCCTTGTCACAGTGTCGCGTACACATCTGACGGAGATCTAAATCACTTAAAGTGTCAAGAGTTAAAAAAAAAAAAGCACTGGTTTTATCATCTATCAGTAGCAAAACAAAACGATGGAACTGGAACTAAATTTAAATTTGTTCCAGACAAATCTACTGCACTCCATCCAATCTTGCCAGCAATTTACTCTTAATAGCTAGACTTTTGGAGCCTTCACAAAAAAGTGAACACTGCAGAAGTCTTGAAATGTGAGAGGAGAACGGGATCTGTGGAACACTAAGTTAACGAGTGAGAGATCAGGATGGGCAGAAACAAACCCGTGTTTGTATTGTGATTTGAGAAGACAGATCTCCACTCTACGGTTTTATAAACTGAGCCAGCTAATCAGCAAGCTTCAATGAACAAAAACAAATAAACAAACGAAATAAACACAAACAAACAAAACAAACAAACACAATCGAAACAACAAATATTACACAGACACACCACAGTATCATAGCCATGTCTCTGTACAGTTTGTATTGTCCGCTGTTGGACTTACGGGTTTTAGGCCAGTGGACAGTCCGCAGCAATCACGGGTCTGACGCCTCATGTTTGCGCCATGAACATCTGATAACCCAATACAACACGATACATTTTGTCAACTGCTTCAATACGCGACCAACTTTGTCTTGCACATATGCCACAACAAATGATGCTGATAAAGTGCCTTACGCTTAACGACATACGCAATATTTTATCCAGCAACTAGTGCAGCTAGGCTTTCTCATGTCAAATAACGCACATAGTCTTTCTTATGCCAAATGTCGCACAGTCTTTCCAATGCTAAATGAAGCACATCGTTTTTCTTATGCCAAATGACGCACATAGTCAATGGCGCGCACAGTCTTTCTCACGCCAAACATAGTTTTTCTCGTGTCAGATGACGCACATGGTCTTTTTCACGCCCAATGATGCACATAGTTTTTCTCACGTCAAATGAGGTGCATAGCTTTTTCATATCAATATGACGCGTATAGTCTTTTTATTTTATTTTACGCCAAATGACACTATTGTTTTTTTCACGCCAAATGACACACACAATCTTTTTCACTTCAAATGAGGTATACAGCCTTTTTCACGTCAACATGACGCGTATAGTCTTTTTCACGCCAAATGACGCCATTGTGTTTTTCACTCTAAATGATGCACATTGTGTTTCTCTCACCAAATGACACACATAGTCTTTTTCACGCCAAATGACACACGGTCTTTTCCATGCCGAATGATATACACAGCACTTCTCACGTCAAATGACGCACACAGTCTTTCACACGCGGAATGAGGAACATGTCTTTTTTAATGCCAGATGACGCGCACAGTCTTTATACAGCAAATGACGCACACAGTCTTTTTCATACCAAAATGATGCATAATATACTTTTCACTACCAACGTCTCTTAATGAAATGATGCACACAAGACATCTTACGCCACATGGCAAAATTAGCGTATTTTACGCCAAATGACGCACGCAACGCGTCTTACGCCACACAACGCGTTGAGCGTATTTCACGCCAAATGACGCACTACGCCTTCCCACCACATGACGTGATCAGCGTATTTTGCGCCGAACGATCAATCAACATAACGTGTCCTATGCCATCAGTGTATTGTACGCCAAATGCTGAACAGCGTATTTTTCGCCATACGGATGCATACACAGGCTTTCGTCCAAAGACGCCGACAACATAATCTTACAACAGGTAAGAGAGACACAGCTGGTTTTTCCCTACCTGACTCTCACACACAGTCTCTCACACACACATGTACACTGCAGCCCGCCTCCTTGCCCGCGGCATGGAAGCTTGACAGCGATCAATCACAACATAGTTTCAGTTTCACTTTCAGAAGCTTCAATGAAGGCGTCTCCGCACGCGATGGTTCTGTATGCGCCACGAAATGCATCGTGAAAGAAAACTTTCACAGAAACCATGGCAAATTCCATACGTCTGATGCATAAACTTATCATGCACATGTTATTGTCGTCTTGAGACTTAATAGCTTCTAATCGAAGCAATATTACTTACACAGTTACCTATTCAGCGCAACTATGTACGCAAACAAACAAACAAACAAACAAAAACCCCAAACAACAACAACACAACAAAACAAACGAACAAAAAAACCACACGCACACAAAACATAAAAACATCCAACCAACCAACCAGAAACAAAACCAACCAACCAACAAACCAAACCAAACTAATAACAAAACAAAACAAACAAAACAAAACAAACAAAACAAAAAAGCAGAATCTCAGTTATCGATAAGATACAAGCTTTGCTTGCCGAAAATAATGAAGGAAAGATTTTATTTGTGACATGATATCAACCTCCATTTCGTTCAACACAACTGCTGATAGTAACAGTTTACAAAAATGTGGCTTCTCCTTTTCTCCGTACTTATTTTTTCACACGAACTTCATAATTCGTAAACGTGGCTTATTAACAACAACACCGACAACAACAGCAGCAGCAACAACAACAACAACACACACACAACCTCAGCCCGTTTGGATCTGTTCCATGATTAACGTAGTAAATATCAACATGATTCAAACTGAATCATTTGTCACAAAAACCCAAAAGGCTATAAACACAACATGAATAACAAGACAAAGCAGAGATGAAATGCATGCACACGTAACGGTTAAGCTTTGTCTCCTTTTCCAGTCCATATACGATGCATAAAGGAAAACATAATTTTCAGTTCCTGGATTAAAACAACAAAACGCATCTCGTTTAAAGTAAACTGTTTCAAACAGAGATGAAAAAATGCACTCTGCTCTCTCTCTCTCTCTCTCTCTCTGTCTCTCTGTCTCTCTTATATCTGTACATGTTATTTACCACGTCTATCGTCAGTGTTACAGCAGCGATGAGTTAATGTGATGTTTGGTCCGCAGATGCCACTAAGTACCCACTGACCCCCATCTTACCGCTCCCTTTCAAACCCCAACCCCACTCTCACACTTAATATTCCATGGCCACATTATGATTCCAAAAGCGTTTGAGAGACAACTGGTCTCTGTTCTGAAAACATAAATTTCAATCTTCCCTTCATGTGATGTTGAAATCTAGACCATCCGATTACTGCGGTGAATAGAGTCAGCAGAAAAAAATAATAAAAGGCGGCATTATTCTGCCCATGGCCGCCATCAGTTAAGGAAGAGCTTAAAATTCCAAAATTCCAAACATTTCTGAGAACAGTCCCACCCAAAACATTCCGGGAAACGACAACCAAATGCAAGGTCATTAAGTGCAAGATAAACATGTACCAAAAGCAGGCTATATGCAAAATAACAACATACGCAGTAGATGTACATTTTCTGGTTCCCTGTTTTCTTCTTTTTTGCTGACTGGTATTTCTTTTCATAAAAACAATAGTTTTGTTTAGATTAAAAAAAAAAACTATCTATACCTAATTTTAAATAGACAGCATCAGTTTCTTAATTGTTTATTCTGCTACATAGGCAGTCTTCACAAGAAGGCCGATGAAATGGGAGTGATTTTCTGGTACTTGATAAAAAGAAACAAACCAAAACAACAAGAACAACAAAACCACCCGACAACAACAAAGCAAACAAACACACTGTAGATGGTCCAGACCAGTTTGTCCCGCACATTGCTCGAAACACTGTTCAAAATGAGCCACCTAGGACCTCCTTATCAGCCTACTTGCCTTTAGATAATCAGAATTGCAATTATGCAGTGCTTGCGTCGTACACAGAACTCCATTGTTCCTGTAAATCTACTTGTTGATAGAAACCACAGACAAAAAAAAAGACAAAAGGGGAGAGAGAGAGAGTGAGAGAGAGAGAGAGAGAGAGGAGAGAGAGAGAGAGAGGGGGTGGGAAGAGAGAGAGAGAGAGAGAGAGAGAGAGAGAGAGAGAGAGAGAGCGAGAGAGAGAGAGAGAGAAGAAAAACTGTCGCTGATGTTTCGTTCCAAGATTTAACCCGTAATTTACCAGTGTATGTCCAAACCCTAACGGTAACTCCTTCACCTGTAAAATTCTGTTGAGTAGTTTGCTCCCTTGACAAGAATGGCAAATTCGGGGTATTTTTGTTGTTGTTGTGTTTCAAGCCATTTCCAACAGTCCAGCGTGAACAAAGCGGCGATAGTGTTATTTCTAATATCACTACATATGATTTTCTTTTATACCTGTTGCTCTGCTGAAACACAGGGTGATTCACCCTGCGCGTGTGTCACCTCTTATATGAAGATATTCTGACATCATCCATTGGTCTCAGACTTCCTGGTGTGGTAAGTTTAGTTCAGCCCACAGTTGGTCGAGTAAATGCCAAAGCTTGATGGAAAACAAGTCATGTAAGACACTGTCAAAACCAATTGTTTTTCTCGCACACTCGTTTTTGTTTTAGAAACAGGTTTGTCTGTCGTGACCTTAGGCATGGACAAGGAGACAAGCAACTAGCTCCGTCACACGATAGATATGGATAGGGAGACTGGCAACTAGCTCTGTCACACTACAGATACATAGGGAGACTGGCAACTAGCTCTGTCACACTACAGATATAGATAGGGAGACTGGCAACTAGCTCTGTCACACTACAGATACAGATCGGGAGACTGGCAATTAGCTCTGTCACACTACAGATATAGATAGGGAGACTGGCAACTAGCTCTGTCGCACTACAGATGCAGATCGGGAGACTGGCAACTAGCTCTGTCACACTACAGATACATAGGAAGACTGGCAACTAGCTCTGTCACACTACAGATATAGATAGGGAGACAAGGAACTAGCTCTGTCACACTACAGATATAGATAGGGAGACTGGCAACTAGCTCTGTCACACTACAGATATAGATAGGGAGACTGGCAACTAGCTCTGTCACACTACAGATACAGATAGGGAGACAAGGAACTAGCCATATCATGCCATAGATATGGATAGAGAGATTGCCAACTGCTGTTATCACACACTGCAGATATAGATAAGAGACTGGCAACTATTCACATTACAGCTATGATCTGGGAGACTGGCAACTAGCTCTATCATGCTATAGATATGGATAGGGAAACTGGCAACTAGCTCTGTCACTACAGATAAGATTGGGAGACTGGCAACTAGCTCTGTCACACTACAGATATAGATAGGGAGACTGGCAACTAGCTCTGTCACACTACAGATATAGATAGGGAGACTGGCAACTAGCTCTATCACACTACAGATATAGATAGGGAGACTGGCAACTAGCTCTGTCACACTACAGATATAGATAGGGAGACTGGCAACTATGCTCTGTCACACTACAGATATAGATAGGGAGACTGGCAACTAGCTCTGTCACACTACAGATATAGATAGGGAGACTGGCAACTAGCTCTGTCACACTACAGATATAGATAGGGAGACTGGCAACTAGCTCTGTCACACTACAGATATAGATAACGAGACTGGCAACTAGCTCTGTCACACTACAGATACAGATAGGGAGACAAGGAACTAGCTCTGTCACACTATAGATACAGATAAGGAGACAAGGAACTAGCTCTGTCACACTACAGATACAGATAAGGAGACAAGGAACTAGCTCTGTCACACTACAGATACAGATAGGGAGACAAGGAACTAGCTCTGTCACACTATAGATACAGATAAGGAGACAAGGAACTAGCTCTGTCACACTACAGATACAGATAGGGAGACAAGGAACTAGCTCTGTCACACTACAGATACAGATAAGGAGACAAGGAACTAGCTCTGTCACACTACAGATACAGATAGGGAGACTGGCAACTAGCTCTGTCACACTATAGATACATATAGGGAGACAAGGAACTAGCTCTGTCACACTACAGATACATAGGGAGACTGGCAACTAGCTCTGTCACACTATAGATACATATAGGGAGACAAGGAATAGCTCTGTCACACTACAGATACATAGGGAGACTGGCAACTAGCTCTGTCACACTATAGATACATATAGGGAGACAAGGAACTAGCCATATCATGCCATAGATATGGATAGAGAGATTGCCAACTGCTGTTATCACACACTGCAGATATAGATAAGAGACTGGCAACTATATCACATTACAGCTATGATCTGGGAGACTGGCAACTAGCTCTATCATGCTATAGATATGGATAGGGAGATTGACAAGTAGCTCTGGCATATTATAGATATGGACAATGAGACTGGCAACTAGCTCTATCACATCACAGATATGGATAGGGAGACTGGCAAATAACTGTATCATACTAGATGCAAATAGTGCAACTGGCAACTAGCTCTGTCAATAAGCATTGTCAGGGAGACTGGCAATTAGCTCATTCCGTAGTTACGGATAGGACGATTGGCGTCTATATGTGGCGAAGAATAGTAATTGTCTATATCATTTTGCTCCCCTTTATTTTTCACAACTATCAATTCTACACGTAAACCCTAGTTTTCGATTCGTTTTTTGTTTGTTTGTAATTATTTGCTACTTGTTTAAAGTATAATAATATTCTGTTATTGTGAAGTGCTAATAGCCTGCTTCTGACATGGACCATCTGCACATACAGAAATGGAATTATTACTGACTTGTCTCAACAATGTCTCAGAAGTAAAATGATTATTACTGTACTGTATCAACACCATTTCAAAAACGAAATTAATATTACTTACTTGTCTCAACACAGTTTAACAAATGACATTGTTATCAATGACTTGTCTTAAATCTATTTCACAAAGAAATTTCTACTGACTTGTCTCAATGTTACTAACCTGTCTCAAAAGGTTATTTCACATATGAAATTGTTATTACTGACTTGTCTCAATGCTGTTTCAAGGCCAGGGATACCCAACTCATATGACAAATCAAACTGTAATCGATGCTGAAGCTATCATAGGGCAGAAAATCATACAGTTGTCAGTCATTGTTACTGTTTATATGTATGGTCGTGACCAAGCTGATGCTTGGCATGAGACAATACTTAGCATAAACGACTGTTACATAAGACACAATAACATTAGCATATACAACATATATTTTGAACAAAACAATTTTAGTACAAAAAGTATTGAAACCCAGTAAAGAAGCATTAGTGTGTTATATCTCCTTGACAGTGTCCATAATAGCCTGCTTCAATAAGTCTTATCAGATTCATCGTGACAGAACTAACAGAACTAGCAACACAATGCCACTAACATGCAGTGGATTCCTGCCTACTGTGGCATCTGGGGAAACGAGCAGGCAGATATCTGGCGAAGGCTAGAAGTAGACTACGACAGCACCAACATCCTATGTCCTTAAGAGAGATGCAGAACATATATATAATATGCTCTCTATAATTTTCCATTGCTTTTATTCTTTCCCCCCATTTATAGCCATGTGTGTGTGTGTGTGTGTGTGTGTGTGTGTGTGTGTGTGCGTGCGTGCGTGCGTGCGTGCGTGCGTGCGTGCGTGCGTGTGCTTTCGTGCGTGCGTGTGTGTCTGTTCAGCGCTTAGATTTGATTTTATCAAGATTTTGCGCTATATGAATATTGTAATTATTATTATTATTATAGAACATCGTAAAAACAAACGCGATCTTCCGTCTGAGGACTGGGCACCGCGGCCGACTCAAACATATTTGTCGAACGGGTCTGTCCCACACAGGTGAACGTCCATGCTAGAAAGGACCATGTTCTCCAGAACACCTTCTACAGCTTTTCCTAATGCCCAGAAAATGGCCAAACCTAACAACTCTAAAAGAGCAGCTCTAGGGCAACAAAAAAGACTTGACTAAAACCACATCTTTCATCCAGACTATCAGACTAACGATCTGAAGCATAAACTCATGCTCAAACGGAAAATAGAGTATAAATCATATCTGAACAGAGCAAAAGAATTTCAACATGAAATACATTTGCATTAAGTAAGGCGTTATCAGCACACAAATATGGGAATTACGTTTATAGCACACCATAGAGCATTTACATTAAACAAAATAATATTAACTGCATTATTCAACAAGTCTTACGTACGCAGGGAATATCTGAATGTCCTTGTATAAATTATATACAACATTTTAATGAGTCACCATAACCACTTATAGTGAAGAATTAACCGTAAATGTAGTGTAAAGATGGGGGTGATGAGTTCAGATAAGAAAGATATTTTCTACATGTATATTTTTCTTATTTTCGAGGGAGAGAGATAAGTACATTTATCTGTAAATACATTTCCCCCCTCTAAGCGAGAGAGAGAGAGAGAGAGAGAGAGAGAGAGAGAGAGAGAGAGAGGAGAGAGAGAGAGAGAGAGAGAGAGAGAGAGTGAGTGAGAGAGAGTGAGAGAGAGATGAAATTAAATGAAATCATATATATATTTACACAAGGTCAGCATATATATCTGACGTTGCCACTTTACTTGTATTGAAACAAAAGACAGTAAGATACTACAAAAGACTTCAAATTTTAGCAAAGTAGACGAGAGAGAGAGAGAGAGAGAGGAGAGAGAGAGAGAGAGAGAGAGAGAGAGAGAGAGAGAGAGAGTGAGTGAGTGAGAGAATGAGAGAGAGAGAGAATGAGAGAGAGAGAGAGAGAGAGAGAGAGACAGAGACAGAGACAGAGACAGAGAGACAGAGAAGATTATAAAACTCATCAGGAGCATAAAAAAGACCACACTTACGGGGTTCAAAAAGTGTATGTACTTTTATCAATCCGATGTAATTAGCCTGATGAAGGGGGCTAGCTATCAGACACACGTGTGAGAGTCACAGGCCTGAGGGAGGACAGTGGCACCATACAACTGTCACTCTAACCACTCTATCAACCGTCCACCCCACCACTCTTCAACTTTTTTCCTATGTCAGTATCCCCTTTCGTTTTATCTGAAGTACGGTAAATCAGTCTGTTTTTGAAGTAGGGTAAATCCGTCTGTTTCTATCTTCAAACGACCCCAATCTTTTTTTTCTTCTTCTCACATATACGCACGCGCAAGAGCACGCTCACATCCATACCCCACGCCAAAATTATCTTCGGAATGTAATAGAATTTATCAGAAAAACCATGGAGTTAATTATGAGCACAAAACAGCGCAAATGAGTGATACGTTTTTAGCTGCTTCGCACGTTGAAGTTTCCTATAAAAGCGGTAAAGAACGACTAATCGCTGAACTGAGAGATGCTTACTGACACAACGTGATTCGAACAGAAAAAATTAAAAACAAAAGCAAAAACAAAAACAAAATAGAAAGAAAATTCCCGTCTTTTCTCAAAAGACGGAACATGAAAATTACAAAAGGAACGTGCCCAGAGACTTTCTGAAAATACATGAAACGAGAAACTGTCAAAATATGAACATGTCTAGCTATGGGTTCCTTAGACAATGACGTAACACCATCCATGAATTTTATGTCATCACTGCTGTCGTCAGTATTTTGGTAATGGAAACGCAGTACTCAGTGGAAGCAGTGCCAAGTAACTGTCAATCAACGATTGCCACATGGCTCGTCACCAGGTTTTGGTTATCTGAATAAAGGCGGTCACACTTTCTTTACAAAATCAGTGGTTATTGTTGTTATTTTTGTTCAAAGCCCAGCCGACTGCGTACAGCCCACATCAGGGCTATAACACTTTCAAAATAGATACAAAGCTTTAACAGAAAAAAAGGGAGGGGGGGGGGGAGACAAAATTAAGTACACTATCAATGCATTCGCGCACATAATCTAAGGACATGCCCCTGGCGTTCACCACTCCGTGTGATTTCTCACACAGGGGATTTAAAAAGCAGACCTGAACCCAAATTTGATAATAACTAAGAACATCAAAGCTTGTATAAAAACGGGCCTAAATTACCCAAAATTGCTTCCGCATATCTCATTTCCCTAGAGCCAAAAATGCACTCAATACATATACCAATTATCAATCCTAAGACTACGTGCGTAAGACTTTATTGAACAGGTGAACGGGCCATCAAGGCAGAAAATGATAGCAAGAAATGACAGTAAACAAAGGTACAAGGCAGAAACAAAGAGAGTGATAGAAAAGAGGAAATTTCTAGCACAGAATTTCCAGAAGGTGGGGGATACTATTTATATTGAAAGAGCCCACGTCAACC
The DNA here is from genome assembly GCA_030674185.1 of Monoplex corrugatus. Taxonomy (NCBI): domain Eukaryota; kingdom Metazoa; phylum Mollusca; class Gastropoda; order Littorinimorpha; family Ranellidae; genus Monoplex; species Monoplex corrugatus. The sequence continues at coordinate 55,204,705 of CM060315.1, forward strand.
CCACTGGGGAAAATCAATGGTACATATTTCAAACCTTCTATGCATCTAGCAGCGACAGTTCTCACTGCCAAAATGCCTGAATAGGTCACATAATCTTTACAGCTGCTCTGAATAGTCAGTCTGTCGTTCATTGTGTTCATTCCAGTAAATACATGACGCAGAATGAAGTCACACACACGCACACATACATACATATATACCCAGAGAGAGAGAAAGAGAGAGAGAGAGAGAGAGAGAGAGAGAGAGAGAGAGAGAGAGAGAGAGAGAGAAGAGAGAGAGAGAGAGAGAGAGAGAGCTCAGACTTCAGAACACTTATTACTCAAGGATAGCAGCATTAGTTTCCATTGGACCTGTCTTTCAGCTAGTTCTTGCTACTCTACACACAAAATAAGAATGTGAGCTTAAAAAAGAACCATGACATATAACATCTCAAGCAACTTATGAAATAGAGTTGTGAAAAAATACTGACTTTTAACATCTGCTAATGTTTCATGTGCTTTACAAAAGCATGAGAGGCAGAAAGAGAGAGAGAGAGAGAGAGAGAGAGAGAGAGAGAGAGAGAGAGAGAGAGAGGGAGAGAGAGAGAGAGAGAGAGAGGAAAAAATGTTGAAGAAAGAGATACAGAGAGAGGAAAGAAAGACAAAAATAGAGAGAGGGAGGGGAAGAGAGAGAGAGAGAAAAGAAATAGAGAGAGAGAGACAGAGGAGACAGAAAGAGAAAGAGAGAGAGAGAGAGAGAGAAAGAGAAAGAGAGAGAGAGCGAGACAGAGGAGACAGAAAGAGAGAGAGAGAGAGACAGAGAGAGAGAGAGAGAGAATGACAGAGACAGAGACAGAGACAGAGAGCGAGACAAAATGCACGCGCGCACACACACACACACAAAACAAACATACACACACATACATACACACACTGCCCATGTTTTCATCAAGTAGCAATTTTATTCACGACTTTGAGATGTCAGACGAAGTCTCCTCTTCACGTTCCCATTCCAACTTCGGCGACCATTGCTGCATATCAATATCAAAACCAATCAGGAGAGTTCGTGCTAAAATTCGCTGGTACACATACGAGAACAGCAGCCAATTATTTTCCTTCTCAGAAACATAATGGCCAATCATTTATGTTCTCATAAACGGCAGTGAATGAAGGGGAAAAGACAGTGGGATCCGTTACACGTTATTTTCGCATACGAAGAAGTGCGTCGTGACATTAAGCTACGACGTAATTATTAATGATCAGCAACAATCTTACATTTTATCGTGTGACACGCAAAACTTCCTGATGCATTGTTATAAGCAATAAATTCTCTTAATCTACTGTAGTACACTCCTTACCGTTATTTCACTCTGTATTCCGTATCAGCAATTCATGGTCTAATGTCTAACATGCCACACGTTTTCATCAGATTGTTCATTCGTCACCGACATCGAAAACACGACAAATAAAAATATTAGAACAGACCAATGTGACCGTGCATGTACTTATTGTCACAATTCAGTGACAAAGATCAATCTGAGCACTGAATGCAAGTGTGGTCTCTATATTTTTTTGTTTTTCTCTCCTAGCTTCTGCACCACATCAATGGCGTCACGGCATTCATTCCGCTACCACGACACACAACGAACCTGAAACCCATTTAGTCGAAGTTCCAGAGATGTCAACCCTCCATGGTGCCACCCTCTGAAAGAGATCATGCACAGCTGCTGGGTCATTCTGGTAGAGTTCAACAGTACCTGTTCTGATCTAACTTACTAAGAACACAACTTACTAAGCCATTTACTGACGACAGAAATCACTCAGAGGCAGAGCCAGACTGAGTAAGAAAACGACCGCTACAGCCTTCGGTCGACATCCCCCATGAACCACTGGCACCAAAGATCCCAACTGAGTTCATGTCAAGCATAGAAGAGGTAGAGGAAATCAAAAGT
>CM060315.1:55211634-55244134 GCA_030674185.1 Monoplex corrugatus
CACGCATATAGCAAATACATGAAAACCCCTACTGCTACGATGAAAGCAATTTTGTATAATAATACAATGATCAAGAAGCAATGTAAACAATTCTAAAGAAATATACTTCGTATGTCGATCAGTCATAAAAACAACAACAAGAACAACCCACATTTAAAAATATGAAAAGCAATGTATACATTTCTCACTCTTATACAACACACGCACACACACACGCACACACACACGCACACACACACATGCACACACACACACACACACACACACACACACACACACACACACACACAATGAACAAGATGAAAAAGATAAGTCTTCAGATCGAAAAAGATGAGTCTTCAGAGTGAATCTGAACGGTTCCCGAAACACATCTACTGTTTACATCCTGAAAATGCCATCGCTTTTTTTTGTGTTTTTTTTTGTTTTTGTTTATCCAGTCAGACTGGTTCTTAAGACTGGTTCTTTCCTACGCAGACGGAAAAAAATCTATTTGCTTTTCGTCTTATCAACATAGAGCCAGTCAGTTTTTATCTCTCATGAAATGACAATGGTTGGAGGAGAAGAAACAGTGGGAACAGTTACTTGACATTTCCATACACAAAGAAATGCATTGCCATACTGGTCACAACACAGATTATTAATGACTGGAGGCAGACGCTTTTATGGTTCTATTGCCATACGCACCAAACCTTTATGAAGCATCGTTATACACATAATATTTTTTATCATCTATTGCTATACACACCACATTATCATCTTCTATTGTTATCACACTATATCTTTTATGGTTATTACAGAGTTTATGTGCAGGCTTTTAGACCGTACGCCATGATTATTTTGATTCCCTTTTCCCCCATCAGATGTCATTTGTAGCTTTAGTGCAACTGAAACTTTCTGAGCTCTTGAGATACCAACTTGCAAATGGTGAAACAACAATTGTATAGTATGTTGTTATATACTCCACGATTTAACGAGCTACTGTATTCCACGTCATAATTTTATCATTTGTGGTTATAAATGTTAACTCTAATGACTTACTGTTTTACAGTAAAGCATTATTAGACACTTGTTATAATCACCAAACGTGACACTTGATATAATCACTAAACGTGACACCTGATATAATCAACAAACGAAAGTGGTTTACTATCAGGCCTATATGGAGCGGAGGGAAAGTAGGGGCTTTGGTATAATGGATAAAACACTCATGGGTGGTTCTTAAAAAAACTAGTCGGATGTCTCTTCTCTCCAGACAGACGTCCAGATGCAATTTAACAGTATTTGGAAAAGAGATTGGCACCACCAAGTTTGTACTAAGCCAACAGAATAAGACTGACATCAAACCCAGGTAGATGGAGTTCGTCAGCCCTCTCAATGGAATCCATGCAGAAGAGGGACAACTTCGATTTCAAATCAACAAAGTGTCCCAGACTTGGGTAAAGGTCCTTTACGTACAGGCTCATAATCATCATCAAGTGCCCTGCCACATGGCGTTGGCGATCATAACCCTCCATATACATCTATCCCCCGTCGCCGCAAGCACATCTTCCACCCTCTCTGTCCTCAGCCACCCAGAAAGTCCGTCAAATATTTTCTCCCTGGGTCTACCTAGTGTTCTCTTTCCCTCCAGTTTTCCTGTTGTGACCAGGTGCTCTAGTTCCCCTTTCCTCATAAAATGGCCTATAAATGTTGCCTGTCTTTTCCTAATCAGGCTACGTGACGAATACTTTGAACACCAAAGCTATACCCGCTGAGGCTGTTCTACACATGACAGTCTCCTAAGTTCTGTGATCTGTGAGTGTCAGTGGGTGAGAGAGTGGGGGGAGAGGATTGCACGTCTCTCCACATGCTAAGGAAAGCCCTGTCTTGCTCAGGCTATTGTTATTGTTATTTTTGTTTAAAGCCCAACCGATTGCCTAGAGCCATATCAGGCTATAACCGTTTCAAAGCATACAACATTTCAACAGGAAAAGAAAAGAAACTTAAGTACACACATCAATGCATTCGCGCACATGATTCAAGTATATGCCCCTAGCGTTTACCACTTACGCACAGGGGATTTAAAAAACACACCTGAATACACATTTAAACAACTAAGGACACTAAAACATATACAAAAACAGGCCTAAATTACCTAACATTGCTTCCGCATATCTCATTTCCCCAGAGCCAAAAATGCACTTAATACATATACCCAATTATCAATCCTAAAAAAAAAGTACGTAAGACGTTATCAAACACATACAAATGAATGGACCAGCAAGGCAGAAATGATAGGAAGAAATGACAGAAAGCAAAGGAACAAGGTAGAAACAAAGAGAGTGACAGAAAAGAGGTAATTTCTAACACAGAATTTCAAGAAGTTGGGTATACTATTTATACTGAAAGAGCCCCCGGCATCCCCACGGGGGAATCATGGTCAGGCGTACATGGCAAACCAAAGTAATGAGATATTCAATTACCATCTGTAACGAAGCTCTGAAGAGATGAAGAAGTCAGTCTGTAACTATGATTTCTGCATGTAGGCAGACGTGGGATGCGTTCAGAGACTTGACAAGCGTGTGTACATCAAGTTCTGCTCAGACGAAAATTCTCCGAATGGTGGAGACTCCAAGCTAAAACCAAAAAAGCTTAAAGCCATCCTAAGGAAACTTCTCTTCACAGATACCTATGCACTGGCTGCACACTTGCATGAGGACATTCAGCACATCATTGTCCAGTTTGCTATGGCCTGCAAATGTTTCAGCCTTATAATAAGCTTGAGCAAGACAGCTATCACATCAGGCTTCTCGCGCTACGGTTGTCATCAACAAGCAGGGAGAGCAAGAGAGTAGACAATTTTTGCTACTTGGACATCAGATGCTGAGGTAGTGCTACACTTCTCCAAAGCTTGCTCTGCCTTTGGAAGATAGACCAAGAAGTCGTGGCAAGACCATGGCATTAAACTCGCCACAGAGATTGCTGCGTACAGAGCAATAGTCTTGGGCGCCCTGCCGTATTGCTGCCAGACTTTGACTAACTACCAATCAAGCCGTGCAGTATCATATCGCGCTTCTTTTTCTTCTTCTCAGACAACCTGACCAAACAAACCCTTGTGCAAGACAGCCTGAAGGGAAGAGAAAATGACGTGCATCAGCGCCAAGCACTCTGCCAGTTCCCCCATACCATCATGTTAAAAAAATGGAGAGGGCAAGTGATAGAGTGGATTGGGGTGAAAATGAGGCAAGGAGGGTAGGGGAGAAAATGATATATTGCCAATGAAGGGGTGGGGGGGGGGACAGGGAGGGAGACAGGCCACACAACCCGAGGCCAGAGGACGACACTACAGAAGATCTGTTTAGAGGGTTGGTGATGAAGCAGACTGCTGATGACCTAGTAGACAATGTGCAGCTCGCCTCTATCTTCACCACAGCCTTGGGCACACAGACAAGTCTTATGGCGAATAAATGAGTCCTTGAGTCCTGGCCAATGCCACACTGTGGGAGAGGGGTGCGCAGAGCCATCGGAAGTGGAGGCATGGAAAAGAGAGGTCTTTTCATTCTCTTTATTGAAAAAGACACTAAATCCAAAACAAGTGTGACTGCCCGCGTTCAAGCAAACAGGAACCAGAAAAAAAAACCCACGAAAAAAGAACAAGAACGCGTATTTAATACAATACAATACAAGACAATACAAGACAAGGCAAGACAAGACAAGACAAGACAAGACAATGCAAGGCAAGACAAGACTTGTATTAAAATACGCGTTCTTATTCTTTTTGTGTTTTTTTCTGGTTTCAAAAAGATACTGTTTAAAGTGTAGTCACCAGTGTCGACTATTCATTTATTTGAGAACTGTGACTCTAATCTCCCTTCATCCTGCTCACAGCCGCACGCTCCAACACAGCCACTAGCAATGAGTTCCTAGGAGGGAAGGCAGGGATAGGAATGATGAACAAAAACAGATGCATTCATTTGCATTGGACTCTTGAATCTAGGTAGTGGTGGTGGAGGGAGGGGGAGCGGTAAACATAAACAATCATACAATTTCTTTTATTTATATCCTGTTTCAGTGGTATAAACTCCCCCAAATTTGGCGCAAAGGGAGTAGCAGCAATTTACTCTGGCCAAAAGAAGGTTGACAGTAGGGTAAGAAAAAAGCAGTGTATGCAGGGTTCGATAGTTTGGATTCGAGTTAAACAGCAATATCACATGCAAGTAAAACAATGACATTATGCTTAGTATCATGCCTTTACAATGATCAGGAGGGTCTTCTTTCGTTTTTTTGAAGTAAAAATATCGCTACCTCTACATGTCAACACACACATTTCTTGCCTGAAATAAGAAAGGAATCTGTTCTACAATCCATTAATGGTATCAAAGTGTACCTGTGGGCATGATAAATATAATTATTCTAATGATACATGGTGTTCACATGTGAAATTATTTATCTAGTAATCAAGGAAGCCCTTTCTAAGTGGAAAAAGTGTGAACTTTTTCGCGATACAAATCTGGGAGTTCACTCCAAAGTTCCAGGATTTAATCAACATTTCTATTACATTTTGTGGCCTCTGTTGCTGATTATGAAATGTTGTTCTACAGCTGTGTCAATAAAGTCAGTATTTTTCTGAAATGTAAGAAAGATACATTTCTGTGCATGCATGGTGTTATCATGTGATGAGTCTGTTCATCTTTATATGCTTTCTGTGTTCTTACTGCTGTTAGCACCTTGATTTCTGAAAACATGAAATTCTGATAATGAATGTAAAAAATATTCCTCAAAGGAGATCATTTAGGGTTTCTTCAAGAGGGAGTCATTGCACTCGGACAATTCCATAAGCACTCCACCAAAACTGCCTGCATTTTACAGCAGATCTCTTAGCCTGTGCAAAATCCTTTGCGCTAGTAAGGTTTTGGCAAAAAAACAACAACGAACAACATGTGGCTCACCGAAAGTTGAACCCATGACTCTGCAACAACAAAATTGGTGCTCTGACCAGCTGAGCTAACGAGACCACTTGGGAACCAATCTTGATACAGGCTGATAATGTCATTGTTCGAAAACACCAGAACAGTACAACAGTATCTTCTCACTTTGTCTCCTACTGTTGTGTGAAACTGAAACCTGATTACTTTTGTTGGTCCTGTACGGAAGGTCGCAATTTTCAGAGTTTGGTAAAATGCTGAAAATTCGAATTTTCGGTGAGCACAAATTTTATATGGTACAAATATATATATATATTATAAAAGGTTCTCGTTTCAGCTTTAACATGGGATCAATCAATTTTCAGTCATAAGCATGAAAGACGTGCACGGAGGAACAAGCAACAATGGTTGTGGCGTAATGACAATCACAACTGTCTGGTGGCTGACAGTCAGTGTCTATTTCACTTCCAGTTGTTTCAAGAAGACGTTACAGCGTGCAGACGATAAAGAAATGATGCTGTGCTGGTGAGCGTGGGGTGAACCAGATTTTTTCTTGTTACGGCATATTTTATTAATTTGGAGATGCTTCTGCTTATATTTTACTCGTGCTAGTAGGAGATAAGAGTTTGCAGGAGTTCTGGATATGGTTTCATCAAGGTACAGTGATATTTTTGTTTCTCTGGATGACTGTGGATTGCAGTGGGTTGGACTTTGCGCTGAGTGGTTCCACTGAGAGGACGCGTATGTAGATGCATGGTTTCACCGACAGACAGATTAAAGAACACACAGACATACAGATTAAAGAACGGACATATATATATATATTATATATATATATATACATACATTACATCAACAACACACACCAACACACACACCAACAATATATATATATATAAAATACACACACACACACACACACACACACATATATATATATATATATATATATATATATATTTTGTTAGTTTGTTGATTGATGTGTGTGTGTGTGTGTGTGTGTGTGTGTTTGTGTGTGTGTGTGTTTGTGTGTGTGTGTGTGTGTGTGTGTGTGTGTGTGTGTGTGTGTGTTTACATTGGTTTGGAACAATTACTTTCTTTTCTGCTGAGTTTTGTTTCTGTTGGCACGTTTGCAGTCCATTTATGTCAAATTTGAGACAATTGATGATCAATCGTTATCACATCAAAAGTGTATATAGGTCTATCGTATCACACACCAATGGAGTGCTTTTGTGTTACTCCACATTTGTTTTTGTCCTACTGTCGTTTCTATAATCAAACTTTTCATGATCACTAAATGCGTAAGTTGTTGAGAAAGACTACTACGAAAGTGTACACAATGAAGAACTGTAATGAGTGACGGAAATGTGTTTTATGTTAGGACTTTATTTTGAAAGGATCTTTGAGAACGACCGGGGCATATACTAACAACAGATGCTGGTAAATTGACTTTCACCAATCTTGAACGTGTAGTTGAGCAAATACATGCAGCTACACCAGCTTGCTCTGGCCTTTTTATGTAATGGGTGAACAAAGCAAGGAGCATCAAGCTGGTCGACTACTGCACCAGAGCCACTTACCAAAACAGCTTTTGTTGACCTAACCTTTCAAATCTAGTTCACAGCACACGCTGTGGGACCACCAAGTCAGTATGCAACACACGCTCTTCACAAAGTAACATCAGTAACACAGAGTTCTTAAACAGCAGCAGCATCCATCGGTTGTTTCTTGGATCTGATGTAGTTACATAATTCTCTGTCTCTCTCTTTGTCTCTATCTCCCGCGCGAGTGTGTTTGTGTGTGCGTGCGTGAGTGTGTGTGTGTGTGTGTGTGTGTGTTATGTATAAATCTCTCTTGGAGCAAGTGCAAACGTGAACATATGTTTATCTGCAACTTTTGGATATTAAGACACCCTGTTGTATCGTGCCATACGGATTACTATCACATCATCTCTCTTCGTCCTTCCCCACTCACTTTGGCCATCCCCTGCAAAGACAATATGATTTTGCTTATTTTGATTGGCTCAGGATTGCAGTGAGGTGGACTTTGCATTGTGTGGATTCAGTCACGAAGATGTGCGTTTAGAAACATGCTCTGCTGTCAAATGGCTGTAAAAATAGTTTTGAACCATCAAGTTAGGATGAATTTGAAGACCTTGCAAGTGTATAGGGCTTGCATGCAGATTTTTGACATTATGTCATTATTATTTTAGATCACAACAGCATCTTACTGATAGCCAAAGTAAATGAATTTTACATCATTTAGTAGAAACCACTACATGGAACTAACGTATGCAGTACATAGTTTTTGTCGTATTCAACAAAATTGGATAACATAAATGCAACTTAAGGAAAGAAAAGTAAACTTACGAGACTAATGTTACCTTTTCGCCATTTTTAGCATATACTGCTATAGAACCTTCACAAGCAATAGATATATGGAAATTAGTCACCGTATCACATGGCGATATATACGCATGCGGATGCACCTGAATGTTTCTTTTTCTATACAGAGGAAAAATCAACCCAAAGAAGAAAGCATCAAGTAAGTAACTCACTACTCTACCACATTTGTCAAAATAGCTTTTGTATACCTAACATTCACACACAGTTGAAAGCACACGCAATGGAACACGCCAACTGATGCAACATTCAGCACTATGTGTTCATGTGTTCGTGCGTTTTATTACCTCTGTCTCTCTTCTTCGTCTCTCTGTCTCTGTGCTTTATGTATCTGTCCCCTTTGGGACAGAAGCCAAATGAAAATATGTTTGTCTGCATTCTCTGGAAACACAGACTTATTTAATCATTCATGTCATGTCGTATCATACAGCATCTCTCTCATTCTCTCTGTCTCTCTCACTCTCTCTCTTTCTCTCTCTCTCTCCCCCTCTCAGACAATTTGACCAAACATCCCCACAAGATCGCCTTAAGTTATGAGACAATGACGTGCATCAGTGCAAACCACTTTTGTCACTTCTTTCGCCTTGTCTCCCTAGACAAGGGAGTAAAGAATGAGGCAGGGAAGGTAAGGGAGCGATAAGCAGAATAAATCAAATCTTGCCATCGGAGAGGAGAGAGAGAGAGAGAGAGAGAGAGAGAGAGAGAGAGAGAGAGAGAGAGAGAGGAGAGAGAGAGAAGGAAAGAGAGGAGAGGAAAGTGTATGTGTGTGTGTGTGTGGGGGGGGGGGGGGGGGGCGGGGTGGGGGCAGACAAAGGCAGACTAGTCATAGGAGCCTGAGTGATCAGGGCGATATTACAGAGGAGTTGTCCTGAGGCGTGGTGTTGAATTAGATTGGTGAAGATCTGGTGGACATGGTGCGGCTCGCCCACATCTCCCCCCGTCCTCATCACAGCTCTGTGCACACAGTCACTGACACACTGAGAAGGCGCTCAGACGCAGGTAGGGGCTGGGAAAAAGATTCATGTTATATAGCCAAGCGGTGAGGCCATCAAGCTTCCAGTCAAAAGGTCTACGTGTGACCCTACTTGATATTGCCTGGTAAGTACATGTATGATATGAAGATTTTCTGATCCTTGATCCTACCTGATATCGCCTGGTAAGTACATGTATAATATGTAGATTTTCTGATCCTTGAACCTTCTTGATATCGCACGGTAAGTATATGTAAAATATGCAGATTTTCTGATCCTTGAACCTACTTGATATCGCGTGGTAATTATTATGTATATGTAGATTTCCTGATCCTATTTGATATTGCCGGGTAAGTATATGTATGATATGTAGATTTTCTGATCCTTGATCGTACTTGATATAGCCTGGTAAGTATATGTATAATATGTAGATTTTCTGATCCTTGATCCTACTTGATATCGCCTGGTTAGTACATGTGTAATATGTAGATTTTCTGATCCTTAATCCTACTTGATATCGTGAGGTAATTATATGTATATGTAGATTTTCTTATCCTTCTTGATATCGCATGGTAAGTACATTATAATATGTAGATTTTCTGATCCTTGATCCTTCTTGATATCGCCTGGTAAGTACATGCATAATATGTAGATTTTCTGATCCTTGATCCTACTTGATATCGCCTGGTAAGTACATGCATAATATGTAGATTTTCTGATCCTTGATCCTACTTGATATCGCCTGGTAAGTACATGCATAATATGTAGATTTTCTGATCCTTGATCCTTCTTGATATCGCTTGGTAAGTACATGCATAATATGTACATTTTCTGATCCTTGATCCTACTTGATATCGCCTGGTAAGTACATGCATAATATGTACATTTTTGATCCTTGAACCTTCTTGATATCGCTTGGTAAGTCCATGTATAATATGTAGATTTTCTGATCTTTGACCCTACTTGATATCGCCAGGAAAGTACATGTATATGTAGATTTTCTGATCCATGACCCTACTAGATATCGCTTGGTAAGTACAGTGCGAAGATTTTCCTGCTCTCACATCAACAACGGTGATGCACGAGCTCCCTTTTTTTCGTGTGAAGACATACGCAGAACGTCAAATGCGCATGTCGATTAAAGGTTTTGTAGTGTCAGTATTTGGTGGTTCATGAAAACACGAAAAACCCAGCACGCACTCCTCTCCATCATCCCCCCCCCTCCCATCTGCACCCATGTGTCAATGAGCCTTTTCTCCTTTCTCGCCTCTTCATTTCGAGACATTGCCAGGGTACTGCATACTCAAGAAGTCTGTATGATAATTTCTGGCAGAACGCGCTGTAAAACTGTCCAAATGCAAACAAACCTTCTTGGACAAACTTCGAACAATGTCATTGGTACAAATATCCTTACTGGATCCCAATATGTGCAACAAAGAGATATATAATATTAAATATAAGCAGTTTCTGAATATTCAATGGATTCCCAAAATCAAAAATTTAGGTGTGTGGTTTACAAATAATATAAAAAGAGCATTCGGGAAGCAAAAGAGTTGTTTCTAAATGAAAGTGTCAAAATTTGCATTGACAAAATTCTTCAATTTATTCCCAAGATCTAGGATTTCATCTTAAGTCTCTGCGGGACTAGTCTGGGAGATTTATGTCATTAATCTAGGATTACAACTTAATTTTTCTCATTTGATATATTTCTGATCAATATTTTATCAACAACAGCTATCCCATTGGTATGACAATAGTTTCTTCTCATTGAAAATTTTGAGATAATTCAGGCCGACCCATTAAGTTTTGTAGAGATCTGAGATGTGTTGCATGCCAAGTGAGAAAACCTGCCGTGAGAAAAGCAGCAGGTGAGAATATACAGAAGAAAGGTGTTGTGAAAGCCAGGAAGACTGGCTTCTGCATATGTCTGTTGTGGTCACGTAAGGACGCTGCTCATTGTTGATTACACTTTCTCCTACAAAGGCAACACCCAACATGCCTTGATAACATCATTGCTGAAAAATGTGCCAAGTTTAAAGTCAGACTGAAAACAAACATAAAATAATTTTTTTTCTCTCGCAAATTCTCCTATAGTTGTATAACACTCAGATAGGCATCTTGATATTTCTTATTGGAACAAGTAAAAAAAACGAAAAAAGAATAAGAACGCGTATTTAATACAATAGGAGAAGACAGGCGCACGTTTTCGGCCAACTGGCCTCTGTCAAGTGTAAGATCACAAACAAACAAATACCAGACACAAAAATTAGGAGAAAAAGACTGAAACTTCCCTGCTGCTCTCTGAACAGCATGGAAATTTCAGTCTTTTTCTCCTAATTTTTGTATCTGGTGTTTGTTTGTGATCTTACGCTTGACAAGGGCCACTTGGCAGAATATTTGCGCCTGTCTTGTCTTGTTGTATTAAATACGCGTTCTTAGTCTTTTTTTCGTGTTTTTTTTCTAGTTCCTGTTTGCTTGAACGCGGGCAGTCACACTTGTTTTGGATGTCTTATTGGTCCTTTAGTCCCTGCCTCACAGAAGACTTCTGCCTCCAGGAAGGGAGATCTCAGATATGCATTGGAGACTCCCATCTTCCCCAAACCTAATTGTCTACAGAACAGTTTTCTCAAGGTTTTCCATTTGGCTCTCCCCTGGGAACAATTAGTATTTTTCAGTCCTATGCACGAGAGGCGCGCACTGTGGGACAGGCGATAACGCCTGTGGTGTAATGACAATCACAGCTGTCTGGCTGTCTGACGGTGTCTATTTCACTTCACTTTGTTCAAAAAGACATCACAGCGTGCAGGTGATAAAGGAATGTTGATGTGCTGGTGAGTGTCGGTTGAGCAAGTGTTTTGTTCCTATTGCACATTTTATTTATTTGGAGGTGCATGTGCTTATCTCTACTCCTGCTAAGAAAGAGATGATAAGGGATGCAGGACGATTGTGACTGGGCTGACATGGGTGCACCCACATCTGTGTTTGTTTAGAGAGCCGAACGGCTTGCCTGCTCTGCACTGAGTGGTCTCACCTTTTGGATGTAGACGTGGCTACATAGTTCAACTGACAGGAAATACAAATTATTATTGTATATATTAGGAGAGAACCTTATGTTAGGTAGAAGTTAATACCTATGATATTATGATGTATGCGTAGGTACAGCCCTGTCATGCAGTCTCAATCCTAGATGGAACTCCATTGCATCATGATTATCATCCTCATCGACATCATCATCATCATCATCGCATTGTAAAAACTGTTCCAGCTTCTGTGGCCATAAGGTGGCGTACAAAATGGGACGAAAAAAAAAGGTGAACACAAAGGTAACCTCCCTGAGTGCAATGATCCTTAAAAAAAGTTTAATACCTTGCAAAATGCACATGGCTTATCCACGAAATCTGTGACCATGTTGGATTTCCATAGCTGGTATCTGATATCCAAAGAAGGAAGTCTGTTTCTTTTGGTAGGGAGTTCAGTGAACAGCACTGATATATACAGTTCGCATAAGTGGCTGTCTTCATGCAGCTCATTGCTTGGTAAATATGAGCAACAGTAACGCAGAGTGTCCAGGTGGTAGACCTACTGACTTGTAAGCATGCTAAAACAGCATAACCTTACACTGTGACAAAACAAGAATGATACAGGAAAAGAGAACAAGGCGATTTATCTGACCAGACGTAAAGACGACCACGATAAAGTGTAAACGTTAAGGAAGTCAAGATGAAAGAAACGAATGAAACTAAAATTGACTTTCACTTTATCTTTTTGTCCATTTGAAGCATTATCCATAGTGGTTTCATGTTTAATATTTATGTATCTAAAGAAAATGTGTCTATTGTATTTCAGTTTATGAATACAGAGAAGACCAAAGAATGACCTTTTAAACATCAAGATTGTCAAATAAACATCTTTCTCGTTGTTATGGGTATGCAAACAAACAACAAACGAACAAAACAAACAAAAACAAACGAATGAACCAAAAAACAAAACAAAATAAACAAAACAAATAAACAAACAAAACAAACAAACAAAAACCCAATAACAACATTTAATTACAGTGACAAACCCATTACATAAACTGCATACAAACAATGATACTTTTTTCAAACAAAGCATGAACTGTTTACATAATGAATACCACAAACACGCAGCAGCAACAACAAAAGAACCAATACATTTTATGAATATCACCATGAAGGACTTTAATATACTGTAACAAGTGTCCTATTTATCAAAATCAAATTACGCGAAGGAATATATAATCCACTGAGTGCTAAAAGGATAAATGTGGTAATGTTTGTTTAACGGTCTCCCTCTTCCAGCACGATTATGATATTAACAGTTAACCAGTCGTGTCAAATTCACATTGCTGCGATTGCTTGTTTGGTTGAACATTTCTTCAGCAAACCTAACAAAAAATTCTTTCCAAACGCTTTTTGTTGAACTGTTTATAAATTTCCTTTCACTAGTTTCCATTCAATTTTCTTGTATTTTCCATGTTCTTATATTTCAATAGAAAGTTCTAAATCTGATAACGCTTAAATAAAACAATGTAAACAATCTTTTCCGATAAAATCGTTTTTCTTGTGACTTTTTCTGATGTAACTATTATTTTTTGGAATTTTTTAAAGTAATGATCAAAACACATCGATCAAGGAGAATTATTGTTTTCGGAATTTTTTTAATGAAACGATCAAAATAGATCAAGTAATGGGCCAGGAGACAGACATAGAGGTACACAAACATATTCCCCATCTCACAGACACAAAACATGCAGCAATCTGTATCACTTCCTTCATTCAAAAATGGAGATTGGAAAAAAAGATATAAAAACAAGCCTTAAAATTCAAGTCAGGCATGAAAAGACGTAAACACATCTGCTGATGTGTCGGAAACGACGGATCTTTGATTGATGGTTGAAACAGTTCGACAGGAAGATACACATGCCCCTAGGTATTCAATATGTATGATGCATGTGTGGGTGTTTATATACATGTTTCATCATCATCATCAGGTGCCCTGCCGCATGGCGTTGGCGATCATGGACTTCCATCTGTCTCTATCTCTTCTTGCCTCAAGCATCTCCTCCACCCTCCTCGTCTTAAGCCACTCTGCAAGTCTGTCCAGCATTTTCTCCCTGGGTCTACCTGGTGCTCTCCTTCCCTCCAGTTTTCCCGTTGGTACCAGGTGCTCCAAATCCCCTTTCCTCATAAAATGGCCTATAATTGTTGCTTGTCTTTTCCTAATCTTCCTTATGAGTGATCTACTTGTGTCTGCCTCCATCAAGACTGTCTCGTTTGTTTTCTTTGCTGTCCATGGAACTCTCAACATTCTTCTTAGAAACCACATCTCGGCTGCCTCAATTTTGTTCTAGCTTTCCTTGTTGACTGTCCACGCCTCACAACCGTACAACAGTATTGGTTCTTTATAACATTCAAGAACTCTCTTCCTGATGTTAATTGATAGGCATTTGTTGGTAAGAATGCTTGTCATTTTCTTGAATGCTGTTTTGGCTTGGCCGATTCTGCCGGCTATTTCTGATGTGCATCTGCCGTCTGATGAAATTATCGTTCCAAGGTATTTAAACTTATCAACTTGTCTCAAGGTTGTGCCATTTGCTGTTATTTTGCATGAGAGGATTTCATGTTTTTTACTGATCACCATGACTTCAGTCTTCCTGCTGTTTAATTCCAGCCCCTTACCTTTGCTTTCTATTTCTAGTACATTCACAAGGTTTTGTAGGTCCCTTTCATTTTCTGCAATTAGCACGGTGTCATCTGCGTATCGAATGTTGTTTATCATTTTTTTCTCCAACCTTTAATCCAGGATCTTCTTCTAGGTTTCTTATGATGCTTTTGCTGTAAAGTGAAAACAAATCAGGTGACAAAACACAACCCTGTCTGACTCCTCTTTTGATGTTTTGGAAAGAGCTTATATTGTTTTCTATTCTCATTGCAGCTGTTTGTTCCCAATACATATTTCTGATTATTCGTAGATCTTTTCCATCAACATTGAATCTCTCCAGTTGGTTGATCAATTCTTCATGTCTTACCCGATCAAAAGCCTTGGTATAGTCAACAAAGCATAAATACAAATCCTTATTCATCTCTCTATGGTAGTTCTTAGGGTGTATGTGGCATTAATAGTTCCTTTCCCTTCCACAAATCCACACTGTTCTTCTGCTATTTCTCTTTTGATTCTATTCCTTGTCCTCATCATGATTATTCTTAACAGGATTTTTGTTACATGACTCATCAAACTGATTGTGCGATGGAGTTCGCATTCTATATATAGCCCCTGTCTTCTTTGGAAGTGCAATGAAGATTGATTTTGATAAATCTTTGAGGATTTTTCCAGTGTTGTAAATTTCATTCAGGAGGACTGTTATTTTTTCTAAGCTACGCACAAAAAGTTAAGGATCACTATGAGAAAACAGGTGCGTAATAAACTCAGTTCGCTACAGTTATTTATTTCTCAGTCCAGCCAAATTGTTATGAATTCTTGTTCAGCTGTAAGTGGGCGATGTTGTGTTAGTGCGAAAATTGCACGGGATTCTCTACTACTAAGCTTGGCCGCAAACGGAAAAGCGGAAACTTGCGAAAAAGGACCTTGTTTTGGACCGTTCTGCCTGAACACATTGCACAAGCCAGATGGAAAAACCATTATTCACGTGCAAGCACTGCTGTTTATGTGTGAGATGCTGTCTCTTGCTTGGCTTTATAAGAAGACATTCCACCAGTAGTAGGCCTGATCTGACAATGCCTCCACGACGAAAATTGAGCGAGTTTGAGAGGGGACGAGCTGTTGCATGATTCCAAGATGGTGTGTTCCCAAGCGAGAAGTGGCCAGGCGACTTCAGGTGTCCATCTCGGTCATTGTCAGACTGATTCAACGCTTCACAGCCACTGGGAGGGTCCATGAAAGATGCAGATCTGGTCGACCGAAGAAGACAAACCCACGTGAAGATCGTCTCATTGAACGACAAGCCCTGCAGACAAGAACAGCCTCTTCCAGCATCATTCGAAGGCAGCTGAGGGTGGCTACTAACATCAACATCAGCCAGCAGACCATACGGAACCGCCTTCATGGGTTTAACCTCCGTTCTCGTCGCCCAGCAGTACGGCCACGCTTAACTCCAGCCCATAGGGCAGCACGCCGCGCCTTCTGCAGACGTCACGTGAGGTGGACACGTCAGCAATGGTCCCAGGTCCTGTTCAGTGATGAATCACGCTTCACCATGAACCACAACGACGGCCGACTGAGGGTCTGGAGGCGCCCAGGGCAACGCTTTATTGACACCACTGTTGACTGTCGCCAAGGTCAAGGTTCAGCCGCCTCACAGGCACGGCTACCTCGCTGCGATTATTTGTGTGTGTGCACGGAGTTATATCGATTGTTGATGGCTAAAAGCAAGTGATTGTGTTTGTGAATGCTCCTGTTTCAGTATGTGGTGGTTTATAAATGCTTCGCTGCAAGCCAAGGTACTGTTTTCTTTGTGTATTTTATCTCTCCTACTCCACTTGAATTTTCAACTCAGCCCGCCATGTTTCTCGCCAGTGCACGTGCACCCTCCCCGCTCTGTCTCTCTCGCACTGCGTGCGTCTGCCTCATCACGCCCCGCTTCACAACCAGCTGTTGTGTCTACATATTCTTCAACTCGTGTGCAGTACAATCGGGACTGCTTGCTGTCATGTTGCCCCCCTGACTCGATCCTTGACCCTGACCTGGTTGAACACTTGAGATCGCTGAAAATCGGCCGAAATCTCCCCCGTCGTCGATCATGTCGTGGTGGAATGCGCAAGAGACGTACGATTCCAGTGGTCACTGATGTACATCAGCGTCATGGCAGCAGTGGTCTGCCTTCTGTTCCTGTCTATGATACCCATCCGTCCCCCAGACCGCTGTGCTCCAACCCTGATAACCTCATTCCTCTCACAGCCGGCAAAAAGAAACTACGCACTGACTCATTGACTCTTGCACTGTTCAATGCTCAGGCCCTCGGTACCAGACACGAGAAGAGATCCGCGATCAACTACTTCATCCATGACCACGTCGTCGATATTTTCGCCGTCAATGAAACCTGGTTTCAGCCTGTCGGGGATGAACCCAAGGAGAGGGATCTTGCTCCTCCCGGTCACCGTACACTCTCGTTCGCTCGCAAAACTGGTCTCGGCGGCGGCATCGCTTTTGTTGTTGCCGAGTCCCTCCTGCCCCGAATTACTACCAAGACTGACTTTAAATTCAAACACTCTACTTTTGAAATTGTCCAGCTCTCCCTCACTCTACCCCACCAGACTTTCCATCTGCTGTTCCTCTACCGTCCACCACCCAGCCCAAAGAACCAGCTTAAAAACCATGTGTTTGTAGAAGAGTTTCCAGACCTCCTTGCCTACTGTAACACCTTGAAAGGCTGTTTCATCATTGCAGGAGACTTTAATTTTCATTATAATGAACCTAACCAGACCCACACTGCTAAACTGATAAGCTCTTTGAACTCCTTTGGCTTGACCCAATCTATCGACACTCCAACCCACGAAAAAGGCAACATCCTCGATTGGGTTGTTCATAGAACTGACCAGTCCTTCATCAAATCCATTGAAATTGATTATACTCTTCCTTCGGATCATGTCTGTATCCTCGGCCAACTTTCAATGACCAAGCCTCCACCCCAAACTACCTATGTCATGGTCAGAAAACTAGTTGATATCAACACCGTCGTCTTCAACGAAGATCTCCTGGCCGCTCTTCAGTCCTGTCCTCCAGCCTCTGCTGACGACCTCAATCGGACTATTGGTGATCTGCTGGACATGCACGCCCCCGCCACCAGACGTAGGGTATCCCAGAGACCACCATCGCCCTGGTTTTCTGCCGTTGGCCCTGATCTTCTTAAGGCCAAGCGTGAACGCCGTCGTGCTGAAAGACGGTGGCTGAAGAACAGCATTACTATCAATAAACAGATTTTTCAGGCTGCCAACAAAACTGTCAATGCTATAGTTGACTCTGCTAAGTCTGCCTTTTACAATGCGAAAATTATTGCATGCTCTACATCAAAACAGCTATATTCCGTTACTAATACCCTCCTTGGCAAATCAGATAAATCTCCTCTCCCATCATGCTTTCCCCCTGCCCGTCTAGCACAACATTTTTCAGATTTTTTCATTGATAAAATTAGGTCCATCCGTTCCAGTCTTGACTCCCAGCCCATCTCTCAACCTCCTATTCCCGACCCTCTGTTTCAAGGCACACCACTTATTTCTTTTCAGCCTGCTTCTGAAACTACTATCCGCAATGTAATCCGCCATTCTGACATCAAGACCTGTGAGCTTGATCCTCTTCCAGCATCTATCTTAACACACTGCCTAGATACTTTGCTCCCTCACTTCACAACTGTCATCAACAATTCCCTGTCATCTGGTATCTTTCCCTTTTCCTTCAAATCTGCCCTGGTCAGACCTCTTTTAAAGAAACCTAGTCTTGACCCCAATAACCTCAAAAACTATCGACCTGTTTCCAACCTACCTTTCTTATCCAAAGTCCTTGAAAAAATTGTTCTCGCACAGATCTCTGATCATATCACCGCCAACAACCTCTCTTACCCTTATCAGTCGGCTTATCGCACTGGACACAGCCCTGAAACTGCTCTTGTAAAAATTGCAAATGATATTCTGACTGCTCTTGATCAAAATCAAATCTCTCTTCTATCTCTCCTTGATCTCTCGGCTGCATTCGACACCATCGACCATTCTATCATGCTCACACGTCTCCATAAAGTGTTCGGTATCTCTGACATCGCTCTGTCTTGGTTCCAGTCCTACCTTTCCAATCGCACTCAAACAGTCTCTGTCTGTTGTTCATCCTCTGCACCCGCTACCGTCCAGTTTGGTGTGCCCCAAGGCTCAGTTTTAGGTCCCATCCTATTTGTGCTGTACACACAACCCCTCTCTGAAATTATGCGACTTCACTCTATGTCCCATCATAGCTTTTCTGATGACAACCAACTCTATACTTCTGGTTCCCTCCCACAACTGCCCTCTATAATCAGACAAACCCAAGGCTGCATTTCTGATGTTCACTCCTGGATGACTGTAAACAAACTTCAACTCAACCCCATTAAAACTGAACTTAGCCTTATCTCTACCACCACATTGGCTAAGTGTTCTTCCCTTCCTCTGTCTGTCTCTCTGCTTGGATCTGACATTCCACTATCTTCCACTGTCCGCAATCTTGGAGTCACTCTTGATAACACCCTGTCCTTTGAAAAACACGTCCAGAATGTTTGCAGATTATGCTATCTTGAGATACGCAGAATTTCTTCTATTCGCAATATCCTCTCTGTCGAAGCCACCAAAACTCTCCTCTGTGCCTTTGTTCTCTCTCGTCTCGACTACTGCAACTCCCTCCTCTCGGGCTGTCCTTTCTCTCTCATTCAAAAGCTTCAAAAAGTTCAAAACAATGCTGCTAGGCTCATCTTCAGAAAATCTCGTTCCTCTCATGTCACTCCTCTTCTCAAATCTCTTCACTGGTTACCTGTTGAAAAGAGAATTCGCTACAAGATTGCTTTGTTATGTTTTAAGTCTCTCAACGGTCTTGCACCCCCTTACATCTCTGACCTCCTCCATCTGTACACCCCCTCTCGTCAACTTCGTTCCTCGGCTGATACTCGTACCTTCCGCATACCATTCTGTCGCACTAAAACTTATGGTCAACGCTCCTTTTCCTATCAGGCCCCTGTAATCTGGAATCAGCTCCCCGTCTCTGTTCGCCACTCTGCAACTCTCACTTCTTTCAAGTCCTCTCTGAAAACCCATCTCTTCCAGTCCCTCTCATGATACTTATAAAGACTCTACCACCTAACTTCCCCAAATCCCCCCTTGTTGTCTTTTGAGCCTTGAATGTCGGCTGGTGTGTGTGCGTGTGTGTGTGTGTGTGTGTGTGTGTGTGTGTGTGTGTGTGTGTGTGTGTGTGTGTGTGTGTGTGTGTGTGTGTGTGTGTGTTTGGTTGTGTCTGCGTGATACCTGTAAGCGCTTAGGGCTCTTGTTTTCATCAGATTAGGCGCTATATAAATGCTCTTTATTATTATTATTATTACCACTGTCCAAGAAAAGGTGGCCTTTGGTGGAGGTTCTGTAATGGTCTGGGGGGCCTTCAGCCTTCACCACAGAACACCCTTGTATCATGTACAGGGTAACCTGACTGGCCTCCGATACCGGGATGAGATCCTTCGACCGCTGGCTGTGCCTACACTGCAGCAGATGGGACCGACGGCTGTCTACCAGGATGACAACGCTCGCCCCCACAGGGCAAGGGTGGTCAACGACTTCCTGCAGCAGTCTGGAGTCAACAGAATGGAGTGGCTAGCATGCAGTCCCGATCTCAACCCGATTGAGAACCTCTGGGATTAGCTGGATCGCAAAGTGAGGAGCAACCACCCCCCTCCCAGGGATGCCCAACACCTCTACCAGATGCTGCAGGCTGAGTGGCAGGCGCTTCCACAGAGGATCTTCACCAACCTGGTCAACTCGATGAGGACTCGCTGCGTCGAGTGCCAGAACAGCCATGGCGGTTACACGCATTACTGAACTTTTGGGAGCATCAGAATGCCCTGTCTTGTGATTTCAATGACTTTGGGAAATCAAATTTCGATACTTATCCACTTTGATCAAATGTACACACCAAACGATTGCTCGAAATTGAAGGCAATTGTGTATCGTTATCACTAAAGCATGGAATTAAATGTTTGCCAAACTTCAACGCATTGGCTTTCTTATTTTGAAAGTTATGAATTTTTGTGCAAGTGATCCTTAACTTTTTGAGCGTAGTGTATTTCAAATTCCTCCAGGGCTTCAATCATCTCTGTAGTACTGTTGTCTGTTCCTGGGGTTTTTACTGGTTTCATCTTTTTCAGTACTGCTCTAACTTCATCTTTCATTATGGGTAGTCCTTCAAAGTTCTTTTTTTATAATGTGTTCTTCGTTTCTGTCATCCTCAAAAAGGTCTTTAATGTACTCTCACCACCTGTCTAACATTTTGTCTTTTTCCATGAGAAGCGTGCCATCTATCTATATGCAATGAGAATAGAAAACAATGTAAGCTCTTTCCAAAATATCAAAAGAGGAGTCAGACAGGGTTGTGTTTTGTCACCAGATCTGTTTTCACTTTACAGCGAAAACATCATGAGAAACCTAGAAGAAGACCCTGGATTAAAGGTTGGAGGGAAAATGATAAACAACATTCGATATGCAGATGACACCGTGCTAATTGCAGAAAGTGAAAGAGACCTACAAAACCTTGTGAATATATTAGAAATAGAAAGCAAAGGTAAGGGGCTGGAACTAAACAGCAGGAAGACTGAAGTCATGGTGATCAGTAAAAAACATGAAATCCCCTAATGCAAAATAACAGCAAATGGCACAACCTTGACACAGGTTGATAAGTTCAAATACCTGGGAACGATAATTTCATCAGACGGCAGATGCACATCAGAAATAGCCGGCAGAATCGGCCAAGCCAAAACAGCATTCAAGAAGATGACAAGCATTCTTACCAACAAATGCCTATCAATTAACATCAGGAAGAGAGTTCTTGAATGTTATATAGAACTAATACTGTTGTACGGATGCGGAGTGTGGACAGTCAACAAACAAAGCCAGAACAAGATTGAGGCAGCCGAGATGTGGTTTCTAAGAAGAATGTTGAGGGTTCCATGGACAGCAAAGAAAACAAACGAGACAGTCTTGATGGAGGCAGACACAAGTAGATCACTCATAAGGAAGATTAGGAAAAGACAGGCAACATTTATAGGCCATTTTATGAGGAAGGGGGATTTGGAGCACCTGGTCACAACGGGAAAGCTGGAGAGAAAGAGAGCACCAGGTAGACCCAGGGAGAAAATGCTGGACGGACTTGCAGAGTGGCTGGGGACGAGGAGGGTGGGGAAGATGCTATGGACAACGAGAGATAGAGGCAGGTGGAAGTCCATGATCGCCAACGCCATGTGGCAGGGCACCTGATGATGATGATGAAGATGATGATGATGATGATGATGATACACTTAACACAAAAAGTTGTTCCATAGCCCTGGATTCGCAACGGTACAGGCAGCAGCTTCTCTCCGGACAAGCCTCGTTAGGACTGCACCCATCTCGTCTTCTTCATTACTTTATACCTTCCCTACACCTCAACAGAGTCAAGTAGACACCACGCATTCACAGCAGGGTGGACTGGAGGGTACACGCATCGTTTTGCTGGAGTGTGATTGGCCTCCTTGCCAAACTAACGCAATGAGATTGGAAGTCAGAAGCTCAACCTGTACGCCAATCTGGCCTCTACGCCTATTCCATTCATGCGAAAGCAGAATACTAAAATAGTCTGACATGCTAATATCTGGGACAACAAAAAAATTGAGCGTTCTAGAAGCTGTACCGGCACGTGTGGTGGCTTTGAAATTATCACTTCTGTTGGATCACATATTCGGGTTTGGTTAATCCTTTCAACCCCTCATCTTATCCAATAGATTTCTCCATTATCAGCGATGACAGCAAAGCGAAATATTAATCCTTTCAGTCTCTATCCTATCCATACAGTCTTCTGCTGGAACCTGGAGGACAGGGTGAGGGAGGGAAAACATTTAAGGTTTTGCCTTTCGTGAATAGGGGAAAAGAGTGAAAACGTCGAGACACATCGCCTTTCAATGAGCCATCATCATCTGATAGACACTGAGTCGGGATTTTCAACGGGTACTCCTTCTGTCTGTCTGCCTGTCCACTTTGGCTATTATTACAGCCACCAAACTATACAAAGTCTAAGAAATATAGCTGAGGGATTCGTTTGTACCACGCAGTTATGCTGTGTGTTGACGCGTTGTGAAATTGTTTTTTTTTTTTTGCAACACTATGTGTATGCACGTTGCACATGCATGTCAGAATTGTTTGCATTAATCTGGGCTCGATTTTAAGAAGCAGGATATAGATACCTGTTATTATCATTGCTGTCGTGTGTACTTATATTGTGATCCCTTTTGTAAAATACAATGGAAACTGTTGTTGGTGATGCTGCTGTTTTGCAGTCATCACAAGACAGGCAGGGGAAAAGTTTCCGATGTGATTACAATTGATTTTTTATAGTCCAACCTTTCTCTAGTTTTATGCAGGGCTGTCACAACAATACATATGCAAAAGTCCTTTATCAAAACCACTTTCGGAGGCGCTGAAAATGTTCGTGAGTCGTTTGATGCCTTTCTTGTCGAAATCAGTCTGCTGCTACCAATGACATTAGGTCTATTTTAACTTTGCTGAAATAAAGTGTCCCACAGGGTTCTGTGTTGGGTCCTGTTCTCTTCACTATGTATTCACAATCACATTTTTTTCTGTTGTTAAAAACATTCAGGAGCACTACCATTTCTTTGCTGATGACCCACAACTGCGCCGCTGTTTTCCCGACATGTATCTCCAGCACTGCTGGAGAAATTAAAAACACCATTTAAAATATAGCTTCCTGATTGAAACCAAAGAAACTGAAATTGAATGAAGTAAAACAAAACTCGCGTGCGTAGGTACAAAATCAAACCTAAACAAATAAACTTAGAGACCAGGTTTATCTCAGACTGTACAATAAGCTTCAGCAAACCTATAAAGAGTCTTGGCATATCTTTTCCGATGAATCCACCATCCATGAACTTTTTAAAAAAAATTTTTTTTTACTTACTTACTGATTACAACAGTTTCAGTCTTCCTGCTATTTAGTTCTAGCCCCTTATTTCTGCTTTCTATTTCTATTACATTTACAACATTTTGCAGGTCTGTTTCCCTTTTTTTTTTGCAATTAGGACGGTGTCATCTGCATAACGAAGAATGTTTATCAATTTTCCTCCAAATTATTTTTTTTTACCTTAGGGCATTCTTCTAGGTTTCTCATGATGGTTTCACTGTAAAGTGAAAACAAATCTGGTGATAGAACACACATGCATTATATATAACACACACACACACACACACACAAACACACACACAAATAAACACATACACACCCCGTAATCACATAACTTTGATATGCCGTGATATTTCTCCTTCCCTCTCTCTCTCTCTCTCCTTGTTTGTCTTTGGTATTCTGGTAGCTTGCACTGGAAAACTCTTCCACCTGATTTGATGATGATGAGGAGGAACTCTCCCGTCGATCCGACGGATGAGTAGGCATGCTGGTCCTCATCGCCTGTTTATGGGTCTTCATGTGGGAAACAAGACGAGATATTAAAAGCACATGTTTTTCCTCATGCATGGCATGGGAAGGAGTCATAACAGCTGTTCTGCGCTGTTTATACGTGATTGTGCTCTTAGTGCATTCCCATCACCAGCTTTCACTTCTCAGTCAGTGTCTTGGTGGAGTTGATGCCACAGCTGACGAGGTTGGCCTTCAGAGTATCCTTGTATCACTTTAGTGGTCTTCATTGGTCACGATGTCCTCACTACAGGAGCATCTTTGGGATGCAATTGTCTTCCATACAGACGTTTCCTGTCCAACGACACTGGCCTTTGACGAAAAGACACTCTGTACTTGGTGAGCCACTCTTCAGAACCTGAACGAAAGACAGCCGATCCTGCCACTTGGTGGAACCGTTCTCGCTGGAGAATGTATCGTCAAGAGGTAGTCTAAGTCTTGCAGCAGTAAAACAGGGCGCTTAAGACTACAACTCTATACAGAAACCTTCATGACGAGCCTGATGCCATGGCCTGCCACAACCTCCTGATCAGCCTTTCAAAACAGAACTAGTCTTGGAACTGCAAAACACCGCTTCATCATGCAGAGATTCATTACCGCTATTCACTGTATTCGTACCGCCCAAGTAGCAGAATCTGTCTGCAGTTTTGATCTCCAGGATGCTGGTATACGTTGGAAATGGTGAAACATTGGAAGCATGAGGCGCATGTCTTGTTCAGGCTGACAGTGAGGACGAAGCATTTACAGGCTACAGCAATTCCAGTTCCCTTTCTGTGTTCATGATAAAGAATGGAGCACGGCCAGAAAGAAGAAGCCAAGAAAGAAAATGGCTGAGATGAAACAGAAGCCAATAAGCACGTATAGACGTATATCGATCAGCCTTGCTTAAAAAAGAAAAAAGAATCATCTCCCTTATGTCCATTTCCATTCCTCACACAGTTGCTGGCACATTCATTACAGCCATGGACTCAAGACCTCATGCCCCTAGTTCAATCATCCACACTTCTCCCTCCTGCCAACAAAACGAGAATTGGCTTGTTCACTACACATCTTGATGGTCTCATCATTCAAGATCTTACCAGTGCACAGTTTGACACAGGCTCATGGAGTCTGCCAAGTGACCACTGACAAATCTGGATGGAGCGCATATGGAACTATCCAAGTGCGCAGGTTCGAGGAGTCTGCCCGATAACTGCTGTCAGATTAGGGGAGAACGCGTATGGAATTATCCGAATGTGATGAATCCCTCTTGAACAAACTCCAAATTTCAAAGTCCTGTGGCGCAGGAAAGGGCAAGGGTCTGGAAAAAGGAGAGCAGGGGGATGAGAAAAATGCACGTGGATGAATAGATGATAAACGGATGAAGAATGAATAATATAATGAACGAATCAGCGATATTTTCATACGGTAAGAACAACGACACAATGCAATAATGCTAGGTCAGTTTTCCTTGTCTGCCGTTGCTAGGAGAGCAGGGAGAGAGTGGTCAATAATTGGAGGAGAATAGGATAGTCCAATCAAAACACTTCTTTCCAGGACTGCCCTTGAAAAAAGCGATGGCGACAAAACAAGGAAGGAAGGGCAACACATAAGAGAGGAAAGATGATCGTTTAAGTTTCTTTAGACAGAAAACTCGGCTTGGGTAACATGTGTTTGAAAGCTTTCAGCCTGGAGTGTTTACCAGACGCATGAGAGAAGAACAGCTGTTGGTCCACACTGTAAAAACGGACAGCAGTCAGAGCAAACCTACAAGTTAGTTATCGACGTATCGGTCAGAGTTTAAGACAGGCCACTCGCCTTTAGCTCTCGAGTTCGAACAAACAATGCGCTGCCACCAAGTTCTTCTCCTCTTTCATTTTATGTGCTTTGTATTCTCGCATGACCCCTCATACAGCCAATCGTTCATCTCTTTTATAACAAGGACACTGATTATTTATGAAGGAGAACGAAGCATGACAAGTCTCTCTCCCTGTGCGTGTATTTATGAGAGAGAGAGAGAGAGAGAGAGAGAGAGAGACAGAGAGAGAGAGAAAGAGAGTGAAAGAGGTAAGAGAGAGAGAGAGAGAGAGAGAGAGAGAGAGTGAGAGAGAGAGAGAGAGAGAGCTCAAAGAAATGAAACCTTTTCTCCCGAAAGTAGAGACATCAGGACAAAGGCTAATGTAGCTGTCTGCCTATGCTAATCTACATGTATGAAACAATACAAAATGGGATACTGCAAAAAGTGTAAAAAGTTAGAACAAAAGATAAATTAAAATAAATTTAAAAAAATGAGAGAGAGAGCGAGAGAGACAGACAGATAGATAGGCAGAGACAGAGAGAGACAGAGAGTGAATGCTTATTGTGTCTGGCGTGTTAGGCCCCCCGTATTTATTTATTTATTCATTTATTTGTTGTTCTTTTTTTTTTTTTTTTTTACAAAGGAAACCCCAGTTCCAAAGTTCGATCGATCATTTGAAGAATTACGCGGGTCAGCGTTTGCTTCATATAATCAATCAAAGGCCATGGAATCATATTCAAAACAAATGCTCATCTGAAACACCTCGACCGAGGTGAAATCCGGTAATATCAGACATTATTACCTGCTGTTTGTGGATTACATGGTGCTTTACTGGGGTAAACCTGTTCACTATAAACAGTTCTCAATGAAATCACCGTCAGTCATATAAAAGGCCACACAGCTGTTTAATTGAGCACAACAAATAACAAATATTTCTGTCTGGATCCACAACTACTTCGCTGAGATCACTGTTAAAATTTCTTTATTTTTCACTTGTTCTGTATGTATACTTCTTGTCGGATTTTTTTTCAAATTAAAACTGGCTTTCGTTGCAGCAGATTCAATTGCCGATTAACATGCAATAACCAATTTAAATTAAACTGTATTTGAAACAGATGCGTTGTTGTCAGTGTCTCATTTCTGGACTTAATTTACTGTACTACCAAAATATATCCAAAGGGCGGTAGTGGCCTGTGGTTTTCAGTTTTCATATCAGATTGCAACAAACCAGGTAGAGACGTAGGTTCGCTCGCAGGAGAGTTATCTGACGGCTAGAAATGTTACTGCTAATGTTACTCGTGCCCTATGCCTTTAAACTGACTGCCTGTTGACAAGTAAAGAAGGTCAACGGTCGATAATTCAGGGGAGAGACAGAGAAAGAGAGAGAGAGAGAGAGAGAGAGAGAGAGAGAGAGACAGACAGACAGAGACAGAGAGACCGAGAGAGAGAGAGAGAGAGAGAGAGAGAGAGAGAGAGAGAGAGAGAGAGAGAGAGAAGAGTTTCAATATTCAAGGACTCATAAAAATTTTAATGGTTTAGGACAATTGCCCCTATCACAATGTCAGGAAGGAATTAGGATTGGAGAGGGAAAATGACAATAAAAAAATTATGACAACACGACAAACTGGTAAACGGTTTCACACACACACACACACACACACACACACACACACACACACACACACACACACACACACACACACACACACACACACCGCGCGCACATACATACCACACACACACACACACACACCACACACACACACACAAACACACACACAAACACGCGCGCGCGTGTGCACCATCACATTCATACAGAAACAAACACATAATAGCTTCTCCATTAATTTGGGAAATGTCACATAAACCAACAAACGTGTCATAACGCACATTTGATTAGTCAGACATTGACTTTTACCACCACCACCACCTCCCTCGCTTCCTAATTAGTCATATCATGGATGCAGTCTACTGGTGTACACCACTCCACTGTCTATTACCAAGACGGGTTATAAAAACATTTGTTCTGCACCAGGGTTATAAAAATATTTATTCTGCAGCAAGTCGGTCCTTCCAGTATCCATTACCAGTCGATGTATTGCGTTACTGGAGGTCACCAGCAAATAGAATCTGGTTTCTATGGGTATAACCATCAACGTCAAAATATAGAGAAAGTCTCACCGAGGGCACATTTTTTCGTTTTCAACAAGGAAAATATTTCATTTAAGCGACAAAGCGGAGAATACACCAGGAAGCATGTGTGCTTTTGGATATGTTCCTTAATAGAAAAAAGTTGAATAATCTGGAACACCTGACAAATATTACGTGGAAAATGTCAATGTTCATCGACAGTGATATTTTCTTACAGCAAAACACAGACAGTAAACACTGATTCTTTTTAAAAAAAATTTTTTTTAGATGTGAACCACGAAAGTGAGGTTAAGAGAGCTATCCTCTGAAGTAAAGAACATAATATAAAGCGCATGGGCAACTGAGAAAAAAATCACTCTTCTAAAAAATAAAATCCCCTTTTCACTGAAGAACAGGCACACAAAATATGGGACGAAATCACAAAATGTTCAGGTAAACATTAACTTCCTTTCTAGATATAAGCAGGTGTTCGATACCTAAGTGATTAAGACATCCATCACAAATGTGACATGGCCTTAAGGCATCCGACTACTCTAGGGGCGCGGATTCGAACCCAGATGGAAGAAAAATTGGCGACAACAGAAGAGCATCCAGAGTCATAAGCTGGTTTGGTTTGGTTTGGTTCAGTTTTTACGTCTACACCCACCTCAGGTGATATGGCCGACGGGGATAACCATCCCAGGGAAGTGGGGGAAGGGGGACTTATCTAATCCTATACTGACTCCACCAGAACAACAGTGATGTTAAGATGGGACAGTGAGAAGGCCAGTTTTAATGTAGCGCACCCCAGGATTCGAACCCGCAACCATTAGCATGTGAATCCGACGCTCAAACCAACTGAGCTATTGGGGCCTGCAACATCCGCGCCCCTAGAGTAGTCGGATGCCTTAAGGCCCTTATAGTGTAAAGAGTTCAGGACCGATAATTTGCTTCAGAGGGACTTCTCTGAGGACGTTCTGTTCTCGCCCTTTTTTTTCTGTACTTTGTATATTTTGTTGAATAATGACCTGCAAAATTAGGTGGTATCTTTCAAACTATTATATGCCAAGTAAACCCATTAAATTGAAGATAATCAACCAATAATCCCTCCATAAATATTTTCCATTCATAAATATTTTCACATCTAAGATCTTAGTAAACTTCCCAAAAATGGATCCTGCGGATCTAAACTTTATCCAAAAGGAATCCACGCATAAGAACTGAGATATCTCTTGCTGACACATTTTATACATAGGCAGACAGAGACAAGTCAATCTGCTGATATAATTCCTTCTTAACTGAGACTGAACGTGTTCCATGAAGTCACAGATAATTTACGTCTAAAGCAGTAACTTGACAGAAGAGCACTATGACTGAACGTCAGGATCCACCATGTGATGAGCACACTTTCACTGTCCTGGCCCCTTAAACACAGCCTGGAATCTGGAGTTTGTTCAAGACGGATTCATCGCACCACCACAATTTCCACATGCGCTCCACCCAAATCTGCAAGCAATTATTTATTCCTTTATTCGTATTGCTGCTTAAAGCCCAGCCGACAGCGTAAAGTCATATCAGGGCTATAACCAGTTCAATGCACATACAGTACTTCAACAGGAAAAAAGGGACAAGAAAATTGAGTGCATATATCAATGCATTCGAACACATAATCTAAGGAGATGCCCCTGGTGTTGACCACTCCGTCCAATTTATCGCACAGGGGATTTAAAAAAACATAACTGAATACAAATTTAAACATAAAATATTTAAACATAACTAAGGACACTAAAACATGCATAAGAACGGGCCTAAATTACCTAAAATTGCTTCTGTTTATCTCACTTCCCTAGAGCCAAAAATGCACATTGAGAAAGTGCGTGAGACTTTATCGAACACATACAGGTGAATGGACCAGCAAGGCAGAAAATGATAAGAAAAAATGACAGAAAGCAAAGGAATAAGGCAGAAACAAAGAGAGTGACAGAAAAGAGGCAATTCCTTGCGCAGAATTTTCAGAATGTGGGGATAATATTTGTACTGGAAGAGCCCCGGAATCCCCACGGGGGACTGTAACCGATTACTTGGCAGTCTGCCTTATGTTCTGGCATGGTCTTGAAACATAAAGGAACGGGACCTATGAGACACTGTCATTACTAGGACTGCAGCA
Organism: Monoplex corrugatus; assembly: GCA_030674185.1. Classification (NCBI taxonomy): domain Eukaryota; kingdom Metazoa; phylum Mollusca; class Gastropoda; order Littorinimorpha; family Ranellidae; genus Monoplex; species Monoplex corrugatus. The sequence continues at coordinate 55,241,199 of CM060315.1, forward strand.
CTAAGATGGGAAGCAAACAAGCCAACGTGTATGTTGTGGGTGGGATTGAACTCAAGATCTTCCGTCCCAGGCTATATCAAAACAGCCAGCCGGCCCAAGTTTGAACACAGCGGTTTCATAACTCAGTGAACTCGGAACATTCTGGATGCTTTAACAAATGCAAACTTCAGGCTGAAGACATCTCTTTCACTATCCCCTTCCATCGTTTATTACACTACTTCGTGCCTATTTCCACTTACCAGAATATCCGTACGCCATGCTTCATATCCAGCGCAATTCATGTGTTTCCACAAGCCTGCGTGGTAAACTGACTGCCACACGTTCGCACCCACAGAACAAGACTCATCCCGGTTCCTTGACAGCAAACACAGGTACACCTTCTCGCTGTTTCATTAAAAAGCGATCGTTCTCATAATACCCCGCGGTTTACTCTTCTCCACTGCATCTTTTTTCTAGATCCACAAAACTCACAAACTGTGAACCCCATCCACTCCCTCTTCCCTTTCACACATCCTATCAACACTTTACGCACGGAATTGCGTCACATTATTTCACACCAGGTGCAAACGCAGCCCTCACTCTTCGCCCGTGCTCAATCTTTATGTTTGTAGAACATATCTTGTTTAAAGTTGCAGTTGCTGGTTTTCTGTGATTAGGTTTGAGATCACTTGACATAATTGCCTTCCCCTAGCTTCACAATTCTGTTTTCTTGAATAGATAGTCAAACTATACTACAAATCTGCCGTTTCTGTCCCTTAGAAACTTTGTGCCCACTGAAAATGGAATCAGATAGACTACTTATGAAAATATGCCAGTTTTAGTCGCATTTGTGAGGTCTTAATCTCCTGCTTAACTACAGTTTTGATAGACAATTGATCGCAATCTATCAACAAACAAATATACAGACAAACATCCAAGTTTGAAAACGTTTATAGCTAACGGGTTATATCCATTCAAACTAATGCAACTTTCCTTTGAGTAGGGCCTCTGGAGCATAAAGACTATCCAGAAGCAGCCACGAAACAGTGCTTATTTGGTATACCTGTCACAAGACGTTTGTATTGTTGCACTAGTAAAAGTCTTAGACTAAGAGGCCAGGAAGGTCCTAGCACTGACTGGACCAAGTAACGACCTGATCACGTCAGACATAGTGGCTACTGATTTGGGGATTTCGAAGGGTTATCGGAATTCTGAATGGTATTGAAGCTGAAATGAGTGGTTTTAGAAAATGCCGACAAAGTATCTAAGCTGAAACTAACAAATGATAATTATCGTGTAATAAAATCATGGCGAAACCACTCTCTACCCATTAACCCAAAATAGCTTAGGGGAAAGCGTGTTAAAAAAAAACTAAAGAGGACAAAACAAGAAATCTGCGAGTGACAGAGTGACCACACCTTTGGTTTGACCGAGATTCAAGACACATGACTTCAACAACAACAACAACAACAACAACAAAGCAGCCTGCATGGACCGAACTTAAAATAGTCAGTGCTCAAACGTTAGCCAGAATAATAAAAGAATGATGACTGATTTGTTTTTCGTTCTGTTCTGTTGATCTCCAGTTAGGACTAATATACGATCCAATATGATGCAATACAATACAATACAATACAATACAATACAGTAAATACAATACAATACATAAAATACAATACAATACAATACAACACAACACAGTACAATAGATACGATACGATACGATTTACATTTAATTCATACTTCTTTTTTAATCCAAGTCTGGAAATAAATTTCAAAGTGGAAGTATTTGGCTCATGGCACATATACCGATCTCAAAAGCACAATAACAAAAACACAAATCAATCACAGATTAGCGCTAGAATTTAACAGTGAAATACTGTAGTATTGAAAATCATCCATCACTGAAATGATAATATTTCAAGTAGATTTATCATGAAGTTTAGAAAAAATCTTGATTTTTTTGCAAGCCCCGTCTCCTCCTCCCCACTATCATCTAGACATGAAAAAGGAGTTAAAACGGCCTCTGCTTACTGGTAGCCGTAAAATTGCAGACTAAAATGTTACGATTTAAGAGTACAAAAGTTAACCGGATCAATATGTCCAGACTAACTAGATGTTTTTTTCAGCAAGACATGCAACTAACTACTAGTCTGTGTACCACGTATTGCACAGAATCATTTCCGATGACCTGGGCAGGCTGGTGGTACAGACAAGTTGGCTACATTTGTCAGATCAGTGGGGACAGCGAGAATAGCTGTTTCATACACAGATGCGCATATAACGTTCATCAGTATCAATCTGAACAAATGTTGCAAAAATATCACAAAGCAAGCTTGCTTATTCAGTTACTGACTCTTACCCCTAATTAGTAAAGAGAAAGCAGTCAAACTTGTACAACACCACTCTGTTGTCTACAGACAATACGATGGGTAGTAGTAGTATTAAAATACTTATTTTGTGGAAGGTCACTGACTTGCAGTTTTTCATTACCAATCGATGAAAATATGTTACTGATGACCTTGACCAAATAGTCACCCGTTTCTATGGGAATAATGGTTGACGGAAAAGAATCTGATTTATAGGCACACACGCTCCCCGATGCAAAACATGTAAACCACAATTTTTGCATGAATTAATTTAAAAACATCTAAAAATCTGGCTAAAATATTTTCACACTTGTGACTTCTACATATTTGTACCAACAAAACACAGGCGCACCCTGGTTCCTTGAAAGCAGCAGCCACCGAACACATATTCCCACGTTTAGAACCGACTCATCTTCTAATATCTCGGGCTGTTTCCTCTCTATGGACATTTTTTCTCTCTCTTTTTCTAGATTTCAGATCCACAAAACTCACAGGCCCATGAACAATTAACTTTCCTCCTTCCCTCTTCACATATCCTTCCAACAGGTAATGTACAGAACTGCGTTGCCCATTATTTCACATCAGGTG
>CM060315.1:55249134-55251634 GCA_030674185.1 Monoplex corrugatus
TCCACAACACTAACGTTAAGCCTATGTCTGAGGTAATATTACAAAATACCGGTCTGGCACGGAATACAGGAAATGGACTATAGTCTGGCAAGCTTCTTTGATCTCGATTAATTAAAGCAAACAATCTGTGCTACTTTAAAACATTTTTTTCTCAAAGGCGAAATTATATTCTATTTAACGAAAGAGCGAACAAAGATCACATTTATTGTAACAGACAACGCCGGGTGAACATTATCAAAACTGAAATATAATTTCTTCTTCCGTCTTTACGATTGTATAGGTCAAATCAGATGCACAAGCAACGACTGAAACGTACGACTGCCAATTCTTCCCACTTCTGTGTGTGACTGCTGTGTGCTGTTAAGACGAACGTGAAAAACAGTAAGAATGTTATAGAGGCTGTGTGGTGACTATGGGCGCTGGGCCGGGGCGAATCACATGCGCTAACGAACATCACCAAGCCAGCGTAAACTATCTTGGTTTTCAACTCTTTGATTTTACTGTATTGCATTACCTTAATGTCTTGTAAACGGGTTTTGCTTTTGACAATGAACTGATTTCTCCTGGAGCAAACACGTCGCCACACTGCTGTGCCACTTTTTGTATGCATGCAATTTTCTTTTACCGATTAATGGGTATTTTTGGGTAAGATTGGCTGGCAACGAACCAACGAGCTGAGGAAGGAAATAACCGCACAAACACCACCTTTTCCTCTTAGTTTTAACTGATGTAATTCTTTTTAATCAATTGAATTATAAGCCCACTTTGAAACAGGTTTATGCTGCTTTGACCCTTTCATCAGCTTGGGGAAACTAGTTTTAATCCAGGACAACAGAAGACGAAGGGACAGGAAGTGCAGACGGGGCATGCGTGATCACTTAAAAAAAAAGCCACGGCAGGACTGTATAAAGCGCTGTGTGCTCCAGATGTCCGCGGATCACATGCTAATGGTCGTGGGTTCGAATACCGGGGTACGCTATATTAAAACTGGCCATCTCACTGTCCCATTTTAACAGCATTGTTGTTCTGGTGGTGTCGGTATAGGATTACCGTAGATAAGTCCCCCTTCCCCCACTTCCCTGGTATGGTTCTCCCCGTCAGCCATATCACCTGAGGTGGGTGTCGACGTAAAAACTGAACCAAATCAATCAATCAATCAGATGTCCGCTTCATTTCTAACCCTTGTAACAGCAGGTATCACATCTCTTCAACGTTTTCTCAAGTTGTTCGATGCAGAAGCAACAAAACAACTTCATATTTGGTAGAATGGAGCTATTATCACCTCCTAATACTTCATTGAATATAATAATGTCGCATGAATGGAAAATGTTTGGCAAATCGATAGAAACATTTCAAATCAGGGCAGATTTGAACTATGATGGGTGGAGCTAGTGTCTGGTGCGAGCGTCCCGCCTGGCACTATGGACCTACAAATAAACTTTTAGGTCTGCGGCAATTTTTTGGGGGCCACAATAAGGCTGCAGGAATATCACCGTCAGTTTCAGCTTGACCATACTATAAGTTAAGACCTACCCATGCAAGTGTGAATACATATCGAACCCTTATAGTGCCCTCATCATCATCATCATCAGGTGCCCTGCCGCATGGCGTTGGCGACCATGGACTTCCAACCATCTCTATCTCTCGTTGCTCCTAGCATCTCCCCCACCCTCCTCATCCCCAGCCACTCTGCAAGTCCGTCCAGCATTCTCTCCCTGGTCTACCTGGCGCTCTCTTTCCCTCCAGCTTTCCCGTTGTGACCAGGTGCTCCAAATCCCCCTTCCTCATAAAATGGCTATAAATGTTGCCCGACTTTTTCTAATCTTTCTTATGAGTGATCTACTTGTGTCTGCCTCCATCAAGACTGTCTCGTTTGTTTTCTTTGCTGTCCATGGAACTCTCAACATTCTTCTGAGAAACCACATCTCGGCTGCCTCGATCCTGCTCTGGCTTTGCTTGCTGACTGTCCACGCCTCGCATCCGTACAACAGTATTGGTTCTATATAACATTCAAGGACTCTCTTTCTGATGTTAATGTATAGGCATTTGTTGGTAAGAATGCTTGTCATCTTCTTGAATGCTGTTTTGGCTTGGCCGATTCTACCAGTTATTTCCGATGTGCATCTGCCGTCTGATGAAATGACCGTTCCCAGGTATTTGAACTTATTAACCTGTGTCAAGGTTGTGCCATTTGCTGTTATTTTGCATGAGGGGATTTCATGTTTTTTACTGATCACCATGACTTCAGTCTTCCTGCTGTTTAGTTTCAACCCCTTACCTTTGCTTTCTTTTTCTAGTATATTCATAAGGTTTTGTATGTCCCTTTCATTTTCTGCAATTAGCACGGTGTCATCTGCGTATCGAATGTTGTTTATCATTTTCCCTCCAACCTTTAATCCAGGGTCTTCTTCTAGGTTTCTCATGATGTTTTCGCTGTATAGTGAAAACAGATCTGGTGACAAAACACAACCCTGTCTGACTCCTCTTTTGATGTTTTGGA
>CM060315.1:55256634-55316634 GCA_030674185.1 Monoplex corrugatus
AACTGCTGTGTTAGTGTTTTCAAATACTTGGCCCAATTGCAGTGTTAGTGTTATTAAATACTTGGCCCAACTGCAGTGTTAGTGTTATTAAGTACTTGGCCCAATTGCATTGTCAGTATTTCAAATACTTGGCCCAATTGTAGCGTCGTAGTGTTATTAAATACTTGACCCAATTGCAGTGTTAGTGTTTTCAAATACTTGGCCCAATTGCAGTGCCAGTGTTATTAAATACTGACCCAATTGCAGTGTTAGTGTTTTCAAATACTTGGCCCAATTGTAGTGTTAGTGTTATTAAACACTTGGCCCAATTGCAGTGTTAGTGTCATCAAATACTTGGCCCAATTGCATGTTAGTGTCATCAAATACTCGGCCCAATTGTAGCGTCGTAGTGTTATTAAATACTGACCCAATTGCAGTGTTAGTGTTTTCAAATACTTGGCCCAATTGTAGTGTTAGTGTTATTAAACACTTGGCCCAATTGCAGTGTTAGTGTTATTAAGTACTTGGCCCAATTGCATTGTCAGTATTTTCAAATACTTGGCCCAATTGTAGCGTCGTAGTGTTATTAAATACTTGGCCCAACTGCTGTGTTAGTGTTTTCAAATACTTGGCCCAATTGCAGTGTTAGTGTTATTAAATACTTGGCCCAACTGCAGTGTTAGTGTTTTCAAATACTTGACCCAATTGCAGTGTTAGTGTTATTAAATACTTAGCCCAATTGTGTTTTCAAATACTTTGCCCAATTGTAGTGTTAGTGTTATTTAATACCTGGTCCAACTGTAGTGTTAGTGTTATTAAATACTTGGCCCAACTGCAGTGTTAGTGTTATCAAATATTGGCCCAATTGTAGTATGTAGTGTTATTGAATACTTTGCCCAATTGTAGTGTTAGTGTTATTTAAATACTGGCCCAACTGCAGTGTTAGTGTTTTCAATACTTGGCCCAATTGTAGCGTTAGTGTTATCAAATACTTGGCCCAATTGTAGCGTTAGTGTTATTAAATACTTGGCCCAACTGCAGTGTTAGTGTTTTCAAATACTTGGCCCAATTGTAGCGTTAGTGTTATCAAATACTTGGCCCAATTGTAGCGTTAGTGTTATTAAATACTTAGCCCAACTGCAGCGTTAGTGTTTTCAAATACTTGGACCAATTGTAGCGTTAGTGTTATCGAATGGTTGACCCAACTGTAGCATTAGTGTTATTTAATACTGGGCCCAGTTGTAGAGTTAGTGTTATTTTATACCTGACCCGAGTGTGTTAGTGTAATTCAACACTTGGCGCAGCTGCTCGTCTTTCCACGGTAAAGTGCTTCATACTAATCATGATGGTATGGGGTCTCTTGAACTTTATCAGCTCCCTTCCTCTCTCGTCCATACTCTCAAAACGTGCTGACTGGCCCTTGTATAGTGGCCCTTGTAATATAGCTGTGGACTCAAGACCTGATGTCTCGAGTTCAATCCCAGCCCGCAACATAAAAGCTGGCCTGCTCACTACCCAATGCTTCAAAAATTCTAGTGGTGTCGGTTTAGCATTTCACATGTCCTGTTCTCTACCGGTATACCCCCTTCCATTTCAAGACCTGGCCAGTGCACACGCTTTTGCGTAGACTCAAGGAATTTGCCGAATGGCAGATCTGTCAGAGCACATACCGGGATTGTTCGAGTGCGATGAATCCCTTTTGAATAAAATCTCACTCAACTCATGTTTGATATCGCATTGAAACGAACAAAACAAACAAACAAACAGAAAACAAAATCAAGAGAGAGCACAGAGAGAGAGAGAGAGGGAGGGAGGGAGGGAGGGAGGGGAGAGAGAGAGAGAGAGAGAGAGAGAGAGAGAGAGAGAGAGAGAGAGAGAGAGAGAGAGAAACCCCACTTTTCGCCAAATTACAAAATTTATCAGCATTTCTGCGCATTTTGACCTGTCTGGCATAACGGTGAGCTACGAATGGTCTAGTGTAAATTTTCTTTTTTGGCTGACACCGAAGCCTCTAACACCGCAGCATGATCACGGAATATCTCAGAAATGTTAAAAAAAAAAAAATCCCGGTTATTCACAGTAAACATAGTTAGTATTGTACAAATGAACCCAGCAAATAATTACTGAATACATCAATCAAATGACTAGCTCAGCTGACAGAAATAATAATAAGAAGAAGAAGAAGAAGGAAGAGGAGGAGGAGGGGGGGGGGGAGCAAGAAGAAGAAGCAAAGAAGAAGAACAAAAAGAAGAAGAAACAGAAGACTTTAAGAAAAAAAAAAGGAAAGAAGAAAAGACACAAACCGAGCATAAGAAAATGAAACGAAACGTGTAGGATACAAAAACACACAGACAGAAAGATAGACAGACCAGACATCCAGAGACAGAGACAAAGGCAGACAGACAGACAGACAAAGAAAGAAACATAAAAGGAGGACAAAACAGCTTACATACACACAGTTACTCACGTTCTGCTGTCAAAACCGTATTCTGGAACAAAAATAGTACAGACGTGTATTGGATTTCAAAAGAAAGACGTTTTGAAGCAAGGCGCAAAACATCCAGTCAATCATTTTCACCACCAACAAGAACAATAAGGGCTGCACAGAAATAGAAAACGTATCTAAATTGTGCGTCGACTATCCCGGTTTACAGGCAGACAGACAAACAGACAGACGGACGGACAGACAGACACAGACAGACAGACAGACAGACATCCCCACACACGCACCATTGAGAAAGCCATAAATAACTTGCAAATCCGATGAGTACCTACCTAGTACAAACGTTTTCCTGCTAACGTCATCATTGACGTCAGACCTAATACGGTTTTCGGTCACGTTTCAGTTGGTGGTGGAATTCGTCACGGCGTGTGGCTGATACAAGACGGCTAAGACTACAAATGCCGCCATCCGATTTATGTCTCAGGGGAGAAAAAAAAAAGAAAAAAAAAGAAAAAAAAAAGAGCAGACGCCATAAGCTAAATGAACTATAGTACCCGTCCATTAATTTGTCTACTGTATCAGATGTAAGAGACATTAGGACTCTGTAACCTTTGATGATAATGACACCACCCAGCATCCTCCAGACTCGTATATTAACTTCCAACTGTTCACATAAGTTTCCAGTTACTCTGGTGCTGAGGTTATCGCCATGTTTATTGGAGTCTGGAACATACACAACGCTTATCCATCATAAACGAGGCTCTTTGAGTTCAAACAGCAAGTCTAAACGTGCCATTAAACCTCCCGATACGTCAAATAAGGAGACACGTAAGTCAGAGTAAAACTAGCCCACAGCAAGAGAAGGCTTCAAAGTGACATGTCTAACATAAAAAATATCTTAAAAGCAACGAGGGAGTGTTTCACACACATTATTTCAGGCTGAAAAAAAAATCAAAATGTATGAGTTCATGTCAAGCTGAATGCTTTTTGTTCTGTTATAAATTTCGAATCTGTTTATAGATGGCTGCAAGATATTCAGACAGTTCAATCACACTCTCAGCTGCAGACTCAGATTTTATAATTCGTGATGATACGTCACACATCTTTTAACACTGTCTTTCAGCGTATTTAGAAGTAACTGCATTATCCACCCATACCTCAACACTCATGTGGTGAAAACGCTGGTTTGTGCTTTGTCTTTAGACTATTGCAACTCTTTCCTTTCTGGCTGCCCACAATTCATCCCTGGCAAAACTGCAAAATTAATAGTTAAAATAATAAAATTAATAATAAACATAAATAACAATAATAAACAACTAACTAACTAACTAAACTAAACTAACTAACTAACCTAACTAACTAACTAACTAACTAATACTAACTAACTAACTAACTAACTAACTAACTTACTTCTGCAGCGTTTTGAAATCTTGCAAATATACTCATGCTCAACCCCACCCAAATAGATAAAGAAACTAACTAACTAACTAACTTACTTCTGCAGCGTTTTGAAATCTTGCAAATATACTCATGCTCAACCCCACCCAAATAGATAAAGAAACTAACTAACTAACTAACTTACTTCTGCAGCGTTTTGAAATCTTGCAAATATACTCATGCTCAACCCCACCCAAATAGATAAAGAAACTAACTAACTAACTAACTAACTTCTGCAGTGTTTTGAAATCTTGCAAATATACTCATGCTCAACCTCACCCAAATAGATAAATAAATAAACAACTAACTAACTAACTAACTTCTGCAGTGTTTTGAAATCTTGCAAATATACTCATGCTCAACCCCACCCAAATATATAAATAAAAAACAACTAACTAACTAACTAACTTAACTACTAACTAACTAACTAACTATTAACTAACTAACTAACTAACTTACTTCTGCAGCGTTTTGAAATCTTGCAAATATACTCATGCTCAACCCCACCCAAATAGATAAATAAATAAACAACTAACTAACTAACTAACTAACTAAATTCTGCAGTGTTTTGAAAGCTTGCAAATGTAATCATGCTCAATCCCACCCGTACCCCTTCTTTGTAAACATCACTGGCTGCCAGTCCGAGCATGAGTAGACTACAAACTGTACACTCTCCGTTACAAAACTAAAACTGGAAATCACTTTTTTCGGATATTTGTCATCTGTAAGCTTTGTCCTCAAGAGTTCTGCTGATTCATCTCTCCAGACAGTACCATTAGACTCACCTATCTCTCCTGTCTCCCCTGCAACATACTGTCAGTACTGTGCTCATGACCAGTTGTGTGGGAAATTGTTATTTCGTGTTTGTTTCAACAATCTGTTTGCATACCCTGCGTAAATGTATGCATGTGTACTTACTTGCGTCCGTGTGTTGGCACGCCTGTACATACATACATAATCATATATATATATATATATATATATATATATATATATATATATTATATATATATATATGTGTATGTGTGTGTGTGTGTGTGTGTGTGTGTGTGTGTGTGTGTGTGTGTGTGTGTGTGTGTGTGTGTGCGCGCGCGCGCGCGTAGTTTTTTTCTGATAAAATCATGTTGCTATTTTTGTTGTTTTATGTCATGTCATGCTTATGTGACTGATCTTATTCGTTATTTATGTTTAATTATACATTATTTTAAATACATATTACGTTTCGTGAAGTGCAAAGCAGTTTGAGGTTTGTTTTCTGGTATATACGCCAAATCATCATTATACGATAACAGTAATGATGATGATGATGATGATGATGATGATAATCTTCATTAGCTGTAGTAGTAGTCATAGTAATTACTCCAACTACTACTACAATAACTATTACTACTACTACTTACCATCATCATCATCATTATAATTAATATTATTGTATTATTACTCTTATCATGATTATTATTTTCATTGCTATCATTAATACTATCATCACCGTCATTATCATTATCACTATTCTGTAAATGAGTCAGCTAAACCTGCTCTTTAGATGACCCAAAACCCTATGGATGGGAAACGTCTTTTGAGGAGAAAAGAAATCAAGGCCCAAACTGGCCATATCACGCCAACAGAATGATCAGGTTAAGTTTGTCATAGGAGAGTAAGGTGGTCTGACCTCTATGCAAAATGATCAGAAATATTTGTCAAAGGACAGTAAGGTGGTTTGACTTTCATTTTTTTTCTCGGGGTCACCTTTATGAGGGTGGTGCCTATCGTCTCTTCCCTCTGCTGTATCCAAACCTCAACAGGGTGAGGTACTCACTGACAGCTGGATGAGATAGAGGCTGCACACACACACACACAACGCTATCTCGAACCAGATTCTTCTTTTTTTCCCTTTAGTTTTTAATGTCCCGATTTTCTCGGATACGTATATGCAAGTTGTTTCACCAACGATGAGCATGCGAGATGTTGCTGCCCAGTTTACATACATACTCTGTCTTTAGTGGGTGTACATGCTGGGTGTATACATAAGCCACTGGACACTGAAACGATTAACAGGATCTTTCACGTGTATATCGATGCTCCGCGTGCGTATACCTACCTAGGAGGTTCAGGTACTAACAGATCTGCCTACACGTTGACCTGGAAGATCGAGAAAATCTCCACCCTTGACCCACCAGGCTGGAGGTACCCAGCAGCAGGATCGAATCCAGACCTTTCGATTGGAAGCCAGGTATCTTACCCACTTGAGTATCGCGTCCGTTGAGCCAGATTCTCACTGTCGCAAAGTTCTGCAGTCAGTCACGCTGGAAGGCGGGAGCTCCTCTGCACCTCTACGCCAAGCATTCCCCGGTATGATCATGGCATAAACACAACCACACAACAGGCTAGCTCCTTTTGCAGGCTGAGACTAAATTGATTCCAGACATCAATGCTGAATCCACGGTTTATTTAACCCTTTCACACCCACGCAGCCGAGTGTGATGACGCGCAAGGATTGATGGCAGGTCAGTGACAAAGAGACAAAGATCATCTCAGAGCAGTTCCAAGATTCATTAAACGACGTTGAAAAAGATACTTTTAGACCACACACACACACACACACCAAAGTAGCTTCAAGGAACCCCCCGAAAAAAAGCCAGCAAAAAACAAACAAACAAAAAGAAGAGAGAGAGAGAGAGAGAGAGAGAGAGAGAGAGAGAGAGAGAGAGAGAGAGAGAGAGAGAGAGAGAGAGAGAGAGAGACTAACACATTGTTAAAAGAAATTACATAAAGGAAATAATGCCGGAACCAGGAAACGGCCCTTGTGATCTTTGTCTTCATTGGCTGATCACGAATCTGAGTGAACTGCTCTGTTACGTTTGTCTAAAACGCTTGATGCAATATCCCTTCTGGTCCTCTGTGTGTGTGTGTGTGTTGTGTGTGTGTGTGTGTGTGTGTGTGTGTGTGTGTGTGTGTGTGTGTGTGTGTGTGTGTGTGTGTGTGTGTGTGTGTGTGTGTGTGTATGTGTGTGTGTGAGTTTAATTTTTGTTCCTGTTTACTTGAACGCGGACAGTCACCCTTTTTTTTTAAAAATTTTTTAGTACAGTGTATGATACGAGGCTATTTTATTTGAATTACGTTGTCTTGGTATCAAGTCTAGTATATATTACGTTGTGAGTGTGTATGTATGTATGTGTGTGTATGTGTGTGTGTGTGTGTGTGTGTGTGTGTGTGTGTGTGTGTGTGTGTGTGTGTGTGTGTGGTGTGTGTGTGTGTGTGTGTGTGTGTGTGTGTGTGTGTGTGTGTGTGTGTGTGTGTGTGTGTGTGTGTGTGTGTGTTTTGTGTGTTGTGTGTTACGTTTGTTTCACGTCAAATCTTCATTTTCATCATGTGTCTGAATGTCATCTCCCTTCTTTTCTCTCGCTGTAGCTTATGGTTAGACCTGCTTTGCCCAAACTACAACCTATAGACATTTGAATTTTCTACGTTCCTGCCTCCGTGAGCATAATTATTATCCCCAAAGGATGTAGACTGAATTATTCCCCCTCTGACATCAACAGTAAACGATTGATAGTGTCCACAAAAAGTAACATCTTGCACAAAGCAAGCAGATAAACTATGACTGCCCATCTGAAACAATCGGAACAAAAATTGTGCAATATCGGTAAATCTCAAAAACACTTTAGCGTAGAAATCAGCAAAATAATGAACCTTGCTTTCAGTCTTTATGAAAAAATTACCGCCATGGATCTAAATTTATCACTGCACAAACATGTACAAACCATAAAAAACAAAACAAACAAACAAACAAAATGACTCGAGTAATGGTAACGCTATGAACCCAGATTCTGTCACAGACTTCATTCCCCCCGTTTCTATCCCCAGTGAACAACGCAGGCGTGGTCAACAATGCAAGTACTGTTCCCTCCACTTCCACTGGGCATATCACTTCCATACTACTACACCTATACCGCTGTAGCTATAACTACATGTCCACTGTTACCAATGGACAACGCAGTCCTGGTCAACAACGCAGGCGCAGTGCCCCTCCCCCACGCCTCCATTGCGCCTACCACTTTCAACTACCTACAACCCTGACTACAACGACATCTTCACGGTTCCCGGCCCAGTGAAACAAGGCACTCCTGGTCAACAACGCAGGCGCACTTCCTTTCGCCCCCAGTGTGCCTACGACTTTCACATCCACTACGCCTTCTGCCTTGGCTATCCTAAACAACGATACCTCCACTGTTTCCAAAGACCCCACGTTCGCAGCTTCAACACAATGATGACGTCCTGAAAACTACAGGTTTACCTTCAACTTCTTTCCAGGACAACCCTTCTCGCAGTCCTACAACAGAAAATGTTCATTACGCTCCACATTCCACTAACTCCGAACTGTACAATCACACTGATAATACGCGCACAACTGAATACATACTAACCATGAGTAACCACACACACACACTTGCCTGAATTCGTACATTGACGGTAACATATGATATATATATATATATATATATATATATATATATATATATATATATATATATATATATACCACACAACACATGATGATTACATGAGGCCACTTGATTGATAGTTGAATTATGTCAAACATTACATGAGGCCACTTGATTGATAGTTGAATTATGTCAAACCCTTTTCTCGCTTTTGGGACACATGGAAATATTGTTATTCACCACTTTAATTATTAATTTGCTTGCTACCACTACTAAGCTACGATTAATACTAGCACAACTGCTAGTACCACTGTTACTGGTTCTATTAGAATTATTACTTTTGTTTTGCAAAACTCACCATAAAATTTTGAAGAGAAGAAGCAAATTCTTAAAAGTTAGATCAAAACATAGACAAACGGATAAGCATCTTACTCGATCCCTCCATTACCATAATTTTTCTTTAAAGCATATTTAGCAGGAGGCAGCCCCCCCCCCCTCTCTCTCTCTCTCTTGGACTGTATGTACATACAAATCTTCGCCAAGCTGCTATAAAAAGCTTTGACCTTGCGGGACGTCTAGCATCCATAAAGAAGTTTCAAGTGAGTATATGTCTCCTTAGGGTCCACACAGCGACGATAATTCTACACACACACAAAATTTTTTTTTCTTTTTCAGGAGAGACCCTTCTTGTGTTCCTGAAGGATTTTAACCAAATTTTGGTATCATCTAAGGGAATTACCCAAGAAGTAACCGACACGGTAATGTGAATTCAAACTTAAGATTCTGAAACTTTTATGGAATAAAGCCACATTGGTATCATTTTCGTCAGTTCGTATGATTGAATTCTAACGGATAAAAGAGTTTTGTTAACAGTTTGTATTGCTACATCACATGACGTGACTTGAATCACAAAAGAAACCTCCACGAAACAAGAATCAGAACGCGTATTTAACACAATCAGACAAGACAGGCGCCTGTCTTGTCTGGTTGTATTAGCGTAAATACGAGTTCTGATTCTTTCTTTGTGTGTTTTTTTCTTCTTGTTCCTGTTAGCTTGAACGCGGGCGGTCACACTTGTTTTGGATGACTGAATATTACGATGCAAAATATTTCACCGCTTCACAGGTTCCACCTGGAACATAAGACTAGTGAGTACGCACCGAAGAAGAATAATTAACCCTTTGACTCTCGCACCCTGAGCACCAGCATCCTGCATAGCCAGTTATGCTAGCAAAGCAAAAACTTAACCCTTTGGTTCCCTTACCCTATCCACCAGCTTGCTGCAGGAAGCTGGTGGATAGGGTGAGGGAACCAAAAGGTTAAGTTTTAGCAGGTGGTGGAGAGCGTGCGGGAGTCAAAGGGTTAGCGCCTTGGCAGGCCCACACGAACCGCTTCTGGAAACTGCAAAACGACGAAGGCTTGCATGATTTGAACAGGCCACCCGCATGCATGACATACTGAAACCGTCCAACAGTCGAGTATCCTTAAATATTAAATGAGGCTATCACCGATGTCAAGAGAGGAAGAGATGTGTGGCGAATATCAAAGAATGGACCAAATCTCTTAATACCCCAACTGCTTGTATTACTGCATTGCACAGGCAGAAAAGGAGACTACCGCCTGCTGTTGCGTCCCATGAGCCCCCCTCCCCCTTCTTCCCCACCTAGATCATCCCTGGTCGTGAGATTAGGGGGGGGGGGTGAGGGAGATGGGGGGGGGGGGGCGAAAGAAAGAAAAGAAAAAGAAATTCATGCGTACTGGTTTGATTTAACTGATACAGAAGTGTTTAGGAATGCTTCTTCTAAAAAGGTGTTGTAAACTGGAGTGTTAATTTAACAGTGAAAAAAACATTAAAAGGAGGAAAAGTAATATTACTCTAATAGCGAGATGGTCAGATTGTACCTTTAAAAAAAAAAACTACGCTCGTTAGAGATCGCACGGGAAAACAGGAGTTGTCTCGAGCAAAATTCTGAAAGAAAAAATCCACTTTCATAAATAAATAGACCTACACACGTACAGAGAAAGGTGGCACTCTGCTGCGGCGACGCACTCGTCCCAAACCAGCCTAACCCACTCCAACAAAACATAAACCAACCAGCCCCGACACAACCCAACCCGACGCAAACTAACCGATTCCAAAGCAACCCAACCCAACCACAACACAACACAACACATTCATCATCATCACGCAACGCAAGCCAACACAACGCACACAACACTGTGAGCGCAACCCAACCCAACCCAATCCAAGGCAACATAATCCACCCCACCCCAATATGATTATCACTGACTGCAAACGTCAACCATCCAACTGGCAGTACCATTTCGATACAAAGTAAGTGAAGGTCATATTAATTACACAAAGGAGTTAGACCGACAAATAACTCATTGGACGATAAAACAATTATTTGCTGACACAAAATAAATGTTACGCTAAGAGAATGCCTACCAATTTTCTGTCTGTGCGTGCAGACCCCAATCGCCCATGCATGAACACACACGCAGATGCATGCACGACTGCACTGACACAGACAGAGAGAGAGAGAGAGAGAGAGAGAGAGAGAGAGAGAGAGAGAGAGAGAGAGAGAGAGAGAGAGAGGACAGACAGACAGACAGAGAGAAAGTGAGAGGGAGAGAGAAAAAGCGAGAGAGAGAGAGAAAGAGAAACAGACAGAGAGACAGAGAGAGAGAGGAGAGAGAGAGAGAGAGAGAGAGAGAGAGAGAGAGAGAGAGAGAGAGGATTTCAGATTTCAGATTTCAGATGATTTATTCAATAAAGGCCATGGCCCCTCATGAAGGGGTGAAATAAACATACATCATTTAAATATACACTGTTTTATCATGAATATTATACAGAGCATAGAAAACTGAAACATTCAATCAATTTGCACAAGAGCTCCTGAGTTTAAAGGCTTTATACAAATAAATGGCAAGCTGTTTAACATGATCTTCCCTGGCAGATGCCATAAGCAAGCTCAGTCTAAATAGTGAAGGCTGTTTATAATATTTTCTGGGGATCAGTTTATCTCTATGACTGCTTAGTACTGGACAACAAAACACGACATGAATTTCATTTTCTCTTGCTTTTCTACATAATGGACATATAAGATCACAGTTATCATGTTGTCTATAACGAAGATTATGTTCATAGATCTCAGACACCCCTAATCGAAATCTTGTCATAATGTATCTTAGATGCTTATCCATTTTAATCGATAAATAAGTGGGAATACAGTGTGATGGATTAAATTGTCTATAAAACTCAAATCTATTACTGTTTTGAACATGAGCACTCCAATCCTGCCATCTACAATCAATCAGTCTATTACGAAACGTACGAAGAAAAAGGTTTATATCTCCTACACTCTGATTCATCCACACATAACCATATCCCAGTTCAAGCAGCTTAATTCTCACCCTTGACACCCAGTTTGTTTTCCCTCTAGCATCCAAGTCGAACAACATATTATATGCTTTCCTTGGCAGTCTCTTCTCTGACATCTGTGTTAATTTTAACCAATAACAAATACATCTGACAATAGAATTAAGATAAATTGGATATCTGTTTGTTTCCCCGTAAATCAAATCATTAGGAGTTTGCATTGACACACCAAGAAATTTTTTCATGGCAAACAGATGAACTTTTTCACAGTGTATTGCAGAGCTCTCAAGACCCATATTTCAGCTCCATACTGTGTAATAGGTTGAACTTGCGAATCAAATAATTTCATAAATATGTCAAAAGAATTATTTCCTAGCATGGACAGTTTCTGCATGATACAGAGTAATACTCGTTTTGCTCGGCTTGCCAGGTCTTTACATGATGCAGTAAAACTTAATCGCGTTGAAAAATATATTCCTAGATATTTATATACATTAACAACTGGCATGATATTTCTATTATAAGTCCATCGTTCACTGCCAGCTAGGTATCCACCCTTTCTGAATACAACGATATTGCTCTTAGACATATTTACATGCAACTGAAGAGATGTTGCAGCTCGATATAAACTGTTCAGTTGTGTCTGTAGACCAGTGACTGTTTCGGACAATAGAACTACATCATCTGCCAAAAGAAGAATGAACAACTGCAATGTATCTCCAATAAATTGAGCACCATGTCTTCCACTACAAACCACTTCGGAAGTTAATTCATTAATGAAAAGCAAAAACAAAATAGGACTGCACACATCACCTTGTTTCACACCACAAGTGCATTGAATATAATCAGTTAATTTTCCACCACACCTGACTCTTGCTTTCACACAGTTATACATACTCATTATGCATCTGAACAACTTCCCTCTCACACCACATTTTAACAAAATTGACCAAAGAATGCTTCTGTTAATTGAATCAAATGCCTTTTCAAAATCTATAAATGCAACATACAATTTACGGTTAAGAGATAATTGTTTCTGGACAAAAGCCATTAAAGTAAACATATGATCTATGGTAGAATAGTTACGTCTGAATCCAGCTTGATATTCTCCAGTGATGTTATTGTCTTCTATCCATTCCTGCAATCTACGATTAATAATAGTACTGTATACTTTGCTAGTTACATCACAAAGCGATATGCCTCTATAATTATTAGGGTTATTAACATCACCTTTCTTATAGAGAGGTAGAACAATAGACTCAGTCCATTTCTCAGGGAAGATTCCTCTATCAAAAAGCGAGTTGAAAAATGTTACCAAGAAGTTTAAAACTGAATCAGTTTTACAAGCATTTTTCAGCAGCTCTCCAATTATACCATCCGGCCCAGCAGCTTTACGGTTTTTTATTTTTCCTATGGCAAACTGTACATCTTCTTTAGAAATTGGGCGATTGAAGTTATCCTCTCCTTGATCTTCTTCGCCAAAAGTTGTATTGTCAGTACTTGTATCTTTTGTCAGAAGTGACCTAAAATGCTCAAACCATGTATCTACACTGATATTGTGAATTGGCTGTTTTCTTCTCCCTGAAATTTTATGTACGGTGTTCCAGAATTCTTTCTGATTTGTAATAGACGATAACAAGTCCTTTATCAACGTATCATTGAATCGTTTTTTCTTCATTTTAAGTAAATTCTTATATTCTCGTCTTACTCTACAAAAACTGTCACGGTCTTGATCATTTAAAGACCGGCGAAATTTTCTCAACAATTTACGGACATTTCTTCGGCAATTACGGCATTCCGTATCAAACCATTCTTGAGATTTAGATTTATTCTTGACGTTTGTATGTTTCTTCATATGTTCTGCAGCATCCTTTATACACTCGTTAAAGACTTGCAGAGCTTCATTGACATCAACATTAATAAGAGTAACAGCATAGTTTATCCGTTCTTGGATATGTTTTGATATCATGTTACTATTATACACATCAGCATATATTTCATTCCAAACATATTTTTCCACGACATTATTTTCTTGATTTTGGGGTTTACTTTGATTGTAAGCCAAACAAGTGAAACAGAATTCAAGAGGCATGTGATCAGATTCAATTCTTTCAGAAACTCTTAATTCACATGAATCACACACAAGTGCAAAAAAATCACAAGACAGCATAAAATAATCATTCACGCTACATCCAGTTTCTGACACGTACGTGTAGCAACCTTGAAGGTCGCCATGACACATACCATTAAGAATAGATAAATCAAAAGCAGTACACATATTCAATAACAATTTTCCATAGTTGTTCAGTACATTGTCCTGTGATTTTCTGTCATTAGTTGCTGGATGACTAACATGTTGAAAATTGGAAACAATATCATTTCCCAGACAACAATGAGAAAAGTCACCTGTTCTACTGTTCATGTCACCACACAATAAAGTATGAACATCACCATAAGCTAACATACAATCAGTTAAATAATCTTGCAAAAGCACTATCCCATTTTCACAATCAAAATGTGCATAATATGGGGAGCCTTCAGGAGGAATATAGGAACATACATACAAAACATCTTTAACAGTACCAAGTAGATTTTTGTTGATTACAAGATCGATGACTTGGAGAGAGAGAGAGAGCGAGAGAGAGAGAGAGAGAGCGGGAAAGAGAGATGGAGAGAGAAAGAGAGAGACAGAGACAGACAGAAAGAGACAGAGACAGACATAGAAAGAAAGACAGAGACAGACAGAGAGAGAGAGAGACAGAGAGACAGACAGAGACAGAGAGCGGAAGAGAGAGACAGACAGACAGAGAGACAGACAGACAGACAGACAGACAAACAGAGAAACAGAGATGGAAACAGTTGTGAATGTGGAAAGAACTGTATGAAAATGGAGAAGGACACTATTAATATAAACAAGCAGGTAAAAAAAAAAGTAGTTTACAGTTTAGAACCCTTGTTTGTATGAGCAGCTCTGTGTTTACAAGCTCTGTTCCTCCCACTCTGCGCATAGCGTCTCACCTACAAACTGAATTAAGAGAAAAGAGGTGAAGTTACCAGAACACAGGCGAAGGGAATGGAGACAGTCAAACAAACGTCAGTCAGTTTTCTTTACGATGTTTGTATGCTCTACCGGTGAACAGACGCTTTCAGCCCACTCTTCGTTGTGTCTGTGTGGACGGAAGTCGTTAGTTTTTGAAATTACTTATTCCAGATTTCCCCCCTTCTTTTAAACACTCTTTCACGCGTACAAGACATATATATATCTATTTGCAGCCCGATTTGCAAACCTGTTTCTGTGCATGCATTTGTGTTATACAGGCGGTCAGTTCATCATAAATCATCACCGCCCCCCTTTTGTTTCAATGCTTGTTTTTCTTTTTCTATCCTTTATTTGTATGCTTCTCCACACCTTTGTGATTTCATATTATTTTATCTCTTTACTTTTAAGTAACACATTTCGATTATATGTTTGTGTACTTAGGTTGCATGTGTAGAATAGCAAGGACTAGCAGTAAGACAGGTTCACTTGGACCTGCCGCTACTATCCTTGAGTAGTAGTTTCAAGTTTCAATTCTCTCTCTCTCTCTCTCGTTCACACACACACACACACACACACACACACACACACACACACACACACACACACACACACACACACACACACACACACACACAAACACACAGAGGAAAGATCCGCCAGCGCTGCCTGCGAAAAATTCCACCGCTGGAAAACTCTCAGTTCAAATCAGCATCATCCTCCAGGACGAGATCTTCCAACGAACAAACCCAAAGGAAACCCTGGGTAAAAAGCAGTAACACAGTGGTTACAATCATCATCAAGGACCATAATCACCGCCACCACCACCACCATCTCCTCTGCGCCACTTTGAACATGATCATGGTCATGATCATTATCATCATCCAGGATGACAACAGCATCATCACCATGATGGATGAAAGCCTACAACAAGCGACCCGGGCATCAATATAAATGAAGATGAAGCGCTTGCCGGCAGCCGAACTTGTGTTCCCCGCAATGTAACGATCGGCAGACAGGTTGAGGAGAGAGAGAGAGAGAGAGAGAGAGGGAGAGAGAGAGAGAGGGGAGAGAGAGAGAGAGAGAGGAGAGAGAGAGAGAGAGAGAGGACTGACAGACAGAGACAGAGACAGAGAGATAGAGACAGACAGAGAGACAGACAGATAGACAGAGAGGACAGAGAGAGAGATAGAGAGGGGGAAGACAGATGAGAGAGAAGAGAGAGAGACAGATAGATAGAGAAACAGAGAAAAGAGAGAGTAAGGCGAGGGGAGAGAGAGAGAGAGAGAGAGAGAGAGAGAGAGAGAGAGAACGAGAGAGCAAGACAGACAGACAGACAGACAGAGAGAGACAGACGGAGAGAGACAGAGAGGAGAGAAGAAAGAAGAAACCGATTGATTGACCTTTATTTTCCAATAGTAAATACAGTGACACAACACAATATTGTTTGGTCAATTTTTCATCTCTGCTGTTGCTAAAATCTGCTTGACAAAATTGGAACAAAAATGTAAGAATAACTATCACTACTACTACTACTATAATAATGATGATGATAACAGCAACGAAAACAACAACTATAAACACCTAGCTATTGATATCCGGTGTTTTAAATAAATGAATATGTACTCCTTTAGATAAGAATAAAAACCCACTAGAATTATACTAGTTCATATATGATCATTATTTATTAAACACAAACATTCTATGCAACATACGGACCTACAGAAAGGCAGACAAATTTACCGACTGACAGACAGACAGGCAGGCAGGCAGACAGACACTGTGTAATGATTGTCAGCAACTTCATTACCTGCTTCCGCCATAACCAGCCCTCCCCCCTGCAGGGATGTGTATGTACACGTGCGTGGTGTGTGTATGCGTACGCATGTGTATGTGTGTGTGTGTTCTGCGTGTATGTCTATATGCGTGCGCCTGTGGGTGCACGTGCGTGGGTATGCAGATGTATTTGAGAATTTCTGCACCGTTGACTTTTCCTAAACGTAGTATACAGAAGGACAGGCATATCAAGAGATAGAATCTTAGAAGATATGTTATAAATCTTCGGTCCTATTCTCATTTCACAGTCAGACAACATCTGAAAGACAGACTAAACTTCACAACAAGGAAATACGGTTAGCAGAGAAAATCAGCAGGACAAAGAACAACAAAACTACAAACTTCTAGAGAAATATCGTATAAGTGGGCCACGAAAAGAAGATGAAGAGTGGCAGGAGGAAAAGATGGAAGAGGAGAAGAAGGAAAGACCAGAACAAAAAGAATAAGAATGAGAAGATAAAAAAAAAAAAAAAATAGAATACAAAACCCAGAAGAAGAAGAATCAGAAAAAGAAGAATGAGATGAAGAATAGTGAATTGACTAAAAGTCCGCTCTTCAAAAGGAAATATATCGAACACAATATCTGCTTTAATATCAAAACGTCAGATTCAGGCTGAGTCACAAATAATAAATATATGTTTTGACTAAGTATTTCAGTTTCGATGCCCATTATTCAATACAATGTTGAACATGCAGTTGAACATTACCTTTCCATTTTATTATTGAAGTGAAACTTAACAGTTCACTTTCTTCTAGACCTCTGACCATATCCACATAATTCGTCCTATTGTGGGGTTGAAGTCTCATTTCCAACGCTTCTGCTGGACCTCACAACGTCTCCTGTAGTCCAGCCACATCTGGCCGTTGTTATCTGACGATTTTTCTGACTTGGTACTGTGTGCCGTCTTGAAGGATGTGTTTCAGTATATAGTGGGTGGTAGTCATTACCCTGAAGATCGAGAAAGACCATCCACCACGGTCTGGAATGCGGCTGCTGAAACTCGTGCGGTAGATAGATTACGTGTTGTAGTACACCAACAAAATCACTTGGCAATGGAGGATGCTGGTGGACAGGGTGTGGGAGTCAAAGAGTCAAACAGGCCATCTGCAGTTTAGATACCAGTATCACAAAGACGCTCCGCTCCGTGTTGTGCGAAAAACTAAGCCCGTAGAGATGTGACGTGAGCTGCCATGGTTTTCCCTTGTTGAATGACCATCGATTACATCTTATCGACATTCTAGCAATAATTTTCAGTGTAGACAGTGTAGGAAAGTGGCTGGTGCTGTAATGAGGGAAGCGTGCAGTTGAGAAGAACGTATTGAACACAGGACTCCACGATGGAAAGAACGGACAGTGAAGCAGCTCAGCTCTCGGCATTTACTGAATTGGATTGGAGTGTTTCGGTTTTTTTTTTTTTTTTTTTTTTTTCTGTCACGACAGGTTTTTTTCCTGCCTGAAAATGAGTTTGCTCTTCCCGAGAAAAGTATGTCACAATAGTATCGCATCACCCATCTATTTACTTTGTTAGCGTTCTATTTTGTTTACCTGCAAAAGTGGGTATTTTGTTTTCCGCGGAATTTTGCCAGAAACAACTCTTTTGCTGATGCAGGATATTTTTACATGTAATAAATGCACAGGTGAACTAAGTTTATCATCTTATCTGAAAGACAAGCACTCAAGATCTAGTGGAACTTGGAGGGGTAAGGGGGGAAAAGACAATCTGTGACCGATTGGGATTCGAACCCGAGACCTCTTGCTTGCCCGCATGTGTTTTGATCGACTTGGCCGTACACTCACACTTTATCATCGTTAAGGGTCAGGGAGACAAAGGGCCGGGGGTACTTTCCTGTTGGCAGAACTGAGGAGGAAAAGGGTGGGTGGGTGGATGGAGAAAAGCATAATTCTGTATCGACCATTCCATAATATCAATCACTGCAGAACTACCCCGTTGATTACGAACAGGCAAATAAATAAAAGAAAGAAGGAAAAAACAAACAGCCAAATAAAAACAAACAAACAAAAACAAACAAAAAACAAACAAACAAAAAACAACCAACCAACCAGACAAAAACCAATCCAAACAGAAACAAAAAAAATCCTTCGAACACATATTTGCCACAGACAGACAGACAGACGGATCTCTTCTGTCTATATGAAACAGTCTCTCTCTTCAATCTCTCTTCTTTTAAGCAAGAAAGACGGGAAGTCATGGCGCCAAGGTCAAGGTCACACTAAGCAAACCACTTCCTTAAATCAATACTTTGTTTAAGGAAGTTGTATGAAAGCACTTTCTCAGGAACTTCTGATGATAATTCATTTCAGTTTTCACCGTTCTGACGGCCTACCATTGCCCTCGCTTCACGTCAAGTTCCATTTCTTCTGAAGCTTCTTCAAGGTGACGACGACTTTGAGAAGTACTCAATGTTTATTTTCTGCCATCATTTTTGTAGAAAAGACAACACTGTCAGAATGGCTTGACCCTCTAATTTTTATTTTACATGGTAACTGAACACGATGAAGAGGAGAACTAAAATGAGAAGAGGATGTAGATAACTCGGCCCATTTGTTGGACAATGTAAGGGGACACGCAGGAGTATCAAGTATACCTTTGATCAGAACGAACTGTTTGTGTGTGCACTGATGGTCAACACACACACACACACATGCACGCTCCCTCTTTCTCTGTCAGTCTGCCTCCCTCTCTGTCACACACACACACACACACAACACACACACACACACACACACACACACACACACACACAACACACACACACACACTCACACACACACACATGCACGCTCTCTCTTTCTGTTTGTCTGCTCTCTCTCTCTCCCACACCTCACACCACCCACCACACCACACACACACACACACACACACACACACACTCGTTACATACACTTTTGTTTTTTACTTTACACACAAAATCCAACGCCTTCCATGAAGCAAGAGAGCGAATGTAACGTAAACAGCAGGCAAGTGAAGACAGATGCAGCCAGTCGATCTGACATTACGTGCACACTCTGTGTACACAGAAATCCCCTTTGCTTTATACAAAAAAAGATCTGTATGCACACACACTGCAATGTTTGTCGAGGACCACTTCCTGATGGGAACCTTTCAGAACTGAAAAATGACCCCAGATAAGGGAAATATTCCAAAACAAGCACAGAAATTTACCTGTCTAGGTAATAATTCTAGTATTTCTTACATATTACAAGTTTCGATATGGGTCGTTGTTCAGTGTTAAAATCGATGGTGTGACGTACATTTACTACTGATTCTTGTCAAAGAAGTATAGAAAATCTTGCACCCGGAGTGACCTTAACTTGAAATGTGGTCCATTATACTTTATTGTTTATTGTTAGTGTTGTTGTTATTATTCGTTTCAGGTCAGTTTAACCCTTTGACTGCCACACCCTATCCACCAACTGCAAAAAGTTGACCCTTTGACTCCCTCACCTTATTCACCATTTTCCTGCTGGAAGCCGGTGGATAGGGTGAGGGAAACAAAGGGTTAAGTTTTTTGCTTTGCTAGCATGATTGAAAATGCAGGATGCTGGTAGACAGGGTGCGGCAATCAAAGGGTTAAGAAAATGTTCCACATAGCGGGATGATATCAGTAGTTGGCATATTTGATGTATTTAGAAAACGACGTTTGAAGAATAATAGCAAATTCAACTCACAAACTCCAACACATGGGAAGAAGTCACCTGCCACAAAAGCCTACGCAAACACGTCAGTGAAGGGCGATAGGACAAAGAAATGGTGGTCTCTAAACCTGCAGAAGGTAGAAAGGCATTCAGGAAGATTCAGGTAGACAGACAAGACTTTACAGCATCGTGATATTGATTGTTCCTCGTGCAAGCAGATGCAGGCATTAAAGGACTGAACCTGGGAATGGAAGATGGCAGGGGTGAGGGAGGTGAGATTAGAAATTCGAAAGAAGCGGTACAGTGTGCAGTGCCGCTCTAATGCTGTGAAAGATGGAATAAAAAAGATTATTTTTGGACAGAGGAGGAAGTCTGTCACTCGGTTATGGCTCAGCGACAAAACAATAGCTTTAGCTGGCAGGGGTCTCAGTAGGCAGAGTCTTTAACAAGGTGGATGGGGACAGGTACTTTGATCTCTACAGAAGTAAGCCAACGGCCGTGCAGGATCTCCTTTGGTAGGTGGCCTTATGGCAGTTTAATATCTTTGGCTTCTATGAGCTTCTCAGCACTGAGATTTTGACTGAAAGAACTTGGATCTGGTGGTGTGTCGTGGACTTGTAATAAGTGGTGTGGCATCAACACCACTTATACGGCGCGGAAGTTGGAAAATCCTCCCCTCCCCTCCCCACCAACACACATATACACACAAAAGTGCTTAGAAAGATAGAACGACAAAAATTTCGTTTTCTTTCGACATGTATCATGTATTCTAAGTCAAAGTGAATCAAGCGGTCAAAAAACAAAACAAAACAAACAATATGAAAAAAACAAAAAAAAACAAACAAAAACAAAAAAACAACAACAACCAAAAAACCCAACTAAAAACAAACAACAACAACCAAAAAAACCACAAACACAAAACAAACAAAACAAAAAAGCCCCTTAAATTAGAAAATTACAATACAATCAGAATGCGTGCTTACTACAACAAAACACACAGGCGCAAATTTATGGCCAAATGGCCTTTGTCAAACTTTTGCAAAAGACAACAAAGGATAAATGCACGTCATTTACCGAAAAACAAAATAAAAAAACAATAGGGAAGGGAAGTTGTCAATTTTGTTTGGGTTTTTTTTTTCGTACATGTTGTGCATTTTTTCTTTGTAGTCTTTTCTATACGCTTGACAATAGCTAGTTGGCCAAATATTTGCGCCTGTCTTGTTTTATTTTATTAGATTATCGTTCCGATTCTATTTTTGCGTTTCCTGGTTCATGTATTATGTTATTTGAAAAACACGTCTCAGTCGAGGGTTATCTGTGGACGGCAATCCTTGTTGCTTTTGAGGTCTCCAACACATATGACATCCCAGTTCACTTTGTTGCAGTCTCTTTAAATTATCTATTTACTCGTAGAAAGTAAAAACCATACAACTTCCTCCGTGGGGCCGCTGGGGCTCTTTCAGTACAAATATATCCCCACCTTCTGGAACTTCTGTGCTAGAAATTTCCTCTTTTCTGTCACTCTCTTTGTTTCTGCCTTGCTCCCTTGCTTTCTATCATTTCTTCCTATCATTTTCTGCCTTGCTGGTCCATTTACCTGTATGTGTTCGATAAAGTCTTACATACTTTCTCTTAGGATTGATAATTGGGTACATGTATTACGTGCATTTTTGACTCCACCGAAATGAGCTATGCAGAAGCAATTTAGGTAATTTAGGCCCGTTTTATATATGTTTCAGTGTCCTTAACTGAACCCGGTGACACCGACAGGTGAATTATGTTTCAACTTGTATTCAGGTTTGCTCTTTACATCCCCTGTGTGATAACTTGGACGGAGTGGTCAACGCCAGGGACGTCTCCTTAGATTATGTGCATGAATGCACTGATATGTGTACTTAATTTCCTCTTTTTACCAGTTGCAGTATTGAATGTTTCGAAACGGTTATAGCCCCGACATGGCTTGCTCTATGCAGTCGCTTGGGCTTTAAACAAAAATTAACAATAAATTATCCAACTATGAATGGCTTTGAAGTACCGTAGATACAACAAGTTCCTGACTACGTTTGTATTTCAATCTAACAAAACGTTGATTAACTCTGCATATTCTATGTACATATATTTGATGCGTTTCTTGTTTAAAAAATAAACAAAAAAGTCTTTGCTACTGTGCTGTTTCAAACTTTGGTGGGGTCAACGCAGTGTTTCGTGGGCCCTTCTTCCCTCCTTTCCATCCCATTTTAAGACCTCGGCAGCGCATAGTTTAGCACAGGCTTAAAAACTCTGCTACACAATTGCTGACAAGTGTGAATGAAACGCATATGGAACTGTTCAACTGCAACGAATCCCTTTTGAACAAACCACAAATTCTAAAACACAAACTAGCAGAAACAATCATTTTGCAAATGTGAGAAAGAGAGATGATAACTTTCGGTGACGTTGATTTAGTGCTGACTGCGTTCTCTCAACAAAATTGTTTCCGTTTCAGGTCCAGTGAAGCTGAAAACTCCCAAGTCCTGTGATCCTATACCATGTACAAGTACGCAGTCTGGTTCTGTGATCTACTATCTTTTCAGCACCTCCGCTGATCCAATAAAATAAAACTACAAACGTGTAGAAAGGCAAGGGCTAGCTGCGGGACAAATCCAGTGGGACTTAACACAAAACTCCCAAAGCCACAAAGTGTTTTCCAAGTTTCACTCCTGGGCAAGATTAACATTTGATCAGTTGGAAACGGGCAGTTCTGAAGCATGCATTCCAGCCATCGCTTATACAGTACTAGTCACACGTACACTCAAAGAGTATAGAAAGCTAACACATGGTATATATAACAGAAGTCCGAACTGGCCTGTGCTCAGTATTGGCAAAAAGGTGTGTGCATATTCTGGACGTTCCAGAAATAGCAGTAGGAACAATAGAGGAAAGTGACTGGTGCAGTAATGAGGGAAGCGTGCAGGTAATTAGGACATGGTGAACACGGGACTCCGTGATGGAAGGAATGGACATTTGAAGCAGCTCAGTCCTCTGCATCAACACTTTGTCATCATTAAACAGCAGGCACACAATGGGACAGGGGACTGACGGCAGACTTTACATGGAGTGGGGTAGGAGAAAGAAAGCTTAATTCGTTATTGATCGCATAATAATATCAGTCGTAGCAGCATTACAGGCGTTAATTATAAACATGTGCAACAAAACAAAACAAAACAACCCCATAATGATCAAAAGAAAAAACAAACAAACAAGGCATCAAGAAAAAAAGGAAAGAAGAAAGAAAGAAAGAGGGTACCATGACGGATCGACGAAATGAAGCTTTTTGTATGTTTATCTGGATTGACACTAATGCACGCACAAAGTGATTTTTGTTGTCAAAGATCAGCTGGGATCGATCTGAAATATTATCCTCTGTACTTCTGCTTGCTGTGAATAAAATGAGAGGGCATGACATGGTAAATTGTCTGTTAAAAACGTCAGCGAGTGCAATCGAAAAAGAAACATGTGTGCGTCGGGGGAGAACGGCTGATTTTGAAACATGAATAGGGCCTAGTTTTTGTTCATTTTCACTACAAAAGCCACTATAAATGTTGGCGTGCGCGGCCGTGTGTGTGTGTGTGGTGTGTGTGTGTGTGTGTGTGTGTGTGTGTGTGTGTGTGTGTGTGTGTGTGTGTGTGTGTGGATTTTTAGAAATGAATTTGTAAGGCCCAGTGCCCAGTCAAGGAACTGACAACGTGAAAAAAAAACAACCGACTGCATGGATTTGATGTTTTGTCAGGTGTATGTATGGAAGTTGTGTGATAGTTAAAGTACTAAAGCCAGGTCAAACTCTCAGTGATACTGCTTAGATGACTTCATAGAGTTATATTTACTGACTTCATAGAGCGACTGCTTATTTAGATGACTTCATAGTTATACTGTTTAAGAGACTTCACAGAGTGATACTGTTTAGATGACTTCATAGAGTGAAACTATTCTCAGAGTGATATCAATCTATGTTGTTGAAACTGACTTCATAGATATTTGAACTAACTACACGGAGCGCATTTGTTTACCTGACTATACAGAGTGAGATTATCTGATTTACATAGTGATATTTTCAACTGACTGCACGGACTGATTTTGTTCAACTGAACTGTCTACAAAGACTGACAGGGTTTACCCAACTTCTGCGGTTATGCACTCGGTGATAAGTAAATCTTCTGTGAATGTCCTTCAGTACCCATACTTCGATGCTATTTCCTTGATAGCTAAACACTTATGTCTTTCAGTACCCAAACCTAGGTGCTATTTCCTTGATAGCTAGACACTTTCTTGGTGATGAAGTGAGGGTTTGAATGATATTGACTCGCTCTGTGATCTGCTCACTACTGGATCTTCTTTATAATAACTTCACCTGTCGGCGTCACCGGGTCCGCTGCACGTTTTGACATCACAATCTCCCTCCAGGCCGCTCTGTCCTGACTTTTGTGGACAGTTCCTTGAATATTTAGGCCACTTATGTTGGTTATATTCCCGATGTATGAGATTGGAGGTCTGACTTTCTTCCTTTTTCGCCACTGCTTTTCCTTGAAAGATGGTTGCCACGAGGTCCGTGTATAATAACATGTAGTTGAAATGTAAAATGTCATCGGACATGTAATCTTGTAGTTCAAGGATCTTGTATAAGTCGTTTGTACTTTGCTGGTTGTTGCGAACCCTTCTGTCTGCACTGCGGTGCATTGAGTCCCAGTAAATCACAAAAGTGACAGAAGGAAAATGTAGGAAAAAAAAAAAAGAAAGAAAGAAAGAAGAGAAAGAAAGAAGAAGAGAAAGAAGCAATACACAAACAAACAACCTAGCTCAGCGTGACAGGTGCGGTAGTCCAGTGGGCAAAGGGCGGACTTCCGATCACAAGGTCATGGGTTTGATCCGCCTAGACACCTCCGCCTAGAGGGTAAAGGGAGGAGATTTTTTTCCGATCTCAAAGAAGGACATGTCTGCAGATCTGCCAGTGCCTACCCCTAGCCCCTCTCCTGGCATTTGTCTACGTGTACAGAATATCAAAAATACACGCTAGAGATCCTGTGAAACACGCGAACAGCTGGCTTATGGAAACATTAAAACACCCAGCACGCACAATCATCGAAGACGGAGTAAACAAACTGTGCAGCAACATACCCCCAACAGACTGTGGGAAAAACAATATGCATACACACATCCGAGAAAAATTAGAACGCTTGGAATATTAAAAGAACTTTACACACACACACACACACACACACACACACACACACACACACACACACACACACACACACACACACACACACACGCACGCACGCACGCACGCACACACAACCATGATGAAGATGTTGACTTAAGTGACCGACGTGTAAGAAAACGAAAGATGCAACAATACGACGTGCATCACTGTTCAGAACTGATTGTCTTGATCTGCCACTGATGAATATGGATACACATGTAGGCCCTGCTTACTGTCTCTGTGTGCGTGGAATAGCAAAGGCACCAGAAAATGAGGGGTCAAAGCAAGCAGTGTAGTATAGTGGAACATGGAACAGACTGTACATGTAGTCATAAGTTTCTTGCAAATCACTGAAGCCCTTTATGCTGTATTTATTAACTGCCTATACTGGAACGTAGCAACGAAGGTTCTCCACTCCAGTCTGTTCTTGGCCATCCTGTGCGTAGTACCCAAGTGTGATTCCGGGCCTTGAGGTCTCCTTCTACTGTTTGTAAATGTAATGCAGTGTATGAACAAGATTTTATTTATCCATTGTTTATTTGTATATTATTGCTAAGTAGAACTTTCGTATTAAAGGTGAAAATCTGATCTAGGACAGTTCATTGAAGTTTATCAGTTTCCAGCTCATTAGGAGGATACAAAGCAAAGTTTTCTTAGAATCACGAAATTCTCCACTTCTCTCTGTCTGTCTGTCTTTCTTACACATCCATCCATCCATACATACGTACAGACACACATACATGTACGTACGTACGCATGTATGTATGTACGTATGTATGTTATATGTATGTATGTATGTATGTATGTATGTATGTATGTATGTATGTATGTATGCATGCATGTAAGTAAGTATGTATATGTATGTATTTATGTATGTATGTATGTATCCATGTATGTATGTATGTGCACTTGAAAACATATGAACAAAGGGATTCTATTACAAACTTCCCCCTGCATCCTACCAACTAGTACAAATCGAAGCGTTTAACCACTGTAACACAACACCAGGACACAGACAGATATACCAGGGCCAGTATGTTTCGATCTCGTAGAGAAGTATTCAAAAGCATACACTCTGCCGGAATGTTTTCATTAGAACGTATATAAATTGAACTAATTTTACCATTCAGAATGCTTCTAGAACATCAAAACGTGCAGTGCATCGGGGCTCTGGTGTTGTAGGGAAATCACGAAGATGACCACACACAGTGCAACACAAGGCGAAGATCACAGTTGCGCAAAAAGAAGAGGTGAAGATCACAGTCACACGCAAACACAACACACACACACACACACACACACACACACACACACACACACACACACACACACACACACACACACACACACAAAGAGATGCAGAGAGAAGGGGCTACTGGCCTACTGGTCAGTTTCGTGTTTATCTTTCAGCAGCAGTGTCCACACAATCAACATGGGATGAGAGATGGCTACCCTGCACAGGCAGCCACAAGACACACGTACGTGTGTACGTGTGCCAATACTGAGCACAGGCCAGTTCGGACTTCTGTCATATATACCATGTGTTAGCTTTCTATACTCTTTGAGTGTACGTATGACTAGTACACTCAAAGAGTATGACAACAAACTGCACAGTGACTATGTTAGTGTGAAAAAAAACCCTCCACCTGACACTGTTGTTTGGGTTGTGTTGGAAATAGTGCTTAAAGAACACAAGGTATGCATATATGTGTGTGTATACGTGCGAGTGCTCGCGTGTGTGTGCGCGCGCATGTGTGTGTTGTGTGTGGTGTGTGTGTATGTGTGTGTGTGTGTGTGTGTGTGTGTGTGTGGTGTGGTGAGTGTGTGTGTGTGTGTGTGTGTGTGTGTGTGTGTGTGTGTGTGTGTGTGTGGTGTGTGGTGTGTGTGTGTGTGTGTGTGTGTGTGTGGTGTGTATGAGAAACCGTTTACCAGTTTGTCGTGTTGTTGTGAAAGAAGAAAACACTCCCTCCACACACATTTCGACATACATTATTACATCTACAAGTAGGAGCATACTTCTTTCTATCACCAGTTCGCTCGTACCATCGTAGATGTTGCTTTAAACCTGCTTTGTTGTTGTTGTTTTATGTTTATTGAGCCAGCTGACAGAGCAACAATCTGGTTAGATGACCACACCCCTTTTTTCTCTGCTGATGAACAAGAAGCAAGAGGCAGACCAAGGAAGACCCAGACTTGACGGTGTGAAGAAGACCTTGACATCACACGGTATTCTCTTCTTCAGGCCTTCCAGCTCGCTGCTGAGCATCAGCTCTGCCTTTGTAAAATCTTTTCAAAATGTTTTGTAATCTGTTTTAGTTTGGTTAGCTCGTTTTTTTTTTTTTTTTACAACTTATTGGAGAATTGAGACTATTACCTCTCAAACGACTGTGTGCAGAACTTTTTTTGCAAAGTTTCTGAAGGTTTCTCAGCTGGTCTTTTCTCTTTGTTGGTGTACTTTAACGTGTTTCACAAACTAGACATCATTTGTGTATTTCACTGTCTCCATAATGAATTGAAATCCTCTGGTTTCTGTCTGAACAGGGACGTAATAACAGTGTATATCTCAGCTTCAACAACAACTATAATACATGTCAATATTGTTGTTAGACTTCATCGATGCAAGGCTGCCGTTTCGGGAATATATCCCAAAGATATACCAGCTCAGAGACAATTAATAACATATTTCTATCAACAGTGATCCGGATAACGTAAACAAGGTGCCAGAACGAACTGGGAGTTTTCTTGAATTAATCTTTTCTAGTGTATAAAAATCAAACAAACTTCCATCTTGAATTCCAGGAATCAGGAGATTAAGTTGTGTGAAGAAAACTGTTCAGTGACAAAGGAACACAACCTTTGATGGGACAAGTAACTTATGATATGAACTTACTATGAACTGAGCTCATTATGGCATGAAAATAGTACAGTATGTAGAATCTGAATGAGTAACTTTTTTTCTTTGGTGTTCTGGACGTAACATTCCATTCCAGACTTTGTACCCTTGTATTATTTCTCCAACGCTGTGAAAACACACATATGCACATAGACACACACATGCATGTGCGCATGCACGCACACATACACGCATACATGCATGTGAGCATGCATGCACATATACACGCTTACTAATACATAACATTAACAGTCATTTCATGTCAATTATTCCCCAGACATATCGTTCACCAAACCCACAAAATTGTTTTGCACTCCCAGGTTTTGAAGATGTTCTCACTCTTTTCCTATCATTTTGTACTTAATGTTATAGAGACTTGGATGACTAGAGGGAGAGCGCCCACATTCCAGTCTGAATGGATCATACTGAGCTCCCACTAGGAGGAAACATGGTGCTTGCGGCGTTCAGCAGTGATTGAGTTGCTGATGGCCATCATCAGCAATGAAATCCCCCCCGTTCTGTAATTGAAACAAATGCGCTTGAGATAAGAGAATTTGCTTTCGGTATGTGAAGCAGATATGTGGGAACGGGTAAGTGGGACGGCAGAAGAGGTGTGAAGACTGCCTTTTGCTGTCAAGAGTGCTGTATCACTCTTCCCATCGGGAGATTAGTTCTGAAGAGGACGTTGTTTTTTTTCTAAACGCCAGGGACTCGCATTCTATACATCTCACTCATGACGATCTTTTAATTTTTTAGATAAACTTTATCTTTGACCTGAGGTTATAATTATGTTCAGTAGGAGTGCTGGCACACAGCTGACTCCAGCACGCAAAACAGAGACACACATTCCAGGACATTTGCTCACCGTGTCCGTTTCATCTGATGGTCACACTTTCGGCCTGTCGATGTGCTTATCGCCAAGAACGCGTTATGAACATCGAAGTAACTTCTCTTCTTCCACACATGTCCATCCACACTGTAGCGTATGTGAGTCCGCATCTTTCAGAGGCAGAGATTATCTTTTCATATCTGATTGACATTTCAATGTCAGTTTGTCTCTGAATCGTGGCTATAACACGCAGATGATTACATGCAAATATGGCGAAAGTGTTGAATACATAGCGACTGTTTAATGGTGTCAATTGAAATTGGCAGTGATTCTGATCGACTGCTGGAAAAAGAACCTTTGAAGTGGTGCTAGTGACGTTGATATATATTATATATAATATATATATATAAATATATATATATATAATATATATTATTATGTGTGTGTGTGTGTGTGTGTGTGTGTATGTGTGTGTGTGTGTGTGTGTGTGTGCGTGTGTGTGTATGTGTGTGTGTGTGTGTGTGTGGAGAGAGAGAGAGAGAAGAGAGAGAGAGAGAGAGAGAGAGAGAGAGAGAGAGAGAGAGAGAGAGAGAGAGAGAGAGAACGTGTGTTTCTCTGACATGTCATCAAGTGTGTTTCTTTATATGACAGTTTCGTGGAGTCTGTCCCATCAGGTCTGCTGTAGTGGTGTGTGATGTTTGACATACGAGGTTCACTGACATGCAATCTGATTGAAAAGCAGTGACTTTAAATCAAAATACAATTTGTCCCTTAAAAAGCAGTATGGCTGCTTGAAAAAACAATAACGTTGAAAACCAACAAAGTAATGGAAAACAATCAAACTGAAAAGCAACAAAATAAAGTGAACATCATTAGTCTTCAACTTTTACAGTTTACACCGTTCCCCAGATATGGTGCCGAATCTGCAAAGTCTACCATTTTCGGTCTACGTTAATAATTTTCCCACCAAACAACACACGAGAACATTATTAATGCTACAACTACTGTCTGGAATAGTATTGCACGTGCAAGGGAACTGTGTACTTGGTGCACTCGTCAGAACACTTACTCCTGTCTGAACCATCAGATGTGACATACGACATGGCATGGACGTTGAGTACAATAAGGGATGGGCTGGTAAAAAACAGATGGTAGGTGTGGAGGGTGGGGTGGTGGTGGTGAATGAGCACTTTTTTAAGGACTGGTTTGATATTTGCTGGGTACGTCTCTCCCATATTCTGCGCTGTCCCACTGCCATGACATCAAAGCCTGTCCTTTCAGCTTTCTATGACTCCTCTAGCACCGTTCCATTCCATCACTAGTCCATCACCAAATGACCACAGTGACCTACTAGCGTTGAGCTGCCGTCATGCCAATATCCAGAGAAAACTCTTTGCCTTGTTCTGCATCACTTTAGTGGTGTTAAGTAGTGTTTGTTATTTTTCACTGTAAGCTCGTAACAGAACCAGGCCGAATAAGTGTCCCTTTGTATGAAGACTTGTAGACAGTGACATGCAAGTCTGTAGCAGCCACTTCGCTTTCAAAGCGCGCAAGTCCCAAGTTGACTTTGCAATGTGTTCGGCTATACAGTATCGCATTTTTTTTCCACATTTTCTTCATGACCGATTACATGTATAAATCAATGTGTACATTTGTACCATCAGATGAAAGTTGTCTTCTTTTTTCTATAGTACAACACCCCTTTACTGGCCCTGGTGATCTTGATGTGAACTTGCTCCAGGCACTGAAGTAGACACAAGATCACTACAAGTGCAGAATCTAAGATAACATTCACAATTCTGTGATGACTGATAATGATGACATAGCTATGGAGTTAGATTTTGTTTTGAAAACCTGGAGAATGTACGACGAAGTGATGATGACGCTGTAGAGTTATGATTTGATTTCAGATGGCAA
Organism: Monoplex corrugatus; assembly: GCA_030674185.1. Taxonomy (NCBI): domain Eukaryota; kingdom Metazoa; phylum Mollusca; class Gastropoda; order Littorinimorpha; family Ranellidae; genus Monoplex; species Monoplex corrugatus. The sequence continues at coordinate 55,287,724 of CM060315.1, forward strand.
TGACACAGCCGTGTTCTCTAGTTTCTTTCTTGTGATTTTGGTTCCGACCATGCGAGAAACACAAAGACAATTGTAGTCTTTGGAAGTTTTTCTTTTTTGTGCTGTGGGACGGACATCTTCTGAATGACCTGGGATAAAAAGAAAGATTGTGTTCATAAGTCTTCACATCCATGCTCAACTTCAAGTACGATATAGCAGATCCGACAATTCTTCAAAGATAAGTTGTCCAGTTAATCCATTAACCAATATACCGCCATAATATACACCTCATGGCTAAAATACAGCTCTGTGTACATTGCTTTGCCTTTAGGCCACCAAAATCGTCTTTAAACTTGTCGCTGCTTACATGCTGGGTGTTTTCATGTTTCCGTAAGCCAGGCACAGACATGCTTTACATACCGTAAATGTTTGATATTGTGTTTGCGAGTGCACACGAAGAGGGTTTAGGAACCGACAGGTGTGCACACACGTTGACTTATGATACAGGAAAAATCTCCACCTTTTACCCATCTGATGGAGGTGTCTTAATTATTTCAATCCAGGACCTTTCTGTTGGAAGTCCGACGTTTACCTACGTGATTACCACGCCCTAACAAAAGAGAGATGAGGAGTGAAGGAAAATCCATGGCAATGACACATTTTCCAAATGACTAGATAAAATCCATTATAAAATACTTGTTGCTGCAAATCTACATTATCTGCCTAGAATCAAATAGAGAGACATAATACATAAGGAAATCAGAGTAACACCATTTGCTGTCGTTTGCGAAATAAGAGACACAGGCAATATCTGTAATTAATGTGTTAGTGCGTGCGTGCGTGCGTGCTTGTGTGTGTGTGTTGTGACTCGCGCGCGTGCACACACACACACACACACACACACACACACACACACACACACACACACACACACAAATACACGTGCGCGCACACACAATGCAACTACAGATCCACAGATGGTTTTGATCGATCTAAATCAACTGTCTCTTAAAAATGAAATGAAAAAGAAAAAAAACACCAAAGAACACCTTAAGAAAAAACACACCAAAGAACACCTTAAGAAAAAAAATTCCTTGAATTTTGTGGAATTACAGACGTTCAAAAAAGGTTGAGGGAAGATTGTAACCGATACGAGAACACACACTCCTCTGTCCTTTTCTCCTTCCCTCCCCTTCCCGCCCTCTCCCTTCCTCTCTATTGCTTTCATTCATTTCTTCCACTGTTTATTCAGCGAAAGTGTACATTTTAGAACAGAACAAATGAGTTTGTAAATAACTTGATATATAACAGACACTTCTATCACTTTCTCACTCACACACACACACACACACATACACACACACACACACACACACACACACACACACACACACACACACACACACACACACACACGTTCTCTCTTTGCCCTCCGCTTCTCCCTACCTCTCTTTTCTGTTTATTATTTTTACCTTTTCTCTTTATTTTCGTTGTCTTCATTAATCCCTTATCTGACTGTTCTTATCTCCACGTCCTTCTGTGTTTTCCTTTCCTTTTGGCACAGTCACTGTTTTCTGACGTCGTCTTTTTGTGTCAGAACAAAGGTTTGCGTCAACATTGCTGACTGACATATCTGATTACGCTTCCGTCACGGGCCAGTCCAGCTTGACTTCTTTTTTTTTTTTCTCTCAATCGGGAGAACAGACAGACAGACAGACAGACAGACAGACAAACAAATAAATAAACTAGGGAGATTATGTCATATCGACCGGGAAGTGGGCTGAATCCGTGTGTTTGTATTCTTGGTTTTTGTTGTTGCTGTTTGGTTGGTTGGTGGTGGTTGTTTTTTTTCGCTGCCGCATCTTCCGCACCACTCCTCTATCATTTCGCCACGTTTCCCATTAATGCTCTGCATGCAGCACAGTTCTAAACTTCCAAATCCTCATCATAATACTACGGCATGCAGGGCCACTGAATCTTGAACAATATTTCACGATGCTGTAACGGTGAGAATGGCGATGGAAGTGATGATGCTTTGGAGTTCGTTTCGGACTGAGACTGCATGACATGGCCGTATTCTACGATCACTTTAATGATATATCCTGGGGTCATCCACACACAGAAAACTGCGGTGTTGTCATGAACTTTCAGTAATAGCCTCAGTGACATGTCAGTAAAGAGGACAAGACTCAACTGTTAAGATCCCAGTCATCTCGATGAGCACACAGCACACTTCGCAGTGGGTAAGAACCGGTCGGGGCTGTAAATTCCACACTTTTTTTTTGATTGATGGAATTCGAACTCCATGCACAAACCTAATTGGCCTAGAGTTAGGCTTTTGCCTTCCAGTTTGACTGCAGCAGGCTGCAAGAATTTTTTTTATCTTGAGGATCATCGCAATCAGGGAGGTTACCTTTGTGCTCACCTTTTTTTTTCGTCCCATTTTCTGCGTCACCTTAATGGAGACAGGAGCTGGCACTTTTTTTTTCTTTTCTTTCTTTTTTTTCTTTTTTACAATGGATGATGATGATGTCGATGAGGGTGACAGTCATGATGGTATGGACTTCCATCTAGGATTGAGACTGCATGGCAGGGCTGTACTCTACGCTTACTATCATAATATATCCTGGCGTTAACCAGGCACGAGAGATACAGACACCTGCGGTGCTGGTCAGAAGATTTGAGCAACACCCTCAATGGCGCATCCATGAAGTGGACGAGACTCGACTGTGTGGTCCCAGTCTTCCCAATGAGCCCATAGCACGCCCAACTCTGGGTAGGAGCCGGTTAGAGCCCAAAAATCCCACAATGTTTTTGTATCTCGAAAACTTTGTGCGTTCATCTTCAAGTCCACCCAGCTGTGATTGAGTACCTGAGCAGGGTTGGGTAAGGTTAAGCAATGAGGGGGGAGGAGATGGTCTCTGCCCCTATTATGACAGCTCTGAGTGAGGCTAGGTCCGCACCACCTCACTCCCATGCGACTTCAGCGATACGGAACAACCTTTATCCGAACCCTTTCCATTTCCAAAACGAAACAGCATCATCTGTTATCATTAGCGAAGACAAAAACAATCCATTCCGATCAAAGGTACATTTGATACGTGTGCATACTTCGCTATTTTGTTGTGCATGCTTTGCTATGCTATCAGTCTTCAATGTCATTTGTGCATGCTCCAATATCTCGTCCATCTGTCTTCAATGTCATCATCGTCTCTGTTCTGGCATCTTATTCATGTTGCACGTTTTTTGCCAGTTCCCCCCCCCCCCCCTCTCTCTCTTGTTTATTTCTATCCTCCGTTCCGTGCAGGCTTTTTTTTTTCAAGTCTTTCCTTCTTTTTGTGTTTCTTTCTTTCTTTCCTTCTTCTTTGCCTGTTAGTAATCAAGGCCTGTAACAGTGTAATGATTGATATAATGACATGGTCAATAACGAATTAAGCTTCCAAGCTCTCCATGGTCAATAACGAATTAAGCTTCCAAGCTCTGTACCTGAACCCAGCCAGCTCTTTCCCAGTACAGCCAGCAATATCCTTCCCCCTTTGTGTGCCCGATGCTTAACGATGACAAAGTGTTGATGCAGAGGGCCGAGCTACCTTAATGTCCATTCCCTCCATCATAGAGTCCTGTGATCACCGTGTTCTAATCACCTGCACGCTTCTATCATTACAACAGCAGTCGCTTTCCCCACACACTTTCAACATCTATTTGTCTTAAATACCATTCAAAATATCGATGACCTTATATGTATATGTATATGTATATATATATAATATATATATTATATATATATATATATATATATATATATATATATATATATATATATATATATATATATATATATATATATATATAATTCAAGCAGCATGTGCACAGAAAAAGGCAACAAATCAATGTAAAAATTTCCCAAATTTTCGGCGGTACACCCGCCTTCCTCAAGGGGACTTTAGTCACTGACTACGATAATAATGCTACACAAACACATCAGAATATTTTACGTAGGCTACATTACTTAGTTTTGACTCGATATTGTTGTGACGTCAATTGACAGAGTTCAGGCCCAGAGGAAATATGGTTTTCATTTTGTTCATCCAAAAAGACTCCCTCCTCAGTCTGGTGTCCAGGTTCTCAGAGTGCACCTTTTCCACTGCGATACATTTTAAGTTTTGAAGTGAATGGCCAGTTTGGTTGAAGTGTTTGGTGACCTGAGTGCCTGTATTTTTTTGGATGTTTGACCGGTGTTGGTAGAATCTGGTTTTGAGAGAATTTTTCGTTTGTCCTATATATTGAGTTTTAGGGCAGATATCGCAGTGGAGGAGATACACTACGTTGGTAGATGTACATGTCAGTTTGTGCCTTATTTGGAAAGTTTCACTCGTGTGAAACTGCTGAAAGTTACACCTTCAATCAAGTGTTGTTCACAAATGATGCACTGTTTAGCTGAACACTTGAAACAGCCGGCATCAGGGTCAGGAGGGATTGGAAGGCAGGATGGCATGAGGAGGTTACGCAGGGAGCGACAGCATCTCTCCCCTAGGATGGGTGGGTCCGGAACAGCCTTCTGCATTTTGCTGCTGGTGTGAAGGATTGTGGAGTGGAGTTCCCTGAGCCACTGACGGAGGGGTGGGTTAGATGGATGGTGGGTGACGATGAAGGGTGTTCTGGTGGCTGTCTGTTTGGGTTTGTATTGAAGGATCTGTGATCTGGGGATGAGGCCAGCACGATGTTTGGCATTCTGTACAAGCCTGGAATTGTATCCTCGGCGGGCAAAATAGCGTGTCATTTCTGCACAGCGTCGACTGAAGGTGGTAGGATCAGAACACAGGCGGCGAAGTCTCAGAAACTGGCTGTATGGAATGTTTTTGATCACGTGTTGAGGATGATAGGACAGGCTATGTAGATAAAATGGGAATCTGTAGGTTTGGTGTACACATCAGTCACTAGGTAGCCATTGTCAATGCTGACCTGAACATCAAGGAAGGGTAACTGGTTGGTGGATGAGTTCAATGTAAACTTAATGGTAGGGTGGAAGGAGTTGATGTAGGTTGAGAACTGTTCTAACTCAGAAACAGGGCCTGTCCATAGTAAGAAAATGTCATCAATAAAGCGTTTCCAGTACTGGTCAGAAATGGTGACAGGGCTGTTGGCCAAAAGTTGAGATTCTAACCAACCCATAAATAGGCTGGCAACAGAAGGGGCCATGGGTGTTCCCATTGCAGTGCCAAAGATTTGTTGGTAGTAGTTTTTTTCAAACTGGAAAACATTGTTAAAGAGAACATGAGAGACTAATTTTATGACTCGGTCTGTTGGTGGTGCGGTGGTCTGCTGGTTGTCATCTCTGAGGTAGTATTTGAGCGCAGTGATGAGTTCGTCATGTGGAATGTTTGAATACAAACCCACAACGTCTATGGTGACCAGAGTGGTGTTTTGAAAAGGGCCATGGTTTTGGTTCCAGTCTTGTAAGGTGCGGAGAAAATGAGTACTGTCTCTGATATAGCTCGGTAGATTCACTACATATTCTTGTAACCAGTGATCGACCAGTTTGGATATTTTTTCAGTGGGTCCGTTAGTTCCGGAAATGATAGGCCTACCTGGCGGGTTGGACAATGTCTTGTGTATTTTAGGCAGTGTGTAGAAGCGGTGACATCTGACTTGTTGGGGTTCCACTATTGCCCATTTATACGTATTGTTGTCTATGAGGTTGTCTCTGTGTAGTCTGTTGACCAGATCGTTGGAAACTTTGGCGATCTGTATTGTTGGATCTTTATCCAGTTGTTTATAGTGATTTGTGTTGTTAAGCTGGCGGTAGGCTTCTGTCAGGTAGTCTGAAGTGTTTTGTATGACCACAGCACCACCCTTGTCAGCGATGGTTATCCTTATCTGTCTGTTTTGTACCATTTTTCTGAGCTGTTGTAGCGCCCGTCTTTGTTGCGGCTTAAGGTTGTCATGGGGGCGCTTACTGCATTGATGGACATTTACCTTACTCTGAAGTGTGTCACAGAATGCGTCCAGTGATCTGTCCCTACCAGGCTGTGGCATGAAGCCTGACCGCTTGTAAAATTTGGGGGGCTCTTGTTCTTTTGGTACAGTGTCAAAGTACAGTTCTTTGCGGCGAACTCTACGACAACCCTCAGTGACATCTTTCACCAACTGCTCGTGATAAAGGCCTGGGGTGTTGGGCAAAATTTGGGTCCTAATTTTAAGACACTTGCCTGTGTTTCTGTGAGTGTTTCACTTGAAGGTTGATCAAAATGTGTTTGTCAATGGAATGTGGATGTTGTACATCATTGTCATTTTCTACGGTCACTGTCTTCCTTTTGAATCTGCGGGATCTTGGTTTAGGTTTAGGAAGAGTAGGTAAAGGAGAACTTTCATGTTTTTGCTGCAATAATTGTTCCAGTTTTCTTTTCTTTTTTGTATTGAGGTTGTGTTTCTTGACCATTGATCTCTCTGATAGTCGTATTTTCTTACAGCCTCGAATTGATGAAAATCAGTTGTTTGATGCAAATGGTATAAAATTTTGTGTTTGAGTGCCATTTCACTTGTAACCAGTGACTGGTATGTGTCTCTGCATGAACGAAGTATTTCTTGGCTAGCACACTGGAGGGTCAAATCAACTGTTTGGGAAAGAAACTCTGATTGAGGGAGAGCGTCTTTTCCAAATTTCATACACATACCGTTTGGGATGATGTGATTTTGTAGGCAGCAGTTCAAAAAGTTTGTGTTTGAGTGCCATTTCACTTGTAACCAGTGACTGGTATGTGTCTCTGCATGAACGAAGTATTTCTTGGCTAGCACACTGGAGGGTCAAATCAACTGTTTGGGAAAGAAACTCAGATTGAGGGAGAGCGTCTTTTCCAAATTTCATACACATACCGTTTGGGATGACGTGATTTTGTAGGCAGCAGTTCAAAAAGTTATCTAATATTGAATATTTCATAATTTCGACCAATATTGTTTTTTTCTTAAATCCAATATTGAATATTATTCTCTTTCACCAACTATTAAATATCATTTTGTTACAAAATATTTTCAGCCGTGTATGTTTATGTTTATGTAGTTTGTTGAGTAATTCTATTTCATAAAGATGTGAACTTGCTTTGTAAAAAAAAAAAAGTACTGATGACTTTTCTCTATTTTGAGGTTTAAATCCCGTGATGCGATTGTAACTATGGTATGCATACAATAAAAAGAATAAAAACAATTTGGAAAGAAAAAAAAACCATTTTACCCAGTGCTGAATATCACTATGTTTACCCACTACTTATTTTTTTTTATGCAAAATTGTTTTTCCCAATCTTGAATACTATGATTTTCTACCCAATACTAAATACTATGTTTACCCAATGCTGAATAGAATATGTTTACCCGATCCTGAATATTATCATATACATCCGATATTGAATATTACCAAATACTGTATGTAACAATTTTTACCGAATGCTAAATATTTTTTATCCAATACTTATTGTCACTATTTTTTACCAAACAAGACTACTACAAGTACTACAAATATTACCATTAGTATTACTATTACTACAACTACTATGAAGAATCTGATGAATTAACCACAGCGCAATACGCCAGCTGATGAGACGTCAGAAAATCAAAGCCAGGAATCAAACCACAATACCAAGGACATCAACGCTGATGATTCAGACATGGACTTTGAACAGGCTCTTGATGCTAAGCGTTGGAAACTCAGCTTGCTGCCCGTAAATTGCAAAAGAGAAATGGCGGAGGCTGGATGAAGAAATCCACTGATAGGAAAGAGCACCCTGGAACTAGCCACATACGGAGATTTGTGTTTGGAACATGTAGGGACGCCTAAGAAGTAAAACTGCCAAAGGTGAAAATACGTCAGAAATCTAGACGTCAACGAGAGATGGAAGATATCCAGAGGAAAAAATATGCAATCTCAAGAAACAAACGAAGGAATTTGAGAAGTAAGCGTTAGAGAAAATAGGGAAAGACCTGAAAGCAAAACACAGTGCCCTCAGTACAGCAGAAACAGCAAGGAAGAGAAAGAAAGCAAAACACAGTGCCCTCAGTACAGCAGAAACAGCAAGGAAGAGAAAGAAAGCAAAACACATTGCCTCGTACAGAGAAACAGAAGGAAAAGAAAGCAAAACACAGTGCCCTCAGTACAGCAGAAACAGCAAGGAAGAGAAAGAAAGCAAAACACAGTGCCCTCAGTACAGCAGAAACAGCAAGGAAGAGAAAGAAAGCAAAACACAGTGCCCTCAGTACAGCAGAAACAGCAAGGAAGAGAAAGAAAGCAAAACACAGTGCCCTCAGTACAGCAGAAACAGCAAGGAAGAGAAAGAAAGCAAAACACAGTGCCCTCAGTACAGCAGAAACAGCAAGGAAGAGAAAGAAAGCAAAACACAGTGCCCTCAGTACAGCAGAAACAGAAAGCAAAACACAGTGCCCTCAGCACAGCAGAAACAGCAAGGAAGAGAACGAGCAAAAAGAAGACCCAAGACTGTTTCTTCAGAGACCCCTTCTAGTTCGCCACGAAACTGTTCGAGCAGCCCAAATCCCGGACACTCACAGTGGACAAAGAAGCTCTAATACAGCATCTTAGGAAAACATATTTCGACCGTCAGGGCAAAATAATATACCAGTTATCCCCTCCAAAAGCCTTCATGGACGACACAACGGTCCTTTTCACAAAAGACGAGGAAACGGACAAAATACTGAAACAGTAAGACAAATCAGTCACCCCATCCGAAGAAATCACAGAGCCTCTCACGGCGGAACGGAAAAGTAGCCGGAATAGTAAAGTTTACTGTAGCCAACCAAACCATTCCAACAGTGACAGAAGAACCAGTCAAATACAAGTAACAGACCGTCGTAACCTCCTTGCCAAAGCTGATGCCTGTAGTTCGTGCCGATTGCTTCGCTTCTTGTGGACTGATCGGCAGGAGATTCACATTCTCCCCTGAAGATTACTATATTTGAAACACACGTACATTTCACTGCTTAAGTGATAACTAAAATCGTCCAGGCAGATACATCAGTGCTCATGTCATAAACCTTTTAATTAAGGCCTTTCTTTAAAAAAAAAAAAAGCACAGTCTAATCATGAGTGCTAAAATGTTCCCAAAATGATTTGATTTGTAGTCAAAAACATATACAATAATACATATATGTATCTTATGAGTAAGCACATATACGCTTGTGGGCATATCCTCTACTACCCCTCATATAGACACACACTGGCACACAGATGGATCAGGCAGAGAAAGAACAGAGAAAAAACACACTATGTGTTAAGTCATATGCCTTTTAGTTCATTCCACATCCAAGAGATCCAGAAACTGATCATGCACAACAGAAAAAAGTGAAGGCATATGCAAAAGAATCAGCATGCATAACGTAGATACATGAAAAAGTGAAGAGGAACAGATATCAGCAGTTATTTTCACGGCCACATGCTCATCTACCGCACAGAGAACTCCACTGTTACTGCTGGCAGGAATGTCATGTGTATGTACAGGTTACAATGTCTATAGACTACAGATCACTTTCTTTTGGAAATTTTCAGCACCAACCTATTACTGATAACATAATCAATAACATCTTATCTATGCAGATGGCTCCATGAGCTGCTTAAAAGGCAAGATCTCGAGGACTAAAAAACAAAACAAAACAACAACAACAACAACCCAAAACAGGCATGTTAGTTTTCGTAGAAAATCAAGGAGGAAATCCAAATTTGGTAAATAATCTATCCACAAGCAGCTAAAAACACGTTGCTTCCATGACCTGGGCTTTTGATCAAAGCCGAACATGCCTTAAGCAAAACCGCAGCTGCACTTCAAGGATATCTGTTCACAAACGTGAACCATGTACACCAGCATCTGAGAAAGGTCACATCCGACGTGGTCTATAGAAACAGGAGCTGATGAAGAATCTTAGTAGGGCAAGGAAGTACAGCACTTCTAAAAGCAAAGAGAACAGAAGGCGCTCAGGAAGAGCAGGCCACGTGCAGGCAGGCAGGACGCCATAGCAATGTGGCACTGATAGTTTTTGTGGGTTGATCATTCAGGGACTGTGACTGGTTGCTATGCTAAACAATCACTGCCAGTGTTGTTGTTAGATGGTGCTGAAGATATGATGCAGCAGTAGGGACAGGAAAACTTTGCTTCCATATGTTCACTGTTATTCGTGTTTTCATGTGTTCAAATTCATACTGCTTATTGTTCTCTGTTATTGGTGTGTTCTAGTTCATATTGCTTATTGTTCTCTGTTATTGGTGTGTTCTAGTTCATATTGCTTATTGTTCTCTGTTATTCGTGTGTTCTAGTTCATATTGCTTATTGTTCTCTGTTATTGGTGTGTTCAAATTCATACTGCTTATTGTTCTCTGTTATTCATGTGTTCTAGTTCATATTGCTTAGTGTTCTCTGTTATTCATGTGTTCAAATTCATATTGCTTATTGATCTCTGTTATTCGTGTGTTCTAGTTCATATTGCTTATTGTTCTCTGTTATTCATGTGTTCAAATTCATACTGCTTATTGATCTCTGTTATTCGTGTGTTCTAGTTCATATTGCTTATTGATCTCTGTTATTCGTGTGTTCTAGTTCATATTGCTTATTGATCTCTGTTATTCGTGTGTTCTAGTTCATATTGCTTATTGATCTCTGTTATTCGTGTGTTCTAGTTCATATTGCTTATTGATCTCTGTTATTCGTGTGTTCTAGTTCATATTGCTTATTGATCTCTGTTATTCGTGTGTTCTAGTTCATATTGCTTATTGATCTCTGTTATTCGTGTGTTCTAGTTCATATTGCTTATTGATCTCTGTTATTCGTGTGTTCTAGTTCATATTGCTTATTGTTCTCTGTTATTCATGTGTTCAAATTCATACTGCTTATTGTTCTCTGTTAATCGTGTGTTCTAGTTCATATTGCTAATTGTTCTCTGTTATTCATGTGTTCAAATTCATACTGCTTATTGTTCTCTGTTAATCGTGTGTTCTAGTTCATATTGCTTATTGTTCTCTGTTATTCATGTGTTCAAATTCATACTGCTTATTGTTCTCTGTTAATCGTGTGTTCTAGTTCATATTGCTAATTGTTCTCTGTTATTCATGTGTTCAAATTCATACTGCTTATTGTTCTCTGTTAATCGTGTGTTCTAGTTCATATTGCTAATTGTTCTCTGCTATTCATGTGTTCAAATTCATACTGCTTATTGTTCTCTGTTAATCGTGTGTTCTAGTTCATATTGCTAATTGTTCTCTGTTATTCATGTGTTCAAATTCATACTGCTTATTGTTCTCTGTTAATCGTGTGTTCTAGTTCATATTGCTTATTGTTCTCTGTTATTCATGTGTTCAAATTCATACTGCTTATTGTTCTCTGTTAATCGTGTGTTCTAGTTCATATTGCTAATTGTTCTCTGTTATTCATGTGTTCAAATTCATACTGCTTATTGTTCTCTGTTAATCGTGTGTTCTAGTTCATATTGCTAATTGTTCTCTGTTATTCATGTGTTCAAATTCATACTGCTTATTGTTCTCTGTTAATCGTGTGTTCTAGTTCATATTGCTAATTGTTCTCTGTTATTCATGTGTTCAAGTTCATATTGCTTATCGTTCTCTGCTATTCATTTGTTCGAGTTCATGTTGCTTATAATTCTCTGTTACTCATTTGTTCAAGTTCATATTGCTTATTGCCCCGCCGACTATCAGATTCATATCAGGGCTAACACCACGTTAAAACAACTCTAAGTTCATTTAAAAAGACAACCAAGGAGGTGATTATCCTGTCAAGTCAAAATGTATTCTAAAATCATTCCTATAAGTACAATCATATAAGATGAAATCTACTGATCCCTTATGATGACTTGAAAGTTACATCCGAAGGATCATCTTTGAAGAGCTTCACAAGGAGTCTGCTGTATAGTGCTTATATCTCACATCATGCAGATCCAAGTATTCATAAGATGAGATGCTGAGTGGCTCGTCATACGATACCCCCCTCCCCTGTGGGGATGCCGGGGGCTCTTTCAGTATGAATCGTATCCCCCACATTCTGGAAATTCTGTGCTAGAAATTTCCTCTTTTCTGTCACTCTCTTTGTTTCTGCTTTATTCCTTTGCTTTCTGTCATTTCTTTCGTTATAGGTAATTATAGGTAATTTAGGCCCGTTCTTTCTATATGTTTCGGTGTCCTTATTTATGTTTAAATTTGTGTTCAGGTTTCTATGCAGTTGGATGGGCTTTAAACAATAATAATGACAATAATAACACGATATACGCCATGGTGCTTCTTTCATTTTTTTAAAAGGTATGAGTGAGTGTAGAATATGTGACCCGCGTGTAGCCTGCATAACACAATCCTTTTCCTAAGGGAAATGTGAAAATCTGTTTAAGGTCAGGGCGGATTTGGAAAATTTTGTTGTCTGTCAGGTTGTCTAACCTTGCTGCAGAGATTTTTCATGTAACTTCGTACTTTTGGTTTCAGATCTGTGTAAAGGATGAAGGATTTAGACATTCTTTCTGTTGTAGCATTCTTGGCAAAGTTGTTATTCATGAATAGTTGTGGGGAAAAGAACCGTCAATCGTAGGAGATAACATATTTACAAGTTTTCTTGAAATACTCGATTAAAGAGCAGCGTCTTTTGTGATTGTGGCGGCAAGGCCATGGGCAGTTTACTGTTTTGTTTTAACTCACTCTTCAGCACATTGCAAACATTTATCGGTTTTGTTGTTGTTGTTGTTGTTGTTTTGTTGGTTTTTTTCCGGTCTGTCGCCTGTTTGTCTATTCTTTACAAAAAAAGAAGAAGAAAAAAAAGAAAAAGAAGAAGAAGAGGAGGAGGAGGAGGAGAAGGAGAAGAAGAATGCGAAGAATGCGAAGAAGAAGAAGAATGCGAAGAATGCGAAGAAGAAGAAGAAGAAGAAGAAGAAGAAGAGAGATCAAAACCAACAGAAAGTGTACATGAAAGACGGTATGCCATTCTCATCCTCTATACAAACACACGTGCACGTATGTGCACAGATACTTTCAACCTTTACATTTTCATTCATGTTATTATGCGTAGAACAAAGGACACGAACAGTCTTCATTACTGACGTCCTTTGAAGGTATTTTGACAATGCTGACAGAGAGCACATTATCAGAATCTTTCTGGCACCATAAACTAGGTCAATTATCCAGAAATCTCAGAGGACTGAACACAAAATCTGTAAGGTTTAGATGGACAGACGGCATTAAAATCTTTTTTTTTTCCTTCTACGTCTTACTGCGTTAGCTCAGCTTGCGAGACAAATGATATCTTATCCTCCACGAGATAAATGAAGCCTTCTTCTTCAAACAACTTTTTGAGAGTTTTTTGTTTGTTTGTTTGTCTGTCTCCCTCCCTCTTGTAGCATGTCTGTTATCCTTCATAAAACCCTATCAGCTTGCCATTGATTCATCTCATTTGTCATTCTCTAACAGCTTTTCTCTCTGTCTTACACACAGAAGCATATAAAAGCGCATGTATTTAAGGAGAAACAGACACTGAAAGAAGGAGGAGGGACGTGTGGAGAGAGAGAGAGAGAGAGAGAGAGAGAGAGAGAGAGAGAGAGAGAGAGAGAGAGAGAGAGAGAGAGAGAGAGAGAGAGAGAGAGAGAGAGAGAGAGAGAGAGCTGAAACGAATTCTAACGTTGAGCGTCGAGCTCGTACATATTTTTCTTATATAAAAGAGGTAAACTGATTTTTTTGGAAACAGATCGTACAGACACACACGGACACACATACATATACAGACACACACATACATTTTGTGTGTAAGTGTGTGTGTGTGTGTGTATGTGTGTGTGTGTGTGTGTGTGTGTGTGTGCGTGTGTGTGTGTGTGTGTGTGTGTGTGTGTGTGTGTGTGTGTGTGTGTGTGTGTGTGTGTGTGGCGCGCGCGCGTGTGTGCGTGCGTGCACACGCGCGAAGATGTCAGGGAGAAAACGCGGACGATCTGACCAAAAGGGAGAATTTTGTCTTAATGTTTCCTTATTGTTTCTCTCGTCTCATGTAAATACTTTGTTGCTGCACTGATATAACTGAAGCTCCTCCTTCTCCCCTCTTCCCCCCAAAAAAAAGCTTATTTGCTTTCAAAATCTTGTGTTTTTTAAATTATTTTTTTAATCTCTGACTTCTGCGTTCGTCGGTCAATGAAAATACTGGTACAACGATCCTTCCATTCATGTGAACACACACAAGCATGTTGAAAGTCTATCAAAAGTTTGAAATTTGCCTCTTTGTTCCGAGGATCTGATCTGGTTGGAAATGACAGACGGTGAGTGATTAGGCTGGGCACTGTTTGTCTATCATTATCCTTTGAACATACACCCTCTTCCTGTGCTTTCTTTTCACTCTCCTCCCCCCTACCCCCCACCTTTCCTCTCTGTCTGTCTCTTTCTTCCGTTGCGTGGAGAGGGTAGGTATGTACTGTGTAAATATGCAAGTAGATGTTCTTGTTGTTTGCTACAGAATTCAGTTTCTTTGTGCATGTTTTTGTTTGTTTGCTTGTTATAGAATTCGGTTTCTTGATGCACATTTTTGTTTGTTTGCTATGGAATTTAGTTCCTCATCTGTGTTCATAATAGAAAAGATGGAGTGTGAGCAGGAAGAAGGACTACAGAAAGAAGATGACTCAGCTGGTCCAGAGGCAAGATGTATGTTACTTACTATTCTCTGTGCTACTGGCATGTAGGGCAGCAACGAAGGTGCTCCACTCGATGTCATGTTCTAGGCCAGGCTCTGCAGAGTACCCAAGGGAGTTTTGAGGGCCTCGAGGTCTCCTAATGTTCGTCTCCAGAGATTCATGGGTCTTCCTCTCACATGGCTTCACTCTGGTGTCCAGTGAAGGGCAATACGGGTGATGTGATTCTGCTCTATTCGGATAACGTGCCCAATCCATCGTCACTATGTTTTCGTGACGACAGTGCCCATGCTCTCTGACTGCATTGGGCATGGAGTTGATGGTTGGAGATGGTGTGAAGCCAAATGATTGGTATTCGTGTGGAAGCTTAGTTCTGAGCTGGAAAGGACATAGCTCTGGAACAGCCGCAGGAAGTATGTGAAGAAGTTTTTTAACACTCTTATTTCCAGGGAAACTAACTCCGTTTTCCTCTCTGTAACAGTCGCAGAGAGTATTACAGAAGTGTTTTATCACTCTCCCATCCAGAGAAACAAGTCCGTTTTCCTCTCTGGAACAGTCGCAGAAAGTATGTATAGAAGTGTTTAACCATCTCCCATCCAGAGAAACAAGTCCGTTTTCCTCTCTGGAACAGTCGCAGAAAGTATGTATAGAAGTGTTTAACCATCTCCCATCCAGAGAAACCAACTCCGTTTTCCTCTCTGGAACAGTCGCAGAAAGTATGTATAGAAGTGTTTAACCATCTCCCATCCAGAGAAACCACTCCGTTTTCCTCTCTGGAACAGTCGCAGAAAGCATGTATAGAAGTGTTTAACCATCTCCCATCCAGAGAAACCAACTCCGTTTTCCTTATGTCTTCTTCAGTTCAGAGTTGTAGTCAACGCGCCTGAAATACATCACTCAGATGGTTCAGGCAAAACGGAAGTACCTGACAAGCGGTCCAAATGCAAATTACTCTGAACCCACACCTTCGTATGCTATTATTTATGTCAGCTGTGCTGGCTTTAGCCTTTTCCTTGACCCTACCGGTGTCGCAGAAATGGAAGCTTGCTGCACAGGCAAAAGCACGTTCTTCACATTACAATGCCCGTGCTTGTGCCCTGGAGGTCTATCTGTCTAGCGTGGAGCTCCATAGTCTAAAAGAACTGAATGAGACTAATACAGTCCAATCCAGTGTCTGCCATCAAACATTGTTTCGGCGTGAGAGAGTACTTAAAGCACACAAAATGTTTTTAAACAGTTATCACTATTGTCTAAACACGCACAGAGTCGACCTGGCGAGTATTAGTGCAACAAACTAACGACTGAGAAATTACGGGTTCAAATCCCATCGGCCCAAATAATTGTATTTCTGACCGGTTCCTACCCAGAGTTGAGCGTGCTTCGGTCTCTTTGGGAAGACTGGGGCAACTCAGTCGAGTCTCAACCACTTTACCGATGTTCAGAATATCCTGATCAGCTTCGCAGGTGTATGCATGTCTCAATCGTGATTCACACCAGGATATACTACGAAAGGAAGCGTGAAGCCCCATCACGCAGTTTCAACCCAAAATGCAACTCCACAGCACCATCATAGCACTGGGCGAAAACTTTCTCAGTTTTGTCTTTCTGTGTGATATAATCATACATAAACAGTGCTATCTTCTCTACCACAATTTAACATCAAAGACGTTAGCTGTAAAGTTTGTGAAATCTTTGTTGTTGTTGTTGTTGTTATTGCTGTTGTTGTTGTTTGTTTTGTGTGAGCATGGCAAAGGCCAGCTGACCTACAGTTTGCACCTGCCTTGTTTTTTTTAATTAAATATGCGTTCTCATTCTGTTTTAACCCTTTGACACCGGCACCCTATCCACCAACAGTAAAAACATTATCCTTTGACTTCCTCACCCTGTCACCCCGCTTTCTGTAGGAAGCTGGTTGATAAGGGGAAGAAGTCAAAAGGTTAAATTTGTGCTTTGCTAACATGGTAGACGAAGCGGGATGCCGGTGGGCAGGGTGCAGAAGTCAAAGAATTAATGTGCTTCTGGTTTCTATTTGCTAGAACACTCGCAGTCATTTGAATTCAGAGTCCTGACTCCATGATTACTGAAACGCGTGGAAAATCAAGCACAAAAAACAAAGATGACACACACACACAGATCCCCAGGATAATGTAAAAAGTCAGAAACTTAAGAAGATTGAACGATTCCCTTCAGTCGATAGTTTTTTTTTTTGTGCTTGTTTTTTGTTGTTGATTTTTTGTTTTTTGCCAATAAATCACATTGCTTTTCCAGTTGCATGACTGACTGTCAATCAAGTAGACAGCTTTTCAAGCAAGCAGACTGTATTTAAATCGATGTGACTGCTTTTCAATCAGCCAGATTGCTTGTCAAGTGAACTTGTATGTCAATCATCACACACCACTACACATCTGACGGATCAGACTCCATGAACGCTGTGATATAAAGGGATACATTAGATAAAGTAAAGTGCTCTAGACGGGGTACACACACACACACACACACACACACACCACACAAACACACACACACACACGCACGCACGCACGCACGCACGCACGCACGCACGCACACACGACGACGAAGAAGAAGAAGAAGAAGAAGGAAGAAGAAGGAAGAAGAAGGAAGAAGAAGAAGAAGAATTGCGAAGAAGAAGAATTGCGAAGAAGAAGAATTGCGAAGAAGAATTGTGAAGAAGAAGAATTGCGAAGAAGAAGAATTTGGAAGAAGAAGAAGAAGAAGAAGAAGAAAAGAAGAAGAAGAAGAAGAAGAAGAAGAAGAAGAAGAAGAAGAAGAAGAAAGGACGATAATCACGGCAGACAAGTCAAAGAGTGACGGTCACAGGACGTGGGCACACAGACCAAGTGACTTAGGATGTGTGGTGTCAGCTTTGCGAAATAAAAAGCCCACCAACTCTGTAACAGGGTAGAGTTGTACAGAAAGTATATACCATCAGGTCACCGAAAGTGAGTCCTTCTATGTATGTATGTATGTATGTATGTATGTATGTATGTATGTATGTATGTATGTATGTTTGTATGTATGTATGATGTATGTATGTATGTATGTATGTATGTATGTATGTATGCATGTATGTACGTATGTATGCATGTATGTATATATGTATGTATGTATGTATGTATGGTATGTATGTATTGTATGTATGTATGTATGTATATGTGTGTATGCATGTGTGTGTGTATGTATGTATGTATGTATGTCTGCCTGCCTGCCTGCCTGTCTGTCTGTCTGATTCTCTCCACACACACACACACACACACACACACACACACACACACACACACACACACACACACACACACACACACACACTCACACTATATGTATGTGTACATATACATACACTCAGAGTTTAGAGTGTGGAGTTTGTTCATGAGGGATTCGTCGCACTCGAACAATTTCATCAGCGCTCCACCCAAATCTGCCGGTAATCATCTGGCATAATCTCTGAGTCTGCGCAAAGATGGCAAAATGTTGAGATGGGGAAGGGAATGGGGACAACATCAACAACAACAACAACAACAACAACAAAACCAACATCACCAGAATGACCGGAGCATTAAAACGGGCAGTGAACAGGTTCACTTGTATGTTGAAGGGTGGAGTTGAACTTCATACAATATACGAGATAAGAGTGTACGGCTCTATGAAAACAGTCAGCCAGTCCGCATAATATCAAAAAAGACATATATTTCGAGTTTGATCCCAGCCCGCAACATTAAAAACTCGCCTGTTCGCTGCCCATCAAATTTCTGTCATTCTGACGGTGTTACCATAGTGTTTCACAGAATCATCTTCCCCCTTCCCCATTTCATTACCATGCCGACGCATAGGGTTTCGAGCAGGTTGACGGAATCTGCCAGATAATAACGCTGGCAGCTTTGGATGGAGCGGTACGGAATTGTCCGAGTGCGATGAATCCCTCTTGAGCAAACTCCACACTCTCTTTGTTTCCATTTCAACCAATATCCCCACCCCCACCCTAGCCCACTTTGTACAGCACACTTGTGGGGGGGGGGGGGGGGGGGATAAAGAAAACTCAACTAAAACAGAGGCTGACTGTCAAAATCATAAGAAAAGAACGAAGTTGAGGGGGTCATCAGAAGCAGCAGGGTTAAGGAGGCAAGCTGGGAACAGTAATAAGCCCAATCAACACCAACAACACTGCTGCTGGCCAACTCACACAGCCGTTCACGCCAGTTGTTTTTTTGTGTTTTTTGTTGTTTTTTTAGAAGGGGCGGGGACTGGAGGAGAGGGGTGGTTTAGACGACCAGGTAACAATTAAAACAAATTGGAAATATAAAAAGCAGATAGCTTACGTCAGAGAACTGCATCCCATTCAATGCATGGTAATGAGGGGAGTAACAGTGAGAATGGGAATAGTGTAGGAAAAAGTAAAGTAAAACTCAACTAAAACAGGCTGACTGTCAAAATCATAAGAAAAGAACGAAGTTGAGGGGGTCATCAGAAGCAGCAGGGTTAAGGAGGCAAGCTGGGAACAGTAATAAGCCCAATCAACACCAACAACACTGCTGCTGGCCAACTCACACAGCCGTTCACGCCAGTTGTTTTTTGTTTGTTGTTGTTGTTTTTTTAGAAGGGACGGGGACTGGAGGAGAGGGGTGGTTTAGACGACCAGGTAACAATTAAAACAAATTGGAAATATAAAAAGCAGATAGCTTACTCAGAGAACTGCATCCCATTCAGTGCATGGTAATGAGGGGAGTAACAGTGAGAATGGGAAAAGTGTAGGAAAAAGTAAAGTTAAACTCAACTAAAACAGAGGCTGACTGTCAAAATCATAAGAAAAGCACGAAGTTGAGGGGGGTCATCAGAATCAGCAGGGTTAAGGTGGCAGGCTTAGGGACAGTAATAAGCCCAATCAACACCAACAGCACTGCTGCTGGCCACCTCACACAGCCGTTCATGCCAGTTTTTTCTTTTTTACAAGGGGCGGGGACGGGAGGAGAGGTTTGGTTCAGACGACCAGGTAACAGTTAAACAAATTAAAAGAAAAAAAAAAAGAAAAAAAAAAAAAAAGAAAAGCAGCAGCTAGACCACACCAGCGAACTGCATCCCATTCAGTGCATGGTAATGAGGGAAGTCACAGCCAGAATGGGAATAGCGTAGGAGTGTTAGGAATGATTGAAGAAAACATGATGTGATGGTGGCCCAGTGCAGTGGTTAGAATGCTTAGCCAGTATATGTTGATGACAATGAACAAAACAAAAACAAAAACAAAAAAAAGAGAGAGAGAGAGAGAGAGAGGAAAGAAAACAACAACAGCAAACAAACGACTGAATCAAACAACAAACCACCACCACCACCACCACCACCAACAACAACAACACCACCACAAACAAACACCTAATCCCTCAATACAATACAAAACAAACAATAAACAATAGAACGAACAAAGAAAAGAAACGACGGACGGAACGAACCAGTGAAAGAGGGACCAATGACACAACACGTTTCGCTCTCCTACGATCGTTCTAAATGTTTGAAATTACTTCCATTTCACATTCGTTCTCGAAGAAACCGTTGAACGATTTCAACGTTCAGAATGCTTCTAGGATCGAAACGTGTCGGGCACCTGGGCCTTGTGATGTCTCCAAGTGCAAAGAGGAGAGAGAGAGGTGATAAAGGGAGCAGCGACGTTGTGGTTTTGGCCAGGTCGCAACAATAGGTGCGGGCTCCGTGAAATGGGAAAGCTCATTACCATTCTACTGCTTTAACACACTGTGCACCCGTTAACCAGCTTTCACTCCGATCCTCCACTACCTCACTCCCAGCCCCTAAAAAAAAAAAAAAAAAGGAACAATAAACATTTTCCGCCATCGTTTTCTAGAAACGCAAGGAGGTATTACGCTACCACTAACCGCACCACCACCACATAAAACAGCAACAATGATGAAAGCAGAAACGACATTGAGACACTGAGACGGTGGTGATGGTACAGGCAAGCCCACTGACAAATATGCAGACATACAGACAGACAAACACACACACACACACACACACACACACACACACACACACACACACTACACACACACACACACACACACACACACACACACACACACACACACACACACACACACACACACACACACACACACACACACACTTACCGAACTTGGAGTCACTTTAAGGTGGTCGGCAAAACTGTTTCATTCATCTGCAATAAACAGACATACACATACAGAGTCACAATCTTTAACATTCGGATAATCTATCACGTTTGCCGCTGCTATGGTTTTAAAGCATGAACCAGTTTCACTGATCATTGTCAGTTTCCGTGTAATTGAGATTGCACTACAACTTACTGTTTTAATTACATGCCCTCCACCACGCATACCACAGAACGAGAATACAAATAAACCACGGTAGATAACATAAGCCTCAGAACACACACACACACAATACACACACACACACACACACTAGAACACACACACACACACACACACACACACACACACACACACACACACACACACACACACACACACCACACACACACACGCTGTTTTGGTTTCAAGGATTCAGTGTTCTGAAGACTGTGTGTCTGCGCCCGGAATTAATTCTGCTTGCATCCACGCCAAAGATGCCAAGTGATGGGGAAAAATACAAAATGACAGGACACAAGCCAAAAGTCTGCACATATATCCAACGTGTTGGTAATATCTTGAGGTTCTACTTAACATGGAGTCCATATACTATTGTCAATTTTCGAGTGTACCGTTATTGAAACAGCTCAGTGCATCCTGACATCTTAACAAGCACAATAAAAATGACATGGCATCTCTCAGCCAAGCCCCAAAATGTCAGTTTGCAGGAAACAATGTCTGCATATTATCCACATACCGGCAAAATCCCAAGTCCCTATGCATCAAGCAGACTCTGCACCTCATCTCTTGCCACAAGGCATTCAATGCACCCTCTCAACGCATCGTAAAATAATCAATCAATCAATCAATCAATCATCAATCAATCTATGTCGAAATAGGTTTTCAAACCGGTAACACAGCATCTCTATCACTGCCAATCTAGCAGAACAGATTAACCACATTCCATAATGACGGCAAAAAATTTCTCAAGCCTATCCCCCACCATCCCTCACTAGAGACCATATTTAGCCACACAACGACAGCAGACCTCATTAAATACGATAAAATCAAATCGAATCAAATTAAATCCAGAATAAATGGCCAAACCATGTGATGCCCATGTGACCGAAATATCGAGAAGAGTCGTTATACAACTACGTTACAGCAGTCCATCAACCTTATTGCCCTCCCCATCATTTCCCAGAGTAAATCCACCGCCCCTGCCATTCCCTCCCTGTTTTCTACAAAAGCATCGCCACAGTGATACGTTTTATATAATCACACAGACTCTATAAACACATCACAATTATCAACAATAACAGCGTAACCATCAGTCATGTGTTGTAGTTCTTTGCACATTAATCACTTCATTGCATATTCTTCCTGTGAATGATTCATCTCTCTTTGTCTATTATTTTCATCTCTCTTCTCTCTCTCTCTCTCTACACACACACACACACACAAACACACATTTTTTTTTTCCTTAGTCTAAATCACTTATGTGAATAGACATTAAATTGAAGAACACACACATGACACAGTAACTCAAATTGCTGCGCGAAACTGTCACCTATTTTCTTGCTATCGTTGTAAAAACCCGGTACTGAAGAATTAAAGATTGCTTGCTGAACGCTTTTTACGTAAAATGATGTCATCGTGACGTTAGTCGTGGATTATTCCCATTAAAATTGGCCGTGTCCTGACAGTGCATGAGCAGGCGGAAGGGTATGTGTAGGTAAGGACGGGGGAAAAACTGTTTCTTCCAACCTCCTCCCCATTTGATATCACAAAGAATGATGGTGTGGCATATTTGACAAACTTGGAAAATCTAGAGGTATTTTCATATGTTACCACGTAAGCTTTAAAAATGACTTGTGATTGCCAAGCAAAATCAGAAATTCAATGAAAACATTGACTACAATATTAAATCAGTTTGTGAAACAATGATAAATAACAGATCAGTACACGTTTCCAGTCAACATTATGTTTCTACCACCACAACTTCTGAACACAAGTCCAAACTGCCAGACAGAATCTGACCGGAATCCATATTTTTTTTAATGAGGAATAATTCAGCACAGTCAGCTCCATGTTTCATGTGTCTCTACGTCTCTATTTTAATCTGCTGTCAGTAAATTGATAGATTACCTGAGTTGTTGAACCTGTGGCTTTGTTGCTGTTGGTCTTTTTCCTCGTTCCAATGGCCGTTTCTTTTAAGGCCGTCATACTCAAGTTTTGGGAGAGGTGTTTTCGTGTTTCCATAAGCCACTGAACACTAACAGGACCTACGGGATTTTTAACGTGTTTATTCGACGTTCTATGAGCACTACATACGAATGAGGTTAAGGTACTAGCAAGTCAGTACTTTTGTTGACTTGAGAGATTGAAAAATCTCTACCTTTCACCCAACAGGTGGTACTCAAGTAGGCTCGAACCCAGGCCTCCAATCCCAAAGACCAGTATCCTACCCACTCGACTATTAGGCCTGTCGCCTGTCAAATCTCATGAGAGTGACCGGTGAACAGCAATGACGTTGGTTTCTTTCTTTCCTTCTTTCTTTTTTACCGTAGACAGCAGACAAGACCTGCTTTGTAAATCAGACACGAAGCTTGTCGACATCACCAGACCCGCTGTCCATCTTGAGATGAGCAGCAAACAGACCAAGTTTTACGTTGTGGGGGATTACACTAATACGTCATCTGACTTGTCTGAGTCCGTTTTGACAGCTATATGTCAACAGAGTCAAACAAGTCAGCCCGTAAACCTTATCTTTCACCTGGGTTTAAATTACTACACGGGAAAGAGGTCTCTATACAGTGGACATAACATGACATATAACTGATAGCTGACAGATTAGTCGTCTGAAAGGGAAAACGAGGCGTGAAATATCATGTCTTTGCCTTTCCGTAAGCATGATTTGTTTCCCCAATCCAGTCTGCTGACGTCTCTCCCTCCCTCCCTCTCTCTCTCTACCTCCTCTCTCTTCTCAGATATAACGATGACGACGACCAGACATGCGAGCACGCATTAAAATACACGCTGAGTATGACAAGCAGTTCAACCGGCAAACAATCAGATGACACAGGCAGACCGACAGAATAGACAGACACACCCAGACATACAGTCAAGAATATTTCGCCCACGTTACATAAGCTAATCAGTTAGGCGCCCAGCCTGGTGCTAGAGCCACCCACCTCCCTCTCCCTCTCCCACTCCGTCAGCAGCTGGTTTTTCACGCAGACACACAGAGGCGCACAATTAAACACGTCAAACGCGCAATTAACTCACAGTAGATTTTTACTGCCACCTCAACAGCCACAAAGATAAGCAGACATCTAACGACCCCACCACCCTACTCCCCCGACTTCCCCAAATTTCACCACTGTTTGCATCTATATTCCTTATCTGCTGATTTTATGTCTATCGGAGATTTTCGTGGTGATGGTTTTAAATGCCCCTGGTGTGCCCACCTGTGTGCTGGAAAATGTGCGAGGCTGAGAGATGAGATTTTGACAGTAGAACTGTTAGTTCATTTTCTGTACATTTTCCTTCTTTCTCCTTTCGCTCCTTTCTTCCAATTTTTAATCATTCTTTCCTTGTGATTTCCTGTCATTCTTTCCTCTCTCTCTCTCTCTCTCTCTCTCTCTCTCTCTGTGTGCGTGAGTGTGTGTGTGTGAGTGTGTGTATGTGTGTTGTGTATGAGTGAGTGTGAAAGAGAGGGGGAGAGAGAGGAGAGAGGGAGGGAGGGAGAAAGAAAGAGCGAGCGAGAGAGAGAGAGAGAGAGAGAGAGAGAGAGAGAGAGAGAGAGAGAGAGAGAGAGAGGTGTGCGTGTGCGTGTGCGTGTGTGTGAATGAATATACGGCATCTATTGTTGTTGGTCTCAAATGACTTGGCTAAGGTATACAGCGATAATCTAGCAGCATGTCTATGTGTTTGTGTCTATGTGTTTTTATATGTGCGCATGAGTATAGTATGGTGTGTGTGTGTGTGTGTGTGGTGTGGTGTGTGTGTGTGTGTGTGTGTGTGTGTGTGGTGTGTGTGTGTGTGTGTGTGTGTGTGTGTGTGTGTGTGTGTGTGTGTGTGTGTGTGTGTGTGTGTGTGTGTGTGTGCATGATCCAGGAAGCGAGAGTGCGTTGTGGGGGCACAGCGGCAGTCAAGCATTTGTTTTTTTCACAGACTTCAGGTTTTTAAATACCCTTCTCTTACCCTAAACAATTGTTACAGAACCGTTTTGCGTGCAATTCAGAGTTGGCAGGGTTTGAAACATGTGACGGCAAACAGACACTGAAAGAATTCATGTTTATTTTTCATGTTTATTTGTTACAGTACAAAGTGGTAGCTTACCTTTGGGAGCAGACACTTTGACAACTGACAGATTTTAATTAGTGATACATACGTTAGACCAAGATTTTGATTAGTAATACAGACGCAAGACCAAGACTTCCATGTTAAAAGTTATAGACCAAAATTTGTGTTTGAAGCCCCATCTTCTTGGATCGTTTTAGTTACAATGAACTCATGCTGGTCATTGCAGCTCCTCAACCCACTACTAGCCGAAAGTCATTCAGTCAAAGTCCTAGTGCAAGAAAGTCCATGGCAGCCAGCAAGTTAAGCCATTATGGGCCACCAACAGGAGAAGATCTACACACCGCTAGGTCAATTTAGTGAAGTTCAACAATGCCTGTTCTGATTCAATATCAATTACATGCAAGGAAATACCTACTAAACCTCCTGCTAACGACAGTAACTGCCTCGTCACGGTGCCAGACTCTAGTTGATATAACAACAACCATCTTCTGCAGTAACACTACTGTTATTTTTGTATTACATTCTTAATTTAATGTACATAATGTCTAGCCATTTACATGGTTAATGCAAACTTATTTTTGGTTTACATAATTCAAAATTGCAATTTCACATTTAGAAAAGAATAACAGGATCGCCACCTTTACACTACAGGTTCTGCAAAATATGTGCAGTTTTCAAATAGTTTTTAAATAATTGCTTAAATGTAAGATTTATCCAATTTCCCTGAGGGAATAAACGCTGGGCTTGAAAACATTGCAATATTGCGGTAAATGACTGGACTACAGAGTATCAACAGAGATACATAAAAGAAAGGGGAGAGAGAGAAAGAGAGAGAGAGAAACAGAGAGAAACAGACAGAGAGAGAGAGAAACAGACAGAGAGTGAGAGACTGAGAGAGAGACAGAAAGAAAGAGAGAGAGAGAGGGAGAGAGGGAGGGACATAGAGAGAGAGAGAGAGCAACAAAAAAGAAATATAATCCCCATTTTCTTAAGGAATGGCAGATTGAAAAAGGCAATTTTTCAATAGACCAGACGCTAAGGAAAAGCATCAGAGAGAGAGAGAAAAAAAAAGGAAGGAAGCAGGTCAGCTCATCTGCCTGTTCTTAAAAGCAAGGGAAGAAAAGATGGAGGCACCATTGGGAGTTACAGCACGACTTTAATCCGACTGACTTTCCCCCAAAAATAAAACTTAAAAAATTGGGATTTGCTGTTTTATTTTCTTTATTTTTTCTGTCCTCTGTAACTTTTGCTGTGGTGCGTTTCCAAATTTTTTTTCGCTTTTTAACTTTTGTCTTTGTTTCCTTCCTTTCTTTCTCTTTTTTTTTTATATATTAAATTGGTTTTTCATTTTTTAGATTTCTTATTTAATCAACCCATTCAAACCAATCGATTGAGCAGACCACTCTCTTTCCTCTCTTCATCCCCCCCCCCCTTCTCTCATTCCTTGTATCTATTTATATTCGTGTCGTCTTTTTAATGATATATCCACTCCTTTTTTGCATGCATCTTGTGAGCCTCCATTCTACTCGTCTTCTGCCAACCCTTCCCTCCGGCATTTCTCTCTCCAACTTGTGTAAAAAAAAAAAAAAGATAAAAAAAAAAAAAGACAGAATGGATGTTCAGGCTGCGTCTGAATCTTTAAAAATCTCGATTTTAACTAAAGAAAGACGAGAATGGGTACATGTGTAGAGAAATGTCTCAATCATTTTTGTCTATGCCTGTCTGTGTGTCTTATTACAAGCAATGTAAATTTTATACTGCATACAGAAAAATAACTATTCAACCGGATCAAACAAAGAAAAATTAGCAATCGATATCTACGTCCTTGTGTGAACATGTATGTCAGTATACGCGTGTGTTCGTACATACACGTGTGCTAATACACACGCGCGCCAAGACATCCGTGTATATACAAAAATTCAAGCAGTGAATGGAGGGATCTTAATTTGAATTACTAACACACCTGTTTAGCTGATCATCCAAGCTGACAGTTTCAAATGACTGAATAATTTTCTTTCAAAACAACCTTTCATCAATCTAAACAAAGCGTGATAAAACTTCATGAAAAGTAGCATTTCTATAAGAATCAAAGCCTGTATTGACTCAAATGTGCATTCCGCCCAAAAAGAAGCACTGAAAGAAATATTGGTCACCAGATGGATCAGATGAGAAAGAACATACGAAAAAATATCAATCTCAACCTGACCTAACTAACTCTGCAGCTTTGTCCTCAGTAGAGCCTGCCAGGGAACCATATCATTAGCGGTTCTGGACAACAAGCCTTGACAAGTAGGCATAAACACAAACAGCCACACAGAACAGATCAACAAACACGCAAACAAACGCCTTCTTGCCCAGGTGCCTAGCGTACCCTTTATCTTCACCCCCCAAGAATCCGCTTTTTCCTCGCAGGAACTCAGCAGCGCACAATTGAACACGTCAGACACGCTATTAGCTCACAGCAGACAGTTACTGCCCCTTGAACATCCGCCAAGACATGCACGCCATGTAACGACACCCTCCTCCTTCCAATCCCCACAACCTCCTGCATCTTTAATCTAAATCTGTTGTTTTCTAGCTGTCGGAGGTTTGTGTGGTGATAGTTTTAGAGACGCCTGGTGTGACCAGCTCCCTGCCGGAAAGTGTCAGGGGCTAAGGGATGAGTTATAGACAAAGCAATAGCTGGAGTTCGTTTTCTTCATTTCTTACTATTTCTTTCTTCCTATGTATATGTGTTTGTCTTTCTTTGTTTCTTCTTTTTATAGTTTATTTGTTTTATCTGTCTCTCTATGTTTTTTTTTCTTTCACTTTCATTTGTCTTTCTTCTTCTTCTTCATCGCCATTATCATGATCATTAGTATTGTTATTATTATTATTACATTATTTTCATTATTATCATTATATTTTTCTTTGCTTCTGATCTCTTGCTGTCTTCAGTCTGGAATGACTTAAATGATGTGTGCCACTATCATATGCAAATAATCTCTCTCTCTCTCTCTCTCTATTTATTCCTGTATCAATTAAAAACCACCGGAAAATCAAAAGGAAAAATGTCTAACAGAAAGACATCAATCCCCATGGTGTATTTAGCACAGTGGACACACACACACACACACACACACACACACACACACACACACACACACACACACACACACACACACACACACACATGTGCACACACACACACACACACACATTCCTCGTTTGATAAAGATATGGCTGTACTTCGTGCATTTTCACAATTTAGAGTCTTTAAAGGGGGGAGAGAGAGGGAGGGAAGGATAGAGAGAGAGAGAGAGAGGAAAGATAGATATATAGATAGAGGACAGAGAGAGAGACTGAGACAGAGCGAGAAAGAGAAAGTGACAGAGATAAAGAGAGAGAGAGAGGGGGAGGGAGAGAAAAAAGAGAGAGCGAGCAAAAAGAGAGACATACAAACAGAGACTGAGACAGTGAGAGAGAGAGAGAGAGAGAGAGACACCACACAGAAGAGAGAGAGAGAGAGAGAGAGAGAGAGAGAGAGAGAGAGAGAGAGAGAGTCTTTATTTCTAAAGGTTTTAGATAAGCACTATTCGTGCTTTTTTTCCCCACTTAGCCCTAGGCCCACAGAATATTACAGCATTTAATCTAAATAACGGAGATTTAATAGGGGGGAGGGAGGAACCGAACACAAAGGACACCACACAAAAAATCCCGTTTGAGGTTTTTAGTTTTGGAGCTGAGGACGGCGAGATTAACATCGTGCTGTAACTTCCAATGGCGCGTCCACGTCTTCCCGTCCTCCGCTTTGAACGGCAGGCTGACCAGCTTCCCCGGCTTGCTTTTTCTTTTCTGACTTTTT
>CM060315.1:55319134-55336634 GCA_030674185.1 Monoplex corrugatus
GTGCGTGCATGTATGCGCATGTATGTGTGCATGAGAGTGCGCATATGTGTGCGAGGATATGTACGTGCCTATCGCTTTCTTGCTCCCTTTCTCTCTCTGTCTCTGAACGCGTAGGTATCTGCGTGAACGCGCACGCGTTATCTATTCGTTCCTCTCAATTTCAGGTAAGGGAAAACAGGGAATGGAGCGGAGTAGCGATAACTGGAATAGTTATTTGTGAAATGAGGCATGAGACTGCTGAAACAGGCACAGAAATAAACCAGGGAGATACAAGTAACAACGTAGAATGAGAAAACAAGTTAAGAAACACTGGGCAACGTGGACTAGTGTAGTCGGGACAGGAATAGTATATATCATCTGACCTGTTCGAATAAAGAAAAAAAAAAAAAAAGAAGAAAAAAAAAAAAGGTTCAGACAGCAAAGGATGAAGGATTTCCCAAAGACTTGCGGCCAAGGAGACCGAGTGGCTGGAGGCCAACCTCTCTCAGGGACAGCATTATAACAGCGATGCCCATATCACCTACTTTGCTTTAAACATCTGTATTCATAAGATATTCCTAAAGTGTCTAGTTGTCTTTATTATCATTATTTTGTTTTGTTTACCGTTCCGATTTTTTTACCTGTACGTGTATGCACAATGTTTGGTCCACACTGCGCAGACGATTCGTTGCTGCACAGTCCGTGTACTCGATCTATGGTAGGAATGCTTGCTGCGTGCTTTCCTGTTATCATAAGCCATTGGACAATGACAGGACTTACAGGCTCTATGATGTGCATATTTGATGTTCTGCATGCACATGCACACAAACGGGGTTTAGGCATTAACAGATCTGTACACATGTTGACCTGAGTAATCAGAAAAATCTACACCGTTTACCCATTAGGTGGGAAGTACCCATGTTCATATATCTCTTCACAAAAAAGAATTTTAGCTGACAGTAAACTGCACAGGCTTTGAGGAGTAATGATATATGCAACGGTCGGACAAGTTTTGAAGATATTTGATCAGCTGGTATCAATGAAAAGTAAATCTAGTTAAGACCAAAGGCCATGAGAAGTCAACCAAAATATGACCAAAAAATCATCGGGATGGACAGAAAATATCAGATACAGACTATTTATCTCGATGTTTGTGTACAGTAAAGGTACACAAGCACCACACCACGAAGTATTAGGAAACTGTGATGTCTAGAAAAGGTGAGGAAAAACTTTTTTATCAAGCCTATCTTGTCGTTCACTGAGATGCGGAGTATTTTCAAGTTTTTGTTTGACGGAATGTAGAATAAAATACTACAGAGGCTTAGTTGGAATTAAAGCAGAGCTCCTGCCTTTTAGATTTACTCCATGGATTGGTGTCTGGCTTGAGGAAACAGTTATACGCGTGGCCTCCACTCCACATAGCTGTGACCCTGTTCTAGTTTAGGTAAGGTAAAGCAGCGAGGAAAAAAAATGATGAACACTATCTTCATGATGCTGGACCTCAGAGAAAAGATAAGGTCTTCATCCCCATCACTCCCCCAACATTTACGAGACAACCTTTACCGTTTACGGTACAACCAATCTCCAGGGGTGGGGGTGGGGCGACGTTTGTCGAAATTTCAGGTCATGATCTGGCAACTAAGGGTCCTATATCAGCAGTCTAGACAATACTCACTTGAGAAGGTTGTACACCTTGCCCCTTGTCCACACAATTCAAGAATGTGATTCGATTTGTTTTTGAGGGGGGAGGGGGAGGACGTGTAAACTGTTCGTAAATGGTATCAGAATAATTCAATCACTCCATTTTCTGAAAATTTGGGGAGCGACAAAGAGATAGAGGGGGGACTGGGGGGAAAAGAGAGAAAAAGTGAGAGAGAGAGAGAGAGAGAGAGAGAGAGAGAGAGAGAGAGAGAGAGAGAGAGAGAGAGAGAGAGAGAGAGAACTGCATCGGGTACCACATCAGACTGATGGCCAGAAAGTTATCGGTTGGAAATCCGATCCATGAGGATATTTTGACAAGACCAGGGTCCTACTCAGATTTGAGTGTACTTTGGGCTGAACTGGGGAGACTGGGACTGCGCCAGACTACTGTCATCCATTTGAGGGCGTTTGTCTCATTTCCTGTCCAACACTGTTATTTGATTCCTTCGGGTCTGATGTGAAATATGACAATGGGTATGGAGTACGTCACTGTCATGCAGTCTCCATCCATGATAGATTTCACAGCATTACGTCTTCACCGTCTTTTTTATGATTAATCACAGTGCCGTGAAAACGGTCCCAGGTTGCATGGCTTTTCAAATGATGATCTCACTGTCTGCCTTCTTCTGCAACTTCTATGCGTAGGATCATTTCGTAGCATGGTGTGTTGTGTGTGTGTGTGTGTGTGTGTGTGTGTGTGTGTGTGTGTGTGTGTGTGTGTGTGTGTGTGTGTGTGTGTGTGTGTGTGTGTGTGTGTGTGTGTGACGAGTTTGCCTCATCACTAGACTAAAGAAAAGACAGACATCTTGGGGGAGGGGGAAGGAGAACGTCAGGAAAGGGGTAAATGAATTTACCCTGTGTAGAATCAACAGTCTCTGGCAACCTGTCCTTTGATCAGGAGCTCAAGAGGCGAACAGAAAAAGCTGCTGCTGCCATGGCTAAGCTGTCCAAATGACTGTGGGGAAAATGACAATATCACCACAATCATGTACTACCAAGACTGCAGTGTACACAGCCTGCATACTGAATATCCTTTTCTACAACAGCGAAAACTGGACAACATACATGCAAAGACCGCTGCCTCAGTAGCTTCCACCTGTGGGTCTTGTGCCATATCCTGGTATCTCAAAGAAGGACCATATACCAAACAAGGACGTCGTGGACCAGGCCAGCATGCCAAGCGTTTATGCCCTTTTTACACAAGGGCGACTGCGCTGGTGTGGCCATGTTCACAGCATGCAAGATGGCTGCGTCCCAAAAGATATGCTGTATGGAAAGCTCGCTGTTGGACCCAGTCCCACAAGGCGTCCGTTGCTGCAATACACTGACGTTTGCAGACTTGACCTGAAGTCTGCTGATACTGGTATGAGCACCTGGGGAGAGGCAGCTATACAGATTGCTGTGTCTGGCGACAGGCATCGTCACTGCAGAAGAGAAATGAACTGGACTGTGGTCGGACAGCAAAGAGAGACGGAAAGCTCTGGCAGCAACCACCTGGCCAGAGCCATCAGCCTTCATGTGCGTCAGCTCTGGTCAGGATTGCCACAAAAGATTTGGCTTATTCAGCAACAGCTGACGCTGTTCCACATCCAATAGTCCTCAACCGGACATATCTACTGTTCAGACAAACGGAGCCATCAAT
Organism: Monoplex corrugatus; assembly: GCA_030674185.1. Taxonomy (NCBI): domain Eukaryota; kingdom Metazoa; phylum Mollusca; class Gastropoda; order Littorinimorpha; family Ranellidae; genus Monoplex; species Monoplex corrugatus. Next base: position 55,322,457 of record CM060315.1, read on the forward strand.
GTGTATATGGATGCTTGCGAGTAAGGGAGAGAGAGAGAGAGAGAGAGAGAGAGAGAGAGAGAGAGAGGAGAGAGAGAGAGAGAAAGAGAGAAGGTGGGGGGGGGGGAGAGAGATGGAGACAGTCTCACCTGTCTCTCCTGTCGGCGTCACCGGGGTTCGGTGTTGGCCGCTGCACATTTTGACACCACGATCTCTCTCTAGGCTGCTCTGTCTTGACTTTTGTGGACAATTTCTTGAATATTTAGGCCACTGATGATCGTCACGTTCTCGATGTGTGAGACTGGAGATCTGCCTTTCTTTCTTTTTGCCACCGTTTTTCCTTGAAAGATGGTTGCCATGAGGTCCATGTTCTTGCTGCGTGACACACGGCCAATGTATTTTAGTCTTCTCATTTTGATATCTGCTATTAGTTTTCTGGTGGTATTAAGTTCTTCCAGGACACTTTCATTAGTTCTTCTATCTGTCCATTTGACACGTTGTAGTCTCCGATAAAACCATATCTCTGCTGCCTCAATTCTTCTGCAATCAGTTTTTCTCAGAGTCCAGGATTCGCAGCCATAAATTATGACTGGCCAGATCAAATATTTTAAAAGTCTAACTTTCAGGCCATTTGGTATGCCTCTGTCTTTCCAGACGTTGCTGAGTAAGATTATGTTTCGTTATGCCATTCCAATTCTTATTTTGATGTATTTGAAGCAGGTTCCATCGTCAGTTTTTACAGACCCAAGATATCTTAAATCCGTAACATTTTCTAAAGGAACTTTGTTAGCTGAGATATCTTAATTGCTTTCTTTGCCTTTGATATGTAGCAGTTTTGTTTTCTTGGCGTTCAAGTTTAGGCCGGCCTTTTTTGCCTGCTGCATCTACCCTGTATAGAATTCTTCTTATGCCGGTAATGTTGGCTGCTAACAGCGCAGTACGATCAGCATAGCGCAGATTTGTAAGATTTTTTCCCTCCCATCTTTAAGCCCATGCCTCCTATATCAGCATTTCTCATGACTTGTTCCATGTAGATGTTAAAAGAGATACGGTGAGAGGATACACTTTTGACTCGGAGAGTACAATTTACAATTTGACAGCATGCAGTCAGATGGAACAACACGCATATACCTGTCAAATATCTGTTCTCCCCCTAAAGCTCCTTGCACAATGCCCCTCCCCCCCATCATGTTTCCCCTCTCTTTACACCAGACGGTTGCACACTAACTCTCGCTACCTACTTGACAGAAATGACATCAGACTAGGGGGGACAGTTACGCTCTAAACCTCTAAAAGCCTCAAGCTTCACCCATAGAAACCTAGTGGTGCTGTGCGTAAAACACCGGAGAAACAACTCTGTCAAGCCGTACTCCTCAGCGCAGGATAAATGACTGGGTTTTATGGCTAAAACATGAGTAGCAGATGTTTGTAAGGCACCTGAGCTCTTTTGTGAAGCTTAAAAGTGGCGGAACGTATTAACTGCTCAATCTGTTGGTTCCCCGCATTTGCCATGGCTGGCCTGATGGCGGCAATGTCTCTTTTTCTTCTTCTTTTTTCCTCACATGTTTATGATTCTCTTTAATACAACTACAGTTAGCTGGGTGAATGATTAATAATAACTGTCACTGCCATGACCTCCACCACCATCACCTCCAGAACACCAACAAAACAACGCGTGCGCGCGCACATACACATTAACCGAAGTTTAAGTTACTTTGCACACACACACACACACACACACACACACACACACACACACACACACACACACACCACACACACACAACACACGCACACGCACACGCACGCGCACACACACACACACACTTACCAAAGTTGAAGTTAATTCGTAGTGACAGGCAGGATGGCATCACACAATCTGTAACACAGAAAAAAGCTTCTGACTTGCTAATACTCCAAAACACCCACTGGTAAGTATGGGTCTAGTACACAACCCATTTTAGTGGAGTATTGGTCCAACTGCTTAAAGCACCAGCCTGACGAGGGAGAGATACCTGGTTTGAATTTCGTCGGACTGGGATTCTCTGTCTCTCCACTTTTATCAGATGTTGAGTGGCTGTCATTGTGCTAGTCTTTTAGATGAGGTAGTAAACCAAGGTCACATAAACAGCATGCATTTAACAAACAAACAAACAAACAAACAAACAAAACAAACATAAATTTCAGTGGAATCAAGAGTTGTCTCTGAAAAATTCTGCAGAAAATTCACTTTAATCTGCAAACAAATGAAAACAAATGGGTACTCTTAAGATGTACATTGAACATTTTTCTGGATACTGTTTTTTGTGATTTTTTTTCAGAATTAAGATACTTGCTCTTATGTTGTTTACCAACATTATTGTCACTTCTCTTACCATCATATTTTACCACCACAACTCCTGAACACCTCAATCCAGGCTAACAAATTGACTAGAACTAGAATTTACAATTTGCTAGTAGGAGAATAATCACACACAAATAAGTAGACGATTTCATAATATATGTCTCCACTCTTATCAGCTATCAGTGACTTGGTAGACCGCTTAAGTCTTTAAACCTGAGTTAGTAAAACATGTACGGAAGACAGGCGAGCAGGAAAATCTTGGAAAGCACCGCAGACAGGACCTGGATTCTAAACCACCAGAGCAACTGGCATCTTAAGTCTGGCAGGAAACACACCAAGTTTTATGTCGTGGTGAGACTGAACCAACACGCCAGCTCTGTCAACAGAAAGAGTCAGCTAGCAGTCAACCCATCACTTTTCAAAAAAGGACTGAAGGAACGAGAAGGAAAGGGGCCTAAATAGTGATATAACACTGAGAGTATTGGCTGCCAAATCCTAACTTCACTCAACCCCCCCCCCCCTCTGCAGCCTGTCTCCGCTCGGAGGGAATCACATGGTTATAATATATAATTGTATATACTATGCTCTCTATAATTTTCCATTGCTTTTATTCTTGCTTTTATTGCTTTTATTCTTTCTCCCCATTTATAGCCGTGTGTGTGTGTGTGTGTGTGTGTGTGTGTGTGTGTGTGTGTGTGTGTGTGTGTGTGTGTGTGTGTGTGTGTGTGTGTGTGCGTGCGTGTGTGTGCGTGCGTGCGTGCGTGCGTGCTTGCGTGTGTGTCTGCTTCAGCGCTTAGATTTGATTTTATCAAGATTTTGCGCTATCTAAATATTGTAATTATTATAATTATTATTATTATGGACCAGGAAAAAAAGAGATGTGAAATGTTACCATCCATCTTCATCTTTCCACAGTCACAACTGTTCTACCAGTCCAGACTGTGTGGGATATTAATTCGACTGTAATTGTAATTTGTTCTACGGAAACTTGCTGTAGCTTAACAGTTCCAAAATGAGCTGTATTCACATTTTTGGACTTACCTAATAATATCCTACAGCCTGTGTAAAACCATGTATGTGGGCACTGTCGTGCTTGGAGGTAGCAACCTAAATTCTTATATTTGTTCTTTTTTTTTTCTCCCCATCATCTGCACAATCTCAGTGGTATGCGGTATTCCAAAACACACCACCAACCATAAGTTCATTCAGATTTAGTCCAAGTGTTAGGAAACCCAATGGAGCCAGAGATGTCAAGCCGTCATGAGGCCACCACCACGGGGGACCCTGCACTGCTACTGGTCACTTTGGTAAAGCTGAACAGTGCCGGTTCTGATCCAGCTTACTTAGGACACTGCCTACCATGCCCCCTTACTAACGACAGTTATCACATCGCACAGGAAGACTGAGTGAAAGACCCCCTGGTAAGGATCCCACCACTAGGGCCCTCCAATGTGAACAGCCTTTGAACCACTAACATTTAACATGAAAGACCCCAGCTTGTAATCATCTCAGCATAGCAACGGTAGAAGAAACAAAAACTGAGGTCAACCGAAGATCAGGGCATGAAAAGCCACAGAATCTAAGACAAATTTCACAAAGTTGTAGTTATTGACGATTTTACGATAATGGTGGTGATGATCGCGATGCTATGGAGTTCCATCCGAGACTGCGTGACAGGGCTGTACTCTACTTTTACTATCATGTTATATCTGGCATCGACCAGACTCCAGAGATACAAAACCCTGCAGTGTTGGTCAGGAAATTCGAGCAACAACTCTCAATGACGCACAAAGTGGATGAAATTCGACTGTGTGGTTCCAGTCTTCCCGATAAGCAGTTGCACGCTTGACAGCAGTTAAGAGCAGATCAGGGCGGAAAATTCCCATAACAATTTCTTGATCAATGGGGGTTGAAACCCATGAACAGTCAGTGGTCCGTCGCGTAAGCACATTGTCACGGTGACTGGTCTGACCTAAGTTCCACGATAAAAGAGTAAAATGACATTACTAAAATTCCGACACATTAATATATACAACGAACAGACCTGTTTTTACACTGTACGTGTATTTGTTTCTGTTCTTTTTTTCTACGACAGATTTACCACATGAAATTCTGGCTGCTCACCCCGAAAACAACGTGTTGCCACAGTGCAGCACCACATTTTTCTGTATGCCTATATTTATGTGTGCCTCGGACAGTGGGTTTTTCCAAAGTTTTGCCACTCGGTGCTTGTTGCACATAGGACCTCAGTTTAAAGTCTCATCCCAAGAACACCCGGACCAATACTGTAAGTCTTCTGGAGACAAGAGGAGGGGTGTGAGAGGGGGGAAGGCAGGAGGGGTGGGGTGTGGGAAAACTCCCTGTCCAACTGGGAACGGAACCCACATTTCTCGCATCCAAGAAAAGCCACTAGGCCACACACTTCACACTGTAGGTGGAGTTAAACCTCAGACACTAGCGTATTTATTGGGGATTTAAGTATGACTTTATCGCTATCAGTAAACCGCACTGGCAAACTTCACCCGACTTAACGGTGGAAATGTGCAAACAGAGACATAACAATTCTGGTGACTGACCAGATCAGAGGAGAAATGACAACTAAACAAACACTACCCAACTTGATTTCTCTAGCAGCACAGCCACAGTCCTAAATCAAACCGCCAACAGGAAATAGCATTAGCACCTTTGGATAACAAGAGTTGACTGATGAAGAGTTTACAACTTAACATGTGCGAAAACTTACTTTCCTCTGGCAAACACTCTTTTTCGCCCTGTTTCCTGTGTCAGATCAATCAGTTCCATACTCCAAATTGTACGTGGCAAAATTTAATTGAAAACAGCACTTCCCAAAAGCAAGATTGAACATTTGGAAAAAAGAAAAGAAAAAAAATGTGTAGAGAGACAGGCATACAGAGAGGTATATAAAAAGAGGGACTGACAGACCGACTATTTTGAGAGAAAGAGATATGTAGACAGACACACAAAAAGGAACCATACACATCGTTACAAATCTTCGCCCACGTTCCATAAGCTGATCAGTCAGGCACATGTTATCTTCTCCTCCAAGAAGCTGGTTTTTCACAGGGGCAGAGACTGAGGGGCGCACAATTAAACACGTCAGACACGCTTTTAGCTCTCAGCAGACTTTTACTGTCCCCCTGATCACCCGCCCGCCCTGCACGCAATATAATGATACCCCTTCTTTACACCCTATTTCCTGCATCTATATCATCATTGGCTGTTTTTCTGGCTGTTGGAGGCTTGCGTGGTGATGGTACTTGGTGGCTGCCTGATGTGACCACCTCCCTGTTGGAAAGTATGAGGGGCTGAGAGATTAGATTTTCATAGTGAAACGGGTGCTTTTCCTTTTTCATGATAGGCTAGGTAGGACCTCAGGACCTGGCCAGCTCATGGGTTTATGTGCAGGCTTAAAGGCTTGTGCCATGATCACCATCACATGACGCCTGTGACGATGGTGCATGTGGAATTCATTTCGAGCGCGGAGACATCTTGAGAAACTGAAACTGGAACTTTTCCATGAATTATGTTTGTTAATTTCATTCATTCTTTCCCCCTTTTCCATTTCTTTCCTTTTCTTCCTTCTTGTATACGTATTTAAACAACCATATAGTTACGTTCCGAACATAGAAACATACTGCAGCTTATTAATCCGACAGCACGTTTCTAAGCACATACCCGAAGAACTTTAGATTAGCTACTTGATACTAGAACAGCAGACACCGGTTACTGAGTGAATAAGATACATGAACAAAGAGAGAGTTGCAGCTGACCTGGTCAACAGAAGCGTGATCAGCTGTACAATTGACGTTGACGCACACCGTTGCCGTGACACAATAGAACGGCATCAAGAAACAATGACAGAGTGAAAGAAAAAGAAATGGAAATCAAGAAAGAAGAGATCACATTGGTAAGAATAGTAATCAACGGAGAAAAACAAAACAGAGATAGAAAACGAAAACATGGACTGAGGGAGAGAGGGAGGTGAGAGGTGGAGAGAGAGAGAGAGAGAGAGAGAGAGAGAGAGAGAGAGAGAGTGAGGGAAGAGAGAGAGGAAAAGAGAGAGAGAGGGGGGGTCATGTATAGGTTACAATATATCTTATTCTTTTCTGATCATGTTCTTTCTGTACAACCCACGGACGACATTGTTTTTGATGTCCCCTTTTATCCCAAGAGACAGAATGAATTTGATTGACTTGTCACGTGCCTACGCCCCCCCCCCTCTCTCTCTCTCTCTCTCGTGGTGTATGCTGACATTCTAAAAATAAAACCTTGACGTGACAATCTTTGTTTCCGTACTTTCAGATTCTCCTTCTCTTAGCATATGAACATAGAAAGAATCTAACATGGTCTGACGATTTTTTCTATACTTTTCCATCCCTCCTTTCTCAATACACAAGACACTTCTTTTATTGTTCCTTCCATTCTTGTGTGTACTTAAGATCTGAAAAGTCTACAGGAGATATGAAACTTACCTCGCGGTCCTGTGAACCCGATCTGGTAAAAGAAAATGACCGACAGCACTTGTCCATCACTGAAAGCCTTTCTCAAACCCATCATTTCCTCTGATTTCTTCATTTTTTGCTTCAGTTCACATCTGCCCGGAGAGGGTACATATGTACTGTATAAATATGAACACATTTTGCATGTTTTGTTTTAATGCACTTTTTCCCCGTGGAGAGATGTAGGGTGAGCGGGAGGAAGCAGTAGAGAAAAAAACTTCAGAAGACTTGGAAACAAAGTAATGTGTACACAGTTGTAGTTTAGACATGAAGGAGACATAGTGGTGGTGTAGCTGATAAATGCATTGGGTTGATAAATGGGTGGTGCAGCTGTTAATACACTGGATTGATACATGGCGGTTCGGTGCGGCTGTTAATGCATCAGATTGATACATGGATGGTACAGTTGTTAGTGCATTAGATTAATGAACGGTAGGTTGAAGGTTAAAATCCCTTCAGTCCAAATTTATCGTTGTGGGTTTTCCATCCTTGACTGGAACTTATCCAGCATCGAGCATCCTAAGGGGCCAGCTGGGCTGGCTGATTAAACAGATGAGTACCATCAACATTATTTGAAGGCGTTATTATAATGTTCCTAATACCAGATACATCTGTGTGTATCGTGTCTGCTTCACGCCAGACTATATCATGAGAATGAAAGCAGAGTACAGGTAGTCATGAAGTCTGAAAACAAAATTATAACTTCATATCTTCATCAACATCAGCATCAATCATCATATATAACTATGAACATCGTTCTGTGGTCTATAATCCTTTGCGCTAACAGTTTTATCTGTTTCATTTGCCATTTCTGTGCTGGGTACAGTTTTTAATCAAAGTCTTAAGTGTCAGTGCAAAGGCGTATGTTGTTCGTCTTCTTACTGCAAGAACATTTCCTCAGTTATTTCGAGAGACAGAAGATTGGAGGACGTTTCTTCAGTTTGTTTATGAGACAAAGATTCAGTCCCCAGTGAATGTCCCATGAGTTGGTGGATCATGGCAGAGTGCCACTTAAATGACAACAGGAATGCAAAATCTTCTCCAGTCGGTGACCTCATGGCGATTAAAGTTGGTAACTCTTGTGGGCTCCTGGTGCTACGTCCTTCCATTCGTGGCGCGATGGGTACATGAAGGACTGGCGTGCATACAATGCCCTTGAGGTGGTGTGGAAAATGGGGGGGGGGGGGGGGGAAACAGAAAACACCTTAACACTTCAGTTTTAATCCCATCACACCATAGATAGAATAGAAAGAAGGAAGGAAAACTTCCCCTCCTCATCATGCTCATGTTTTTCCTGTATTGTACTCTACGCGCATGACGTACATCAACATCTAATGGTTCAGACAGCACTGAAATATCTAACAAGTACGCCAAGTTCACAGTAGCCCTGCACATGCCACTCCACTCACGCCTTTAATTAAATAATTGTTTATTTCCTCGTACACTGCTTTTGGTGGGAGTATGAGAGACGGGGGAAGAGAGAGAGAGAGAAAGAGAGAGAGAGAGACAGACAGACAGACAGAGAGAGAGAGAGAGAGAGACAGACAAACAGAGAGAGAGGACAGTCAGGAGAGAGAGACAGACAGCAACAGAGAGGACAGAGTCGAGGAGAGGGGGGGGGGGGGGGGGGGGGGAGGAAGAGAGAGAGAGAGAGGAGAACAGTTACAATACAGTGATATATCTGTACAGTTAGCAAGGCCGTTGACATATGTAGCTTCGGAGACTGATGCAAAATGTACTAAATGAAATACAGACCGTACACGTACAATATCAATCAACTGACAGCTGTTCAATCAATCAGACTGCTTTTCAAGCAACAGACCTCTTGTTAATCAGTTTTTCAAGTAACCAGAATGTATTCCAAAGGGAATGTGGCTACTTTTCCATCAGTCAGATTGCTTTTCAATAAACTCGTTTATCAGATATCAACTACCACTATTGTGATGTCAAACCCGTCTCCACAAATACTGTGATTCGAAAGGTATACATTAAACGAAATATGCTACACACACACACACACACACACACACACACACACACACACACACACACACACACACACCACACACACACACACACACACACACACACAGAGAAGAGAGAGAGAGAGAGAGAGAGAGAAGAGAGAGAGAGAGATACTCACACACACATACACATGTATTCATTCAAAGGCACAGAAAGTGAGAGAATGTGTGGGTGAGAGGAAAGCAGGATCCAGAAGATACCATGATCAATAATTACAGCAGACAGGCCCAGACAGTGACCATTACATTTACTGGACACAGAGACCCAAGTTGCCTGGGACACGGCTTTGCTCCCTGGAGTAAACTGTCTGTCAGCGATCCAGCAATGACGAATTGTAAAGAACAAATTCCGTAAGATTACTGAGTGTAAGGAGAAAATACTGGACGGATTTGCGGAATGGATGAAGACAGATAGGGTTGGAGATGTACTTTCAGCGACAAAAGATAGGTTCGTATGAAGGGCCGTGATCGCCAACACCATGGCAGCAGGGCACATGATGATGATGATGTTGTTGATGAAGATGATGATAATAATGATTGAGTGTGAATCCTTGATAGTGTTACATCCCCTACATACTCGATCTCAGGAATGGCAGGTGATAGCCTTCACTACCGAGGAGGCAGACACCATCGCTCTCGCCTCTCTCCTGCTAAGCTCACTTTCCCAACTAAAAAAGAATTTCTCCATATGTTTATAAGTTTCACGCAGTAAATCCGCTATGACCAAAAAAAAAAAGAAAAAAAAAAAAAGAATGTGAATATGTTTCATTGCATACTGAAAGTTTGGAGTCTGTTCAAGAGAGATTTACTGTGCCTCGACAATTCTATATATCTGCTCCACCCAGACCTGCTAGCAATTTTATAGCAGGCTCCTTGAACCTCCGCAAAACCCTACACGCCGGCAAGATCTCAATAAATAAATAGATAAACAAACAAACAAATAAATAAATAATAAAAATGAAGGGAGAAGATCGGACATATGAAACCACTGATACCAAGTTCATGAATGAAGCACTAAGAACAAGCCAACTTTTGTGTTGTTGAATGGGACTGAACTCGAAACATGAGACCTTGCGTCCACGGTTCTAACAAAGCAGGCAGGAAAAACGTTACACTTCTGAAAATCAGACTGTTTCAATCAGCAGGTAATGATATTGCGTGAAAATGATAAGAATGTGTTCAAAATCAGAAGATTGTAAAGACTCAATTACAAAAAATACCTTTAAAATGAATGTTAGGACTGTGCGTACGTGTACGTGTGTGTATCTTTGCGTGTGTGTGAGTGTAATGCATATGTGTATATGTATATGTATATGGATGTGTGTGTGTGTGTGTGTGTGTGTGTGTGTGTGGTGGTGCGTGTGTGTGTGTGTGTGTGTGTGTGTGTGTGTGTGTGTGTGTGTGTGTGTGTGTGTGTGTGTGTGTGTGTGTGTGTGTGTGTTGTGCCTGGTCATGCGCACGTCCATAGAATTAAATAATAGTAAAACAACAAGGAAGACTGTCAACTAATGTACCTCCTTTGTGGTTCATTATCATCTCTGTCCCGAACAAACTTTTGTGTTTACTTCTCTTTCTACACAAGACTAAGCGCTGCTTCACTCTGGATATTCAATGTCACACATTACCTGCCATAGAATATTTATATAATATATCATCTACACACATCATATACACGGACTTTATCAAAATACTTCTGATCACAGCCGGGAATCATCAATCTCCATAAATCAATTTGCCATGCTTACTACAGTTTCGTTTCCATCACATCTGCGTCAGTAGCTTTTGGAAGAGAAAATTGTATGTGTGTGTATGTATGGAGAATGAATGCATCATTTCATGTGTTAGGCTGTAATAGCCCTTTCACTTGTGGTGAGTTTGAAAATGAAAATGTTTATGTATATGAGAAAGAGGTGTGTGTGTGTGTGGTGTGTGTGTGTGTGTGTGGTGCGTGCGTGCGTGCGTGCGTGTGTGTGTGTGCGTGCGTGCGTGTGTGGTGTGTGTGTGTGTGTGTGGCACGCGCGCGCGCACTGGTGTGCATGTCTGCTTCCATGCATGTAAACATTATATTTGTATTACGTCGTGTTTGTAATATTAGACTGTTTTCGTTTTACATAAACATGCATGTGAACCAAGGATTCATATACAATGTGGATTTCAGATATATTCATGAGATGCTGTGAGAACTCTCACCTGCAGTTACTCTTCTTTTTCTTATACGTTCCCTCATGGTGCTGGCCTCAGGAAAAGTTCAGGTCTCTGCCACCTCACTCCCCTACGACCCCAGGGTTATGGAACTATCTAGTAAGACCTCAGGACCTGGCCAGCTCGTGGATTTATGTGCAGGCGTTAAGGCTTGTGCGTGATCATTCTGCATCTTCTCCATCACATGTCGTCAGTGCGTATGGAATTCATTCCGAGCGCGGAGACGTCATCTTGAGAAAATGAAATTGAAATTGAAAACTGCGGCATCCGCGTCGCAAATGCATATGGTATTTTCAGAGTATGGTTACGCTGTCTCGAGAAAACGCAAAGCTGCAACTGAAATTGAACTTTTTGACATGCAAAAGACTTTCTCCTAGCTACTGGAACTGTTAGGGTTATCAGAAATTTTCAGACTGTGCACGGTGCTTTAAGGTAAAAAAAAAAAAAAATTGACGGACTGGGGAATGTGAGATGTGATTTTATCAATTTCACAAGATACAAGATGTAGAGACTGTCGAAAAAACTTTAAAGACGAAGGAGGCTGAGACCACCATTACGGTGTTACCTGACTGCCTTACCTTCCAAATTCTGTACAAAATAAAGTGCCCAGCTGCATAGACTGAGGGGCTGGATGCACCACGTTTTTATTTCTCGAACCTCAGAAATTAGATTGGAAGACAAGAGCTATACGTCCCCCTTCAGTCATGTCTTGTGATAAATGAAGACAAGTTTTCAAAGACGTTGCTTACAAAAACATGGACCACAAGTAATTGTGAAAAGTGGACACAGACAGTGAACCGTGTCGGTTTTGCTGGCCGTTACTTTTGGGGAATGACTAAGTCAAGCGTTCTGTTTATTTTCTGTCTTAATTTCTGTCTGTCTGCATTTTTCGCCTTCATATCATGAGACTCTCGAATTCAGCGATGCTTACCACTGACAATGACAGAGACGGAGAAACAGAGAGAGAGAGAGAGAGGGAGGGGGAGTGAGACAGAGAGAGGGACAGAGAGAGGGAGAGAGAGAGACAGAGAGAGAGAGAGAGAGACAGACAGACAGAGAGAGAGAAAAAGAGAGAAAGAGAGAGAACAAATTCTTATTTTCCAGCCCTCACCCATGGAGTGTTTACGGTAATACAAATATACTATAACAGCATGCTGAAACTAAAGATATAAATACTCTGTAATTATGTCTCCGGTGCGACAGTCTATTAGGGACGGAATGACGTAGACGAACGAGAAATCGATAGAAAAGAACGTCTGTGTAGTTCTGACAGTAAAACAAAGTAACAAAAAAGCAGAAAGAGTTCAAGATTCGCAAATGGCCATACACAGAAATTTTGGTATTGCCGTGAATTTAAAATGAGCAGAATCCGTTCTATAGTATGCATGTGCCGCTACTCATCAGGTCTAACCTACAACAATTATTCATTGAAATTAATTTGTCAGCAAACTCCCAAAGAAATCCATTTTCGGTACAATTACAAACACACAAAGACACACACAGACACATAGAGTTTTGATCAGTAATGGTCATTCTCCAATAGAAAGTTAGAATGAGACTAAAGATGAAAAAGAATGTGTAAGGGAAAGAAGAAAGAGGAAGAAGAAAAGACGACGACGAAGAAGAAAACAAAATGGAGGAAAAGACAAAAAAGAAGAAGAAAAAACTGCTGACAAGGTGACCTATTTTTTGAAATAGTAGTTTGCAAACTTTGGACAGATGAAACTATAAAAGGAACCGATGCACATGACATGAAACCGTTGTATAATGATGACACATTGTTTACATTAAAAAGAGACAAGCTAAGCTTATTTAAAACTCATTCTCATTTCCAAGGATTTTCAGGGCTGAGTTTTTATTTCGAGAAAAAACAAAAAAAAACAAAACAAAAACAAAACACCCTAACAAGCAAACAAACACACGCCCTTCCAGTCCGTTTTGTGCATTTATTCTTTGTTGACTTTTGCATAAGCAGGACAAAGGCCAGTTAGCCAAACATTTGCGCCTGTTTTGCCTGGTCTTGTATCAAATACGCGTTCTAATTCGATTTTTATGTATTTCTGGTCCCTATGTGCTTGAATGCTAGCAGTCACTCTGATTTAAGCATAGAAAAAACGAAATAACCCACCTTTCAAGTTGTGACAAGGAAACACGAAAAATACATCCACTACATATTTTCCAAACAACAACAAAAGTGGACCCGACTGAAATACAAACTTTCAGGCATATGATTTATAAGTGACCTACCAAAAATGACTGAAATTAATACAACAAACAATTCTGTAGATTGATTTTATACCTTTACTCACCAAATTGTCAAAATGAATGTATGTGTACATCAGTAGGCACAATCACAACTCTGAGGCCCATCATATTTTAAAACTGATCTGCTTGGGAAAACTTCAAACAACTTCCCGTGACATGGACAATAAACAACTACACAAAACGTGATACGATTTTGTGTGGAGCAAAAACCCAGATAAGTTTCGAAAAAAATACTGGATACATACCATCAAAGGCCAGTAAGGGAGAGTAAGGTAACTCAAACATTTCAAATAAGTAGATGTTACTGTTAATGATAACAATGGCATTTTCAAAGCGGGAAGTCTTCAAGTACTACCGTGAGGATGCCGGGGTCTCTATCAGTATAAATAGTATCCGCAACTTCTAGAAATTCTGTGCTAGAAATTTCCTCTTTTCTATCACTCTCTTCGTTTCTTTCTTTCTCCTTTGCTTTCTGTCATTTTTTTCCCAATCATTTGCTCCCTTGCTGGTCCATTCAACTGTGTGTTCGATAGTCTTACGTGCTTTCTCTTAGGACTAATAACTGGGTACATGTATCAAGTGTTTTTTCTGGCTGTAGGGAAACGACATATGCGAAATCAATTTCAAATAATTTAGGCCCGTTTTTTATATATATGTTTTAGTGTCCTAAAGTTATCATTAACTTTGTATTCAGGTATACTTTTTAAATCCCCTGTGTGATAACTTGGACGGAGTGGTAAACGCCAGAGGCATGTCCTTAGATTGTGTGCGCGAATGCACTGACATGTGTACTTAATTTTCCTTTCATTTTCTTTTTTTCCTGTTGAAGTATTGTATATGTTTT
>CM060315.1:55339134-55354134 GCA_030674185.1 Monoplex corrugatus
CAAACCCATGAGAAAAGCACCAGAAGTTGTCAGTCCTCACAGGCAGCAGGGTCAGGAAAGAAGGGCAAGGGCAGTAATAAGCCCAATCAACCCCAGCTACAGAGTTGCTGGCCACCTCACACCGCCAGTTTTTTTTTGGGGGGATGGGAGGATTTCAGACGAGTTAATGACAATTAGACGTATTAGATGGAAAATAAAAGTGAAAGAGAAAGAAAGAAAAAAGAATGGCTGACGTCAACAAACTGCATCCCATTCACTGCAATGTAATGAGGGAAAAGAAAGCGAGATGGGAGAAGTTTAACGAAAGATAAGATGCAGAGATTGGAGACCTAGAAAGCCTAGCAGTAAAGCTGTTTTGCAATCCGACTGTACGAGTTCCATACTGACCCGGAAAACCCCACCCCCCAAACAAACCAAAAACAAAATTTTGCTGAATCAGCCTCCAGTCGTCCAGACAATGAAGGGGTGGGTACCTGAACTTGTTCTGGAATAATGAAGGTAAAGCAGCAGAGAAGATCAAAAGGAGATAGGCAAAACATCATAACACTTGCCCTGAGAAACGTTGGTCGGTACCATCTCATTCCTGTATAGATTCAGTTTCATTTTTTTTCCACGCAGTATTTCAACACTTGGAATAAATTCCACACGTTATCAACGTTGCCGACCCTATGTGACGGAAAAGGATCTAAAATAATCAATCAAGGCACAAGTCATCATCACCAACATGCGCCGTGCCGAATGGCGTTGGCGATCATGGCCGTCCACACGAATCTATTCCTTGTCGCTGCAAGTACGTCTCCCACCCTCTCCGTCCTCAGCCACCATGCAAGTCCGTCCAGTATTTTCTACAGCACAAGTCATGGGGGAAAAAACCTACAAGAAGTGGCCTGCCTAAGGGTCGAATCCACGACCTCTCGGTTATCAGCATGGCACTCTAAACATCCAAGTCAGGTCAGGGATACCTGCTACCAGTCGAACCATGCTAAACTGGTACTACCTGTTGCATGTGGGGGAAGCAAACCCCAACAGAAAAAAGCCTGGTCCTCCAGGTTGGGGGCTGGCCCTCCAGGTTGGGGGTTGGGCGTGAGGCCAGCACCCTCACCCCGGAAAAACCCAAACTCGCTACAGAAGCATCCACAACTACCCAAGAAACTCCAGTTCTGGGAGAGGAAGGACCTGCTCCTGCAGGAAGTATGACGTGCTGGGGCCAAAGCCGAAAGGAAGCTTCAGTGCAGACAACCCTTCTGTCGACCAGAACGACCACCACCATCGGTACATGGAACATCAGGACCATGTACGAGGCAGGGAAGGCAGCACAAGTGTCAGCAGAGATGCGCCGATATAACATCACCCTGCTCGGACTGAGTGAGACGAGATGGCTGCAAGCCGGACAATCAAGACTGACTACAGGGGAACTCTTGCTGTACTCAGGACATGAAGAGGAAAATGCTGCACACACTGAAGGAGTAGCAATCATGCTTTCAAGTACAGCACAGAAAGCTCTTACTGGATGGGAAGCACATGGTCCAAGGATAATAACAGCAACCTTCACGACCAAGAAGAAAAACATTAAGATGAACATAATCCAATGCTACGCACCCACCAATGAATATGATGAAGAATCCAAAGACCAGTTCTACAGCAGATTACAGGCAGTCCTAGACAAGCTAAAGGACAAAGGCATCAACATCCTCATGGGGGATTTTAATGCGAAACTGGGATCAGACAACAGAGGCTACGAGGAAGTGATGGGACAACATGCCCTCGGAGAGATGAATGAGAATGGGGAGAAATTCGCTGACCTCTGCGGACTGAACAACTTTGTCATCGGAGGCAGCATCTTCGCCCACAAGAGGATACACAAGGCCACCTGGGTATCGCCTGACCATATTACCGAAAACCAGATCGACCACTTCTGTATCACCAAGAAGTTTAGACGGTCTCTTCAAGATGTACGAGTGAGAAGGGGAGCAGACGCAGCATCAGACCACCACCTCCTGACTGCGAGACTCAAGCTGAAGTTGAAGAGAACTGACAGGCAGGCAGCAGGCAGGGCGAAGTACAATGTGAAGCTATTGAAAGATAGGACAACTCAAGAAACCTTCACCTTCAACCTCAAGAACAGATTCCAAGTGCTGCAGGAGCTTATCAACGAAGACACCGATGCCAATGACCTTTGGAAGAGAACAAAAGATGCCATCACAGAAACATGCCAGGAAGTGCTTGGGCCAAAGAACAACCAACACAAAGGCTGGATCTCAGCAGACACCCTCCAGAAGATCCAAGCAAGAAGACTCAAGAAAGAAGCAGTTAACTCGAGCCGTACAAGATTAGTTAAAGCGACAGCCCAAGCAGAATACGCACAAGCTCACAGGGAAGTGAAGAAGAGTGTGAAGAAAGACAAGAGAGACTACATAGACAGCCTGGCTGAAGAAGCAGAACAAGCAGCGTACCACGGGAACATGAAGGAGCTGTATATAACCACCAAGAAGCTTGCAGGCAAGTACAACAGACCAGAACGACCAGTCAAGGACAAGCTAGGACAGACCATCACAGACACAGATCAGCAGCTTGAGAGATGGGCGGAGCATTTTGAGGAACTTCTCAATAGGTCAGCTCCACAAAACCCTCCAAATATCGCAGAAGCAGACAATGATATAGAGATATGCTGCGACCCACCAACAAAAGACGAAATCATCCGCGCCATCAAGAAGATGAAAAATGGCAAGGCAGCCGGCCCAGATGGAATTCCAGCAGAAGCTCTCAAGACAGACGTAGAGACAACAGCCGACCTTCTACTACCGCTTTTTGAGAAGATCTGGGAACAGGAAAAAGCACCAATAGATTGGAAAGACGGACACATCATCAAACTGCCCAAAAAGGGAGACCTCAGCATCTGCGAGAACTACAGAGGCATCACACTCCTATCAGTGCCAGGAAAAGTGTTCAACAGGATTCTGTTGGAGAGGATGAGGGACGCAGTGGACGTCAGGCTCCGAGACCACCAGGCAGGCTTCAGGCAGGACAGATCCTGCACAGACCAGATTGTCACGCTACGCATCATCGTCGAGCAGTCCCTGGAGTGGAACTCCTCATTGTACATCAACTTTGTAGACTTCCTCAAGGCTTTTGACAGTCTGCACCGTGACACCCTGTGGCAACTCCTCCGACACTATGGAATCCCAGCCAAACTGACACGAATCATCAAAGAGTCATATGAAGGGATGGCATGTCGGATCGTTCACGGAGGCCAACTGACGCGTCGCTTTGATGTAAGGACCGGCGTACGTCAAGGATGCCTGCTGTCACCATTCCTGTTCCTCCTCGCCATCGATTGGGTGATGAGACGGACAACAGATGGACAGAGGAATGGCATCCAGTGGACCCTATGGACTCAGTTGGACGATTTGGACTTTGCCGATGACCTCGCTCTGCTCTCCCACAAACAGCAACATATGCAGAACAAGACTTCAAGCCTGGCCTCCCATGCGTCCCAAGTCGGCCTTCACATCCACCCCAACAAGACCAAAATTCTGAAAATCAATGCTTCCAGCACAGAGGCAGTGAAGTTGGGAGACAACAACCTGGAGGAGGTCGAGACCTTCACTTACCTTGGGAGTGTAGTCAATCAGCAGGGAGGAACAGATGCAGACGTGAAGACCCGCATCGGAAAGGCAAGAGCATCCTTCTTGGCCCTCAAGAACATCTGGCGATCCCACATGATCACACCCCGCACTAAAATCCGCCTGTTCAACTCAAACATCAAATCAGTTCTTTTGTATGGAGCAGAAACGTGGAGAACAACTAAGACCACTACTAGAAGAGTCCAGACATTCATAAACTCGTGCCTACGCAAGATACTGAAGATCCACTGGCCAGTTACCATCAGTAACACAGACCTCTGGCAGAGAACTAACCAAGTGCCAGTGGAAGAAGAAATCAGAAGAAGGAGATGGCGATGGATAGGGCACACCCTGAGGAAACCATCAACCAACATCACCCGCCAGGCCCTGACCTGGAACCCTCAAGGGAAGAGAAAGAGAGGCCGACCAAAAAACACCTGGAGAAGAGAACTGAAGGCGGACGCCAAGCAGACCGGCTACTCCTGGCGAGAACTTGAGCAAATAGCCCAGGATCGTGGACGATGGCGGGCGGTTGTGGATGGCCTATGCCCCTCCTGGGGCTCAAGGCCTAATCAATCAATCAATCACTCTAAACATATAAGCCAATGGACCTTTTTCCTGTGGCTTGGGGTTATATAGGACTGCGTTTACCTGTTTACTTTTAAGATGGGGTGGTGGTGGTCTAGTAAATAAAGAGTGCCCACTTAAGAAGCTTGAAGTAGCCAGACCTGAACAAGACTGACACAGAGACTTTCTTTTCCCTGTCCTCCTGTGAAATGGTGATCTGAAAGGTAGTCTATTTAGATTGGATAATAAAGCACGACTTAGTGTTCACCGTGCATTTAGTACACATAATAAATAAACAAATAAATAATCACCTCAAGAAAAGTAATCCACATCCAATGCATACATAGAATAAATCGATCGATGCCCCCCCCCCCCCCACACACACATACTGTATATATTTATCTATATCTATATACATATATATATTATATATATATATATATATATATATATATAGAGAGAGAGAGAGAGAGAGAGAGAGAGAGAGAAGAAAAAGAGAAAGAAACAGGTAGTATTGTATAATTGCGACACAGTCTCTCCAGGAACAGAAACCCAAACGTCAGTTGGAAAATCTGAGTGATGACATATAAACACGTTTGTCCTTGCCTCTCATGCTTCTGTGAAGCGCTTAGAGATCTTTAAAGATTGGGCACCGTACAACTTCAAATATCATCATCATCATCATTATTGTTATTATTATTATTGTTGTTGTTGTTGTTATCATCATCATCATCGTATTCATCATCATCATCATCAACATTATCACTATATCATCATCAACATCATTGTCAGCATTATCATTATTATTATCATTATTGTTGTTATTATTATTATTAACATTAGCATTTTTGTTATCATAATTATTGTAAACAGACTAAGCCAGAGCATTTTGAGTTTTCAGGGTCCCCCCCCCCCCCCCCCCAAGATGTCGTCTCCAAGATCGTAAGGTTCCATATGCACTAACACTGCAAACGTCATGCGATGGAACATCCAAAACATTCGTGGCATATGTCACAGACCTGTGCCTAAACCCTACATACTGGAGAGATCTTGGGATTCTATCTAACTTATGAGTTTTACATAGTATCCTTGTACAAATCTCTCCCTGAAATAACAACCACGAAATATGGTTACAAAATACATTCCATCGATGAAATGGTTGCAGACACATCGACATGAATTTCAATTATCAGAAAAGATGCGGTGGATTTACTTAGTCAACGACTACTTATTGTACGCATCCAAAAGATTATGTCCCCGTATGTGCGTGCGTGCGTGCGTGCGTGTGTGTGTATGTTTGCATGCTCGCATGTGCGTGTGTTTCATGTGTACATGTGCGTGTGTTTCGTGTGTACGTGTGTGCGTGCGTGCGTGCGTGCGCGCGCGCGCGTGTGTTGTGTGTGTGCGTGCGCGCGTGTGCGTGCGTATGTGTTTGCGCACGCGAGCATGTGTTTTTCGTGTGAGTTTCGTGTGTGTGTGTGTGTGTGTGTGTGTGTGTGTGTGTGTGTGTGTGTGTGTGTGTGTGTGTGTGTGTGTGTGTGTGTGTGTGTGTTGTGTGTGTGTGTGTGTGTGTGTGTTGTGTTGTGTGTTGGTATTGCTGTTTGTGTTGTTACTGACGTTGTCTGAGTTGTCTATGAAGTGTGAAGTGCACGGACAAAAGACAATTTAAAAAAAAACTACGTCAATACGATATCATACGTGAACAAATCCAATCCAGACAACGTTCTGGATCTGCAAACTAATAAAGAAAACAACAAACACTACCAAGAACAAGAGACACAAGAACAACGATGCCCACAAGACCAACAACAATAAAAACAATAACAACAACATCAACAACAATTGAAGAAAAAGGAAAAAAATAAAAAAGCACCAACAACACCAACTTCACCACAACTACCACAACCACCAATCCAAAACAAAACCCAAGAAAAAAGCTTTAAAAGAAAGAAAAAAGAAAACCCACACAATAAACACCCCCCCACCCACCCACCCACACAAAGAACAACAACAAAACAACATCACTCAACAAACCATCCAACTAACTCATCAGTGAAGAAAATAGCTGAGGGATCGAACAAACAATGAAAGGAAGAAAGGAGTATAAAAGAAGATAGAAAAGATACCAAAAAAACAAACAAAGAGAAACACAGAGAGAGAGAGAGAGAGAGAGAGAGAGAGAGAGAGAGAGAGAGAGAGGACAGTGAGAGAGAGAAGCGAAGAGAGAGAGCGAGAGAGAGAGAGAGAGAGAGAGAGAAAGTGAGAGAGAGAAAGCGAAAGAGAGAGAGCGAGAGAAAGAGAGAGAGAGGAGAGAGACGGGGAGAGGAGAGAGAGAGAGAGAGAAAGAGAGAGAGAAGAGAGAGAGACAGACAAACTATCAAAGAAGAAAAAGACGTAAACAAAAACATACACACACACACCACAAACGAGAAAAACAAAACACAGGACGGAAAGCAAATAAGATATGCACTGACGAAGAAAAGTACATGACGTAAAGAAGAGATATGATAAACAAGGCAATAAAGGTGTGTGGTGTGTGTGTGTGTGTGTGTGTGTTGTGCTGCGTGCGTGCGTGCGTGCGTGCGTGCGTGGTGGTGTGTGTGTGTGTGTGTGTGTGTGTGTGTGTGTGTGTGTGTGTGTGTTATGTGTGTGTGCTGTGTGCGGTAGGTCAGAGGACAACAATAGTGTGTCTTAGTGCTGTGCCCCATCATCAGCGTCAGTCAGACGCAGTCTCCGTGAAATAAAGAGGTTCATTGCCAAACGCTGCCTTACTTAACATACCCAACACAGGTACAAAGCAACCAGAAACATACCAGTCGTCGTAGTGTAGAGGGTAACGCAACAAACTACAGACTGGAAGATTGTGGGTTCGAATCCCCATCAGTTCCTTTAAAAAAAACCATTGTGGGAATTTTCGGCTCCAACCGCAGAGTACCTGGTTACAAAAGGAAAGCTGGAGGGAAAGAGAACATCAGGTAGACCAAGAGAGAAAATATTGGATGGACTTGCAGAGCGGCTGAGGACACAAGAGAGAGAGAGAGAGAGAGAGAGAGAGAGAGAGAGAGAGAGAGAGAGAGAGAGAGACAGACAGAGACAGACAGACAGACAGAGACAGAGAGACAGAGAGAGGGGTGAGCAGATGTACTGGCAGCGACAAGGGACAGACTCGTATGGAGGGCCATGATCGCCAACGCCATGCGGCAGGGCACATGATGATGATGAACCGCAGAGTTGAGCGCACTATGATGAGCTCATTGGGAAGACTGGGACCACACAGTCGAGTCTCGTCCACTTCATAGATGCGTCAGTGAGGGTGTTGATCAACTCTTCTAACACCACAGATGTCTGTATCTCTTGTTGACGCCATGATACTCAGTAAGCATAGAGTACAGCCTGTCACGCAGTCTCAATCCCTGACGGAACTCCACAGCATCATGGTTATCATCCTCAAGGTCATCATCCCCATCGCGCTATAAAAAAAAAAACACACATACACACACAACAAACTGTGCAAGCTTCTGTGCCCCTCAAGGTGGCGTAGAGAATGGGACAAAAAAGCCAGAAACATAGGGTAAGAGAATAACAAAGCATATTCAACTGACGAAACAAGACAGGCGCTCATCAATAAACCAAGTCTACCAATCCTAGCAGAACCCTTCGCCAACCAGAGCTCCGGCCAATAAAAAAGCGATCACCATCATCTTCACAATAGCAACACCAAAGCAAAAAACATAGATTCAGTTTGACTCACTCTCTTTACTTTTCTCTCCCTTTACCTCACACATACATACACACACACGCACGCACGCACGCACCTATGTGCACACACACACACACACATGTACGCACGTACGCGCACGCACACACACACACACATACGCACGAACGCACGCACACACACACGTACAAACACACGCACACAAACGCACGTACTTATAAACATACACGCACTTACTGAACTTGATGTCACTTTAAACGCTGGGGCAAACTGAATCCACACATCTGCAAGACAGAAAAAAAGTATGTTACAATCTGAACTTAAAGTATGATCAATGTTAGTTTCAATGTGTTCAAGACTGCATTACACTTGCTGCTGATAACATGAGCCTGAGCGTAAACAACATCCGCTGATTGTGCTGTTTTACGCTAAAAAAAAAACACCCAAACTTTGAAGCAAAGAGTTATAATCCTAGAACTCACTTTTCTGCAGCAAGCACTGTCATTTCTTGTAGTCCGGGAAGATGCTTTGCGTCACAATGTACATATATTCATGTTAAGTTAGAAGATTTCTAAAAATGTCAGTCATATAAAAAAACAACAACAACAACTAACCAACAAACCAACCAACAAAAACCAATACGAAAACAACAACCACAATCCTCGTGACTTAAAGTGATGACTGTGTTGGTCAAAGATGTTTTCTCGTTTTTCATCACAGAATTATGAAATGATTTCCATGCTTCGAAATATTAAGATCACCAATCGTTAGATTTTCATTTTGTTCACATAACTTTTAAGACAGATGTGTTGGGCGAACATTCTGTTATTACTACTGCCTTCAACCGCTCTTATGTCATCACTACTATTGTTGCTATTGCAACTGTCACTGAAAATCTATAGCCACCATTTCTCTTCATGACAAAAGTGCGTTGTTTGATACAAAATTTCCCCCTCCCCCCACTTCTGTCCCATCACACTCACACACAAACGTTCCATACAAACATCATTTCTAAAAACAAGAAAAATCAATGCGTGACTTGACGACCTGAAGAAGGCGATGCGTTTGCAGATTAATGTCAAGTTCACAGTAATGAAGACGAAAACCAGAAGCGCGACTTAATGTATACTAGCTCACAAACAGAACACGCCTAATTTGGTTACCATTTGTCTGTGTTTAACAATATTTCGAAATACACTGTCTGTCTATCTGCCTGCCTGCCTCTCTCTCTTTCTCTCTCTCTCTGTCTGTCTATCTGCCTGCCTGCCTCTCTCTCTCTCTCTCCCCTCCCTTCTCTCTCTCATCTTCTCTCTTTTTGCTGCTTATAGCCAGTCTGTCGAAATGTTATGACGAACGTAAGTGACTTGTCAGCACTGACAAATCACCCAAAACCTAGAACCTGTTTATCAAAGTGGTGTTCACTGGTAATTCTGATGAACATGGGGATCAAGCAGGAACAATTGTACGGAATTAACGGACACTCGTTACAGAATGAACCAAGCACACAATCGAACCGACAACAAAATTTAACAAGGACCAACATTTTTTTTTTCAGCATAGTTTAAAACATTCCTTGAAATACAAGATGTCTGCTTGGCATTTCGTAATTCACTACACTCTGTCTGAATTAAGCACAAAAAATAATGTCAACAATATGACATTAAATGGTAACGCATGAAGACGTAACGAAGAAACAGTCATCAGTGAAAAATAAAGGAATAGACAGACGCTGGATTCTAAAGCAGACCCCAAACTGGCATCTTCGGACCAATCGTCACTTAAGATGGGCAACAAAGAGATTTGTGATGTGGCAGGACTGAACAAACATGACGTTGTAGGGTTGAGTCCACATACACATCTTTATCAACATTCAGGCACCAAGACATTGAACTCACTGTATTTCGCCTGCCTGAAAGTAACAGAACGAAAGGGGGTCTCTAAGCAGTGATATAACATGTAAAATAGTGTTGGCTGATGGATTAGTTGTCAAAAGGGGAAAAAAGATAGACGTCAAATGCCAACAACTGTCTTCATCTTTCCTATGTCACAACTGTTCTGTCATTCCAGATCATATGGGAGGAATGGAACTGCAATTACCATTAAAAATATTTGCTCGAGAGGAATTCATCGCGCATAGACAGTTACGTGATTTCTTCACTCCAAAACTTTTGAACTGATCTAGCAATCTCCAGCTGTCTGTATGTGCTCAGTCTTCATAAGAAAAAGATAAGCGACAGGGTCCTAAATCTTCCAAAAAACATTTGAAGCTGGCATTTGAAGCTGGCATTATTGCCAACGCGATTTACAGACTGGGATGGGTGCAAATACGGCCACTTTTTACGTTTTGAACTGGAATTAAACTCAAGAAATCAGCCCATACACTGGGTATTAGCTATCGCTCTATCATCATCAGTAAACACACACACACATTTCACTGAAAGAAAGGAATACCGGTACTGTTGAAAAAGGGTTATAAGTATACGTGTGTGTTTCTCTCTCTCTCTTTCCTCTTCTCCTCTCTCTCTCTCTCTCTCACACACACACACACACACACACACACACACACACACACACACCACACACACACACAAACAGAGAGAGAAGAGAACGAAAGAACAGAGAGAACAAGAGGTGACTTTGCCACATCATATGAGAGCAAGAGAACAAGAAATGAAGTATCGCTCCCTAATCTGACATGTAGCGCTAGAGACAAAACTGCCAATAAGAACTGGAGTTAGCAACTCCAGACAACAAGCTTGACAAACTGGAAAAAAAGTGTAGGGCTTGACATGTGCCTTTCGCACTTGCCATGGACTCTCCCAAACACCTCTTCCACGTTCTGAACCAATGTTCTGTTTCCACTCTCGGGACCACTATTTCTGCATGTCTCTCGGAACAACACATTGACAAGATTTCACTGAAACGTTATTTGAACTGCACAGGTTCACTCTTTCAGGAAGATATATTCAGACATTCAGGCATCAGATACACAGACAGTCAAAAACCTTGGCCACGTAATATAAGCTGATCAGTCCGCGCCTGTCCTATCCCTTCACCCCCCCACCCCCAAGTCCCCCCCCCACACACACACATCCAGCAACTGATTTGTTCTTTTACGCAGAAACACAGGGACGCACAATTAAGCACGTCAGACACGCTATTAGCTCATAACAGACTTTTACTGCCTTTAACACCTACCAGGTCTTATGCGCCATACACAATATCCCTCGTCTATCCCCATTCCGCCACTTCCTGAATTTATATTCCATTATCTGCTGCTTTTATGGGCTCTTGGACGTTTGTGTCCTGATGGTTGGTTTTAAAGACACAGGGTGCGACTGCTATGTACATCCATGTCAAATATACGACGGCAAAGTCTGCTTACAGTTTAGCAACCTGATTACTGATGAGTTTGTTTTCTGGATAAATTCTTTCTGCTTTTCTTTCTGGTTTTCCTTTTTTTCTGTTTTCTCCTTTCCTTTCTTTTACAAGTATTTTGATGGGGTAAGAGTGTTTTTCTCTAAAACACTTTTATTGTAACGAGTTGTCACTTTGTGATAGAGGCCATTTGGCAGTGTTTGTGGTCGTGCAAAATGAGCGTGTGTATGTATGCATGTCCACGTATATGTACATAATTATGTGTTCTTTCTCTCCACCGGCTTGTATTTAGGCATTTATGATACATATGACTCTGAAGACCTGGTTGACACAAAGATAGCAGTGCACTTGCTTTCCAGCCAGACTGCGCAAGTTTCGATAGGGTTGACTCTCCTTCAGGCAACATTTTGTACAAAGGTGTGCATGTCTGCCCCAATCTGACTAAGTACCCGACTGTCTTCAAAGTTGTAAAGGTAAAGCAAGGGCAGAAAAAAAGAGGGGCGCTGTACCATGACGCAGGTTTATAGAAATGCTGAAGCTTCCGTCATTTTGCTCCCCTACGACGATTTTCACTTTGCTTTGCTTTGCTTTATTTTACTTTGCTTTTCTCTACTCCATTTTATTTTACTTTCCTCTACTTTACTCGCTTTGCTCTACTTTGCTTGTTTATTTGCTTGATCATTATAATACTTCCTGCTTTATTTATGATATTACTTCACTTCACTTATTATGATTTGATTTGACTGATTTAGTTGCTTCACTCACTTCACTTTTCGCTTCAATTATTCACTTATTCATTACCTCACGTTTACTTATATACGTTCCTTATGGATTCCTTATTGTGTATTCACTTACTTATTTTATTTACTACTTTACCTTACTGATGCTTCACTCACTTCATTATTTCGTTCATTACTTCACTTACTCACTTCACTCATCAGTTCCTTATTACGTATTACGGGTATTACTTCACTCTTTTTTACCTTATTACTATGATGTTACTCACTCTTACTTACTATGATGACTTCTACCTTATTTATATCCTGATGTGTACTCTTCACACTACCTTTTAACTTTCTTGTGTCTTTCTACTTTATTTTACTTTGTACTCTTCACTCTTTTACTTATTATTTCTGATGATGTATCCTTCACTCTTTGCTCTGGTTTACTTTGCTTTGCATCACTTCATAAATTCACTTCACCTTGCTTTATTTTACTGATGTACTTCACTTCACTTCACTTTATTTTACTTGATTTGATTTGACTTGATTTGAGTTGGCTTCACTTCACTTCACTTTATTTCGCTTCACATTACTTCACTTACTTCACTTCACCTCACTCAGTTTACCTTTACTATACGTTACCTTACTGGTGTATTACCTTACTTGTGTACTTCACTTCACTTCATTTTATTTTACCTTTACTTTACCTTACTGATGTACTTCACTTCACTTCACTTTATTTCGCTTCACATTACTTCACTTACTTCACTTCACCTCACTCAGTTTACCTTTACTATACGTTACCTTACTGGTGTACTTCACTTCACTTCATTTTATTTTACCTTTACTTTACCTTACTGATGTACTTCACTTCACTTCACTCCATTTTACCTTTATTATACTTTACCTTATTGATGTACTTCACTTCACTCCACTTTACCTTTATTATACTTTACCTGACTGATGTACTTCACTTCACTCCACTTTACCTTTATTATACTTTACCTTATTGATGTACTTCACTTCACTCCACTTTACCTTTATTATACTTTACCTGACTGATGTACTTTACTTCACTCCATTTTACCTTTATTATACTTTACCTGACTGATGTACTTCACTTCACCCATTTTACCTTATTATACTTTACCTTATTGATGTACTTCACTTCACTCCACTTTACCTTTATTATACTTTACCTGACTGATGTACTTCACTTCACTCCATTTTACCTTTATTATACTTTACCTGACTGATGTACTTCACTTCACTCCACTTTACCATTACTATACACCTTACTGATGTACTTCACTTCACTCTATTTTACCATTTATTATACTTTACCTGACTGATGTACTTCACTTCACTCCACTTTACCATTACTATACACCTTACTGATGTACTTCACTTCACTCCACTTTACCTTTATTATACTTTACCTGACTGATGTACTTCACTTCACTCCACTTTACCTTTATTATACTTTACCTGACTGATGTACTTCACTTCACTCCACTTTACCTTTATTATACTTTACCTGACTGATGTACTTCACTTCACTCCACTTTACCTTTATTATACTTTACCTTACTGATGTACTTCACTTCACTCCACTTTACCATTACTATACTTTACCTGACTGATGTACTTCACTTCACTCCACTTTACCATTACTATACACCTTACTGATGTACTTCACTTCACTCCACTTTACCATTACTATACACCTTACTGATGTACTTCACTTCACTTTACCTTTATTATACTTTACCTGACTGATGTACTTTACTTCACTTCACTCCACTTTACCTTTATTATACTTTACCTTACTGATGTACTTCACTTCACTCCACTTTACCTTTATTATACTTTACCTTATTGATGTACTAAACTTCACTCCACTTTACCTTTATTATACTTTACCTGACTGATGTACTTCACTTCACTTCACTCCACTTTACCTTTATTATACTTTACCTGACTGATGTACTAAACTTCACTCCACTTTACCTTTATTATACTTTACCTGACTGATGTACTTCACTTCACTCCACTTTACCTTTATTATACTTTACCTGACTGATGTACTAAACTTCACTCCACTTTACCTTTATTATACTTTACCTGACTGATGTACTTCACTTCACTCCACTTTACCATTACTATACACCTTACTGATGTACTTTACTTCACTCCACTTTACCTTTATTATACTTTACCTGACTGATGTACTTCACTTCACTCCACTTTACCTTTATTATACTTTACCTGACTGATGTACTTCACTTCACTCCACTTTACCTTTATTATACTTTACCTGACTGATGTACTTCACTTCACTCCACTTTACCTTTATTATACTTTACCTTATTGATGTACTAAACTTCACTCCACTTTACTATTACTATACTTTACCTGACTGATGTGCTTTACTTCATTTTACTTTAGTTCATTTCACTTCATTTTACTGTACTTTACCATACTTTACCGTACTGATGTAATTTACTGTGATCTGTTGTATTGTACTTTTCTTCACTTCACTTCATTTCACTTTAACTTTACAATATTTCACCTTACTGACGTACTTTACTGTACTGTACTCTACTCCACTTCACATCACTTTACTTTATCTTACTGATGTATGTGTGTTGTGAAGAAACAAGGTATAACGAAGGACACAGCCAATTCGGTCCAGGGTTACGTTTTTCTGTGTAATAGTTGTTCATTTAGAAGCTGACTGTACCTCAAAACTATGTCACACCCGTCCAAACAAATCTCATATGACATTCGTCTGGAAAGTAGATTTACAGCTTGCAAGTTGTCCAGAACAGTCAATAACATGTTTGAATTTTCCATTTTTGTTCCTCATTTTAGTTGGAACAGCACACTGAGTAGATTAAGCTTTCTAACTCAGTTATTTCGAAAAATCAAGGAAACGAAACTGATCTGGACCACACACAGGGCTAGTGATTAACATTCCCTAGACGACACG
>CM060315.1:55356634-55401634 GCA_030674185.1 Monoplex corrugatus
AGAGCACACTCACGCATCCAGTCAAATAACATCTATCATTACATATACAATGTGTGTGTGCATTTTTTCGTTTAACGTCCATTAAAAATAATAAGAATATGCGCGTGCATGTGTTGGGTTCCCCCGTGCGTGCAGATGTGTGAACGTGTGCTCGATGCTCTCAATTTCAGGTTTTGGGGGGAAAAAAAGAAGGAGGGAATTGAGCGGAGTAGCGACAACACCCACAGTGCGCTGGCAAAGTGATTTGGGAAATGAGGGGTGAGACTGTAGAAACAGGCAGAGACATAACACTGATGGACAGAAGCAACTGAACACGTAGAATGAGAAAAAAAAAGTATTGAAGAAGGAGGAGCGCGGGCGAAACGTACGAAGACTAATGGTGGGGAGAATAGTAGGCCTGAGTTATTTGCCTAGTAACTGTATACGGGATAAAAACGAAACTTCAAAGGTTTTCGCAACAGCGTACGCTGTCCAAGGAAAAATCAAATGGTAATCAATAAATAATGAAGATCTAAACCTTTCTTGGTGGCATCAGGAGACTGGGTGCTTTCTTACGACGTTTTTCTTCTCCCCCTCTCCCCAAGCATGTGTGCGCGTTCACATGAAAGCGTGTTCTTGTATCATACGCGAGCGGTTTTTTTCTTCTTCTTCTTCTTGTGTGTGTGTGTGTGTGTGTGTGTGTGTGTGTGTGTGTGTGTGGTGTGTGTGGGTGTGTGTGTGTGTGTGGTGTGTGTGTGTGTGTGTGTGTGTGTGTGTGTGTGTGTGTGTGGTGTGTGTGTGAGTGAGTGTGTGTGGTGATGTGTGTGTGTGTGTGTGTGTGTGTGTGTGTGTGTGTGTGTGTGTGTGTGTGTGTGTGTGTGTGTGTGTGTGTGTGTGTGTGTTGTGTTTACGAGCTTATACTGTTGTTTTCTTTTCTTGTTCATATCATGCTTATATGATTAATTTACTGATGACTTATAAGTTACGTATGGTTAATTTACTGATGGACTTATGTATCTATTTGAACAACATGCTCTGTAAAGTGCAAAGCGCTTAGGAGCTTGCTTCCCAGGACGTTGCGCTAAAGAAATTTAGATATTATCACTGTTGCTGCTGCTGTCATTATTAAATTATTATTATCCCTACACAGGATCAGATACCTCTTTATAAACAAGAGTTGATTGTAGCTGTAAAAACAATAACAAAAAACAAACAAACAAACAAAACCCCCAAGAACGTGACGGGACAAAACTTTCTAAAGTTACTGAGACAGCAAGATAATCAAAGATAATCAAGCTTCTGGTCGAATTGATACCGCAAAGTCTGCATGCAGTTTTGACTCAAAGGTCGCACACTGAAACTCTCAGGGGACTGGGATGTCTAGAATAGGCGAAAGAAGCATTTTACTTATTCTACCTCGGTTTGTTTTTGTTTTGTTTCGTTTTTGTTTGTTTTTGTTTTGTTTCGTTTTTGTTTGTTTTGTTTTTGTTTGTTTTCTTTTTTGGAGGGGGGGTTGTTAGTGTTACCACTGATGTACATTTCTTGTGGCATCACGCACAATGCTATGGAGACCTGGTTAGCACAGAGGTGGAGCTCCCAATTTCTAATATGATAGCATGGGTTCGAGTCTAGCTCGAGAAAAAGTACCGTGTCAGCAGCCTCCACTGCACCCAGCTGTGAATAGGTACCTGACTCTATTTAGTTCTAGGAAAGTTTACGATCACTACGGTTTGTGAATTTGTTAAAATTTCATGTCATGACCTGGCAAAGGAGGGTCCAGTATCAGCAGTCTAGACATTACTCACCTGAGAAGGTTGTACATCCTGCCTCTGCCCACCTCCCCACCACCACAAAATACAAGACCGTGAATACATTTTTTTAGTCCGTACGTGTCAGCATCCTTCAATCCTCCGCTCATATCCCCACTCTTTTTTCTTAAAATTTAAGAAGAGATTGTATGTCTGCAGAGAGGAGAGAGAGAGAGAGAGAGAGAGAGAGAGAGAGAGAGAGAGAGAGAGAGAGAGAGAGAGAGAGACAGACAGACAGACAGACAGACAGATATATACAGAGAGACAGAGGGAGAGAGACACAAACAGACAGACAGACAGATATAGAGACAGAGAGAGGCAGACACAGACAAAGACAGAGAGACAGAGAGAGAGAGAAAGAGGCATTTGGTTAGTACATCAGACTGATGACTGGAAAGCTGTGGATTAGAAATGCCATCAGTGTAATCAATTTGACAATGGACCAGCTCTACTCAGATTTGAGTACACTATGGACTGAACTGGGGAGACTGAGACAACCCTGTCTACTGTCAACCTGTCACGCACCGCAGTTGTGTCGGAATAATAGATTGTAGAGTTTGAAGTGCTTGCGTGTTCGTGTCTCTTTTTTCCTCACATAATATCCCACTCACACTGTGGATACAGGGCAGAACTTCAGGACTGGACCACACAAACATTACATTTATTACACGCTTGTCCCGATCCCAATTCCATAAATTGTCATTCAATTAACAAACCAGAACATTCGAAAACAATCCCTCACGTATGTGTGAGTCACATATTTGAAGTCTTTAACTCAGCACAATGAATAGATATACAGTTCTTTTCTCTCCGGTGTCACGCATGAATAATACGAATACAAGTGAAAGTTGTCCGACAAATATTGACAGTAACTAAAACGCTGGAACAACTGACTTGGGTAAAGTCTGTCTCACCAATATCACTTGATGAACGCTGTGTGACAAATCTGTTGACTCGAAGGCCCAGCGAGTTGCACAATCTTGCTTGAATCGATGGTGTCGGCCCCCGGCAAATGTCTCAGAGGGTATTTTTCACATTTCATGAACAACACACGCGTTTCTAACTCTCCCGTCTGAAAGATGACGCCTTGAAAGATCAAGACAGGTAGTATGGAATACACCATGGTTTACGCCGCTCTATATCAAAACGAAGTTGGCATGTATTTATTTTATTCCTGTGTACCTTGTCCTACCATATGATAGTCCCATAATTCGTATTTTTTCGTTTTCCCATGTGTTCTGCCATTTCTGGATCTTTGTCCTTCAGTGCACAGGTATTCCAGGTACCAGTTCTGCTTGATCTAACTCGATGCCTTTTCCGTTTTTGGTCTGTTTTCCGTCGTGACCCGTCCGCTTTGTTTTCTGTTTAGTTACCTGAGCTCTTGTTAATCCACTGCCGGCTTGCTAGACCTGGCGTGGCTTCACCAGATTACTGTTAGCCGGATGATCAGTTTACACAAAAATGCTTGTATTTTGAATGGTAAATTCCCTTTCAGCAATGATGTTTTAATATGTATATATATATTTCCATAACGTGGACAAGGATTTGGACTTTGGGAGGTTATGTCTATTGATGCCGTGAAATTTTATAACTGGATGTATAAAACATACCACTCATCCGAAAGATGGAGTATGCAGACTGTTCAGAAGCATACTGCTTGCATAGAGTGGGCAAAAACAACATACACGCACCCAAAGAACACTAATAACAAAACAAAAAAACTTGTCAAACAACCATTCTCCCCTTCCCCCACTGAAAGCCCACCCCCACCCCCAACCACCTTTCCCCTCTTTACACTAAACAGTTGCACACTCCTTCCTGCGCTACCCATCTGACAGAAATGACGTCAGACACGGGGGATAATTAAACGTTCCAAACCACTCACAGCCTTAAGCTTGGCCCATCCAACCCGAGTGCAGCTGTACATAAAATAATGATGGAAAAACAGCTTTCAGTTCTTCGTGCTCCTCAGTCTGGGCTAAAAGACCGGGATTTATGGGCAAAAACACAACTGCTAGATGTTTGTAATGCACTTGAGCTTCGTTCCTGAAGACGGAAAAAACGGCGGCACTTATTGATTGTCCAATCTGTTACTTACCCTCGTTTGATAAAGCTGGTCTATTGCTACCTTCGTTTTTCTCTTCTTAATTAAAGAACTGGGTGAATAATTAAGGTAAAAATAAAAGAAATGAAAAGAAAAAAGAGGGGTGGGGGATGAGTAAGTGTCGGAGAGGGTTGTTTAGATGCACCCCAGAATCGTGTGCTTGTAGACTTGAAGATGAATGTCATGTGTGCTGGCACGAATTTCTCATTAATTCCGAGGATAGTTTTTCTTTCAATCTGATCCACTGCTCTTGTCAAAAGAATTTATCAAATGATGAATATAAATGGACAAAGCACTTCATTTAGCTCAATGAGATGAGAAATGTTCGATGAATGTGATTTGTTTCAATTTCTTAAAAATCGATTCAACGTAAAGACTGGAGACAACTGAACCTATCCATGTTTTCAAAAGTTCTTACGTATCATCACTGAATTTTCTTTGGTTTAATTTGTGATTTTTCTCACAGTTTATAACTTTTTGTCTTAGTTAATGAGCGGTTTCTTTAGAAGCAAAATTAAGTCAACCGACATCATATGCAGGCATATGTTACAGTATTCATGCCACTTAGATTCCTAATATTTTCATTTTATGTTCTGTCATTGTTCTTGCTCGATTGAAAACTTAATGACGCTTTGTTCCCGTAAAGTCCAAAAAGTATACTTTAGACATGGACCATTTGTGCTGGAAGAATCTGGTGAACAGATATTTAATTTGGCGCCCCAATGACTCTTCACAGAGTTAAGTGAGCAAACCAAGAACAGAGAAGAAAATGTGGGACAGTAACGAACACAGACACTAAAAAAAGACGATAACTACCCTGGTGATACTGCTATCAATTAACATATACTTACAAGATAATAATCAACATCAAGAGCACCATAAACACGTAGATTCAAATGATGAAACTTTTCATAATCCAGAGAGAGAGAGAGAGAGAGAGAGAGGAGAGAGAGAGAGAGAGAGAGAGAGGAAGAGAGACAGAGACGAGAGACAGACAGACAGACATACAGACGAGAGAGACAGAGACAGACACACAGACAAACAGACAGACAGAGAGAGGAAGAGAAGGAAGAATGTGTATGCATGCAGCTAGATGAAGCCATATACATAAATATGTCGAACTACTGCTCTCCTCGCCCCGCCTGGCCCGCCCCCACCCCATCTATCTCCTGTACCTCTCTTTACACCAGACTGTTTCACACTCCCTCCTCTTCTACCCACCTGACAGAAATTACCTCAGACAAGGAGGATAATTACACACTCCAAACCTCTCACGGCCCCAAGCTTTACCCATCCAAACCAAGTGGAGCTGCGCATAAAATACTGGAGAAACAACTTTTCTCAATTAACTTCGTGCTCCTCGGCCCGGGCTAAAAGACTGGGATTTATGAGCAAAAAACACCAGCGCTGGATGTTTGGAAAGCACTCGAGTGTCTTCATGCAGCATGAAAAATGGCGATACTTATTAACTGCCCAATCTGTTACTCCGCTTTTGTTTCCCAACGTTGACCTGTTGCCGCCAACTTCTCTTCAAACCAGTCTTCCTGAAAATAAAGGAAGATTATTTCACGTGGACTGAAAAGATTTGGAGGGAGGGAGGGGTGTTAACTGAAGATACTGTGTCAGCAGCGACATCTCGGCTGCTTGTGAATGGATATTTGCGACATTTGTTTGTGGATTCCTTTCAGTAAGCAGTCATGAATGCTATGGAGCAGCCCAATTTTTAAACCATGGTTCCAATACAAAAATATCTATTTGAAGCTATGGATTTTAGCCAAATTTGGTAGAAAAATGTGTAGTGCGATACGAACAGTTCCTTTATGCTGGGTTACACGTCTCCCACTACTGTGTGCGGCATTCCAAGATGTGAGATGGAATCAAGTTAGGACTGTTAAAACATACTGAAAGATATCGTCACAGTACAGACAAGGCAGCAATCTGTGATACATGCAGTTTGATAATGGTCCATCGTATCGATCCCAGGCCAAACCCATGCATCATTGTCAGGTGCATAATCTAAAAATAACAATTTCAAATCCTGAAAAAAACGAGAAAAAGAAAGAAAGAAAGAAAGAAAGAAAGAAAAGTAATAATATTCCCGTAGTTGAAGACTTTTCCCAAAGTGTCAAGGTTACCAGGAGGTAGTTGTCACGTCATTTAAAGGCCGCTTAAGATCAAAAGAAAAGGATTATTATATGTATAAGCACCTGTGTGCGTGCGTGCGTGCGTATGTGTGTGTCTGTATGAAGTTATGAATGTGTGTATATGTATATACATATGTATGTATGTATTATATATATATATATATATATATATATATACATATATATACATATATATATATATATATATACATATATATATATATATATATATTATGTGTGTGTGTGTGTGTGTGTGTGTGTGTGTGTGTGTGTGTGTGTGTGTGTGTGTGTTTGTGTTTGTGTGTTTATATAATTATGTAGGTAAACATATGTTTTTGTGTTTATGTGTATGTATACATGTATATGCACATGCGAGCACATACATGTCTATATAAACGCATACATGGTTGTGTGTGTATCTGTATATATATGTGTGTATGTGTATATGTGTGTGGACACACACACACTCACATGCTCGCACGCACGCACTCACACGTGTGTATACATATACGTATACATACGTGTACATATGTACATATATTACGTATGCATATATGTATGAAAGTATGATATACAAATGTATAACACACTAAACGTAATATGTGCCATGTAAATCCACTTTCTTCATATGGGGCTATAGACATTTATTGAGATTAGTTGTGCATGAGACTAAAAATCACACACACACACTGTGTTAAAATGCAAAGAGTGGCTTGACCGTTTTTTCTTCTTCGAGCTCTTAAAAAATTCAGAAAGAAAGGAGCTGGGAGAGTGGCGCCACACCACCACACACACACACACACACACACACACACACACACACACACACACACACACACACACACAGAGGCAGACAGACAGACAGACATAGAAAGAGAGATAGACAGACATAGACAGACAGAGAGATGTAGCACGCTCTCCTTGCTGAGATCAATCCCGATTTTAGAGATATTCCACTGACAAAATATAAAGATGATAATTCCGTAACCAGCAATAAAAGCAATGCAGCGGGGCGCCAAATAGAAAAATACACTTGCAAACAGCTTTTAAACATATTTCTCCTGCTACTTCTATGGCAAAGGTTCCTTCGACTGGAAATTTTTCAGTGTCTTTGGAAGGGCCTACCGTCATTCTTAGCACAGGAGGAAAGGAAGAAAATATGCAATGTATGCGTGCTCACCCAGACAAGCTCCGTAGCCAAGCGATTATTTGTAAATGTAGATCGATACCCAAAATATGTGACTGAAAGTCAGTAATATAACGATTTGTTTCTCAACAGCTGTTGTAATGGAAACAACCAGTTTTCACCCCTTTGCCCTTTGAGTAGACGTTAAACTCTATCATTTCCCTCTAAGTTTCGTTAGCTTTGTGTTTGCAAACAAGGCTTCAAAGAGAAAGCAGATACAGTTGCAAAGAACATCTGGTATAGACAATCATAGTCTTCAATGTTGGAAAACTGAAACAGATCTTCAAGAGAAATGATACAATGCTCGAACGCATGTTGAAAACATCCGAGACAAGTAGCTTTGATATACTCGAGCAATGGGTTCGTTAAAAGCAAATCTTGCAACAGGCGGACAGGCAAGTGGGGAAGACGTCAGACTTCCGACCAGAAAGTCTAGGGTTCGATCTTCTTGGGTCACCTAACGCCTGGTTGGTAAAGCATGGAAATTTTTCTGATCTCCCAGGTCAACATGTGCGCAGATCTTTTAGCGCCAACACCCCATCGTGTATACGCACGCAGAATATCCACATGCACTATGCACGTTAAAGATCCTGAAGTCATGTGCATACACGCATTTCCGAAAAATTGCGACAGTAAAAAAATCTTTGGGCAGAACGCCAGCAAAGTTCAGCAAGCAATTATTTGTGACTTACCAGAAAGAAACTTAGAAAAATTATTGGAATAAATAAGATTCATCAGACGCCTGGTCAGGTCGTTATCATGTCGTCTGCATGTAATTAGGGTATAGGAGGGCACATCACAAAGTGCCAGAGACTGCGACGTCCAGTATAGCGGGAAGAAGCATTTTGTAGTCTTCTTTGTTGTTTTTCTGAGACGCGCATCCGCTTCAAAGGTGAAGCTTTTCTTTTGATACTATGCACTATACTGTACAAATAGGCCAGGCTGGTGTACAGGTATAGCTCCTGTCTTCCCAATCTGACTGCTCAGGTTCGCGTCTCGTTCAAGAAGATTTCATGCCGTTGGCCTTCAGTCTACCCTCCCGTCAATACATACCTGCCCCTGTTCAGCGTTTGGGAGGCAAACCAGCGAGAAAAATGAAATGAACACTTCTCCCATGACGCTGGCCCCCAGAGAAAATTTTAAGTCTCATCATCTCACTTCCCAATGGCTCACTGGTTATGGAAAAACCGTTACATTTTTCAAGACAACTGATCCCATGTGGGGTGCAGTTTGTGAAGACTTGAGGTCATGATCAAATGATTGAGGGCCCAATATCGGCAGTCTAGACAATACTCACATGGGAAGGTTATACACTCTGCCCCTCCTCCACAACATTTAAAAGTGTAATCTGATTTTTTTTTCGGTGGGCGGCAAAACATCATTCAATCTTACCACCTCCATCCTCACTATTTAAAAAAAAAAAAAAGATAAAGAGGAGGGGTGTGGGAGGGTGCGAGGGGTTTAGTACATCAGACCAATGACGGAAAAAGTTGTGAGCTAGAAATCCTGTCAATGGGATTATTTTGGCAATTACCCTCCCTACCTAGACTGAGGTGCTGTAGGGAGAAATCTGGAGTGAAGGGAATGCGACTACTCAGTCCTCTATCATTTACTAAAGCTTCTTGAATGCTGAGTAGGCAGAAAATATTCTGTGGATAGAAACGTCTGCTTAACGTTTAACCAAACGTCTGCTTAACGTTTAACCAACTCTGGCAAGGGAACTCTTTTCATTGTGTTGGGTGCTTTCTGGTGTCTGTAGGAAGCCAAGTGGGTAATGCACTGCACTGGTGCAGATTACTAATCATCAGTGAAGTGATCGAAATTACTAAACAGTTGTGCAGTCTCCTGAAGCCATGAAAGTGAACAAGCAGTACTGCAGTCTTCTTAAGTGATTGAAGTGACGAAGCAGTGCTGCAGTCTTTTGAAGTGATCGAAGTGACCAAGCAGTGCTAGTCTTCTGAAGTGATCAAATAACCAAGCAGTGCTCCAGTCTTCTGTTCAAAGTGATCAGAGTGATCGACTAGATGCAGTCCCTGAAGTGACCAAACATTCAAACAGTGGTGCTATCTTCTGAAGTGATCAAAGTGACCGAGCAATGGTGCCGTCTCCTGAAGTGACTGAAGTGACCATGCAGTGGTACTGGCAACGGAAGTGATGAAAATGACAGAGTAATGCTGCGATCTCCTAATGCGATCAAAGTGACCGAGCAGTGGTGTCTCCGGAAGCGATCAAAATGATCCAGCAGTGTTGTCTTTGGAAGTGACTGAAGTGACCAAGCAGTGGTACCGTCTCTGGAAGTGATCGAAATGACCAAGCAGTGGTATTGTCTCTGGAAGTGACCAAAATTACCAAGCAGTGGTATTGTCTCTGGAAGTGATCGAAATGACCAAGCAGTGGTATTGTCTCTGGAAGTGATCGAAATGACCAAGCAGTGGTATTGTCTCTGGAAGTGATCGAAATGACCAAGCAGTGGTACTGTCTCTGGAAGTGACCAAAATGACCAAGCAGAGGCGTTGTCTCTGGAAGTGACCAAAATGACCAAGCAGTGGTATTGTCTCTGGA
Source organism: Monoplex corrugatus (assembly GCA_030674185.1). NCBI lineage: Eukaryota > Metazoa > Mollusca > Gastropoda > Littorinimorpha > Ranellidae > Monoplex > Monoplex corrugatus. The sequence goes on from CM060315.1 coordinate 55,366,418, forward strand.
AGTGATCGAAGTAACCAAGCAGTGGTACTGTCTCTGGAAGTGACCAAAATGACCAAGCAGTGGTATTGTCTCTGGAAGTGATCGAAGTAACCAAGCAGTGGTACTGTCTCTGGAAGTGGCCAAAATGACCAAGCAGTGGTATTGTCTCTGGAAGTGATCGAAGTAACCAAGCAGTGGTACTGTCTCTGGAAGCGATCGAAGTAACCAAGCAGTGGTACTGTCTCTGGAAGTGATCGAAGTAACCAAGCAGTGGTACTGTCTCTGGAAGTGATCGAAGTTACCAAGCAGTGGTATTGTCTCTGGAAGTGATCGAAGTAACCAAGCAGTGGTACTCTCTCTGGAAGTGATCGAAGTAACCAAGCAGTGATGTTGTCTCTGGAAGTGATCGAAATGACCAAGCAGTGACGCAGCATCCTCAGAAGGGAAGCCTCAGGCGAGTTTATAGTTCCTGTGGACTTCCTGACCCTGGGAACCTAACAGCACTACAGCGGGCTTTGATCATGTGTTGTGGAACCAATGGATCAGCTTTGACAAAAAGAAATCCAGTCATAATTGACAAGAAATCCTTTCTAGTTCTGGCACACACTCGTAATCAAATACGCAAACACACGCTCCAAAGGTTTATCTTAATCAATCTTCTCCAGCACCTATTTCTTCTCTCTCTCTCTCTCCTCTCTCTCTCTCTCTCTCTCTCTCTCTCTCTCTCTCTCTCTCTCTTCATCGTATAATCACTCAACTACAGTTTTTCAGTTTACAGCTTTGTTGTTGTTGTTGTTATGGAAGGTTTAAAAAAGGAAAGAAAACAGAGAAGTTGTTGGCAACAAGCCACCCTCGACAAACAAAGCAAAGTAACAGATTGGGCAATTAATAAGTGCCACTGTTTTTCATGCTGTTTCAAGGCGCTCCAGTGCTGTTCAAACACTTAACACTAATGTTTGCTCGTAAATCCCAGTCTTTCAGCTCGGGCTGAGGAGAACAAAGTTAACTGAGAAAAGTCGTTCTGCACTGTTTCATGCACAGACCCATTAGGTTTGGATGGGTGAAGCGTGTGGCGGTAAGAGGTTTGGAACATGTAATTATCCCGCTTGTCTGATGTCATTTATATCTAGTGATTAGCAAAGAAGAGTAGAAGCAACCGCCTGGAATAAGATGGGTGTGTGTGTGTGTGTTTAAGGAGGAGGATAGGGGAATGATGGTGTGTGTATGTATATGTGTATGTACATACATGTGTGTGTATATATATGTATACAGAGAGAGAGAGAGAGAGAGAGAGAGAGAGAGAGAGAGAGAGAGAGAGAGAGAGAGAATTTTGTGTTTCATTTAACTGCACGCACACAAATCTCTCTCTCTCTCTCTCTCTCTCTCTCTCACATACACACACACACACACACACACACACACACACACACACACACACACACAACACACACAACCGGATAAGAACAACTGTGTTATGCAAAGCATATGTGACACAGCACAGCCATGGATCTGAATATCTGAATACGTTTATGTCTGACAGGACTGACTTATAATCATGAAATGGAATGTGAAATTCATAACTTATTACAGTTTAAAGCGCAGCCAACTGCGTACAGCCATATCAGGGCTATGACCGTTTCAAAACATACAAAACTTCAACAGGATAAAAAAGGAAAAGAAAATTAAGTACACATACCGATGCATTCGCGCACATAATCTTCGGACATACCCCTGGTGTTCACCTTTCCGTCCAATTTATCGCACAAGGGATTTAAAAAACATACCTGAATACAAATTTAAGCATACCTTAGGACACCAAATCATATATAAAAACGGACCTAAATTACCTAAAATTGCTTTGGGATATCTCACCTCCCTAGCGCCAAAAATACATTTAATACATGTACCCAATTATCAATCCTAAGAAAAAGTACGTAAGACTTCATCGAACACAAGAAAATAAGACTTTGTCGAACACATACACGTGAATGGACCAGCAATCAAGAAAATGATAGAAAGAAATGATACAAAGCAAAGGAGGAAGAAACAAACAAAGAGAGTGACAGAAATGAGGAAATTTCTAGCGCAGAATTTCCAGAAGGTGGGAATACTATTTATACTGAAAGAGCCCCCTGCATCCCCGCTAAGGATAAATATAACTTACATGTACACCAACGGAAAAAGTACATGAGTGCACGAGACAGACATATGTATGCAACTGAGGTACAAGACTATTTCTCCATCATGGCTGCGAAATTGTCACTGAAAACAGATGAACAGACAACAGCCAATTATCTCGTCTTGTAACCAGAATGATTGTTGTGGGGACTGATGAGATGCAGCAGTAGAAGGATCCTCCATTTCTGTCTGTGGGGTGCAGCAACAAGTACGTCAGGCATGTTGAAGTTGGTCCAGTCTTTGGCATTAATTCTACAAACCATCTCTTCCTCTTTCGACCACCAGCGGCGGACTTCTCTCTCCCTGAGGTATGATCTTGAGCAGTGCTTCATGCCTGGTGACATTTCATCGTTGTTACCAGTTCTCCTGGATCTACTAAGATGCTGTTCTCTTTTCAACTTTGCTGTACAGGTCTGAAATGTGGAACCTGAGATTAAGTCAGGAGAAGCTTGACTCCACTGACTTAAAATGCCTATGCAAGATTTTGGACATTAAACGGAAAGACGCTGTGACATATGTTGACGCATGGTCAAAAAGCAAACAGATCCCACTTACTAACCTCATCTGCAAGCGTCAACCGAGTCGGCTGGGCCATGCCATGCCACTAGACTGTGATATTCCAGGCCTGCCAACCAAGTCTTGAATTGGAGCCCAGAAAGACAGGATCAAAAGTGAACAGTCGCAAGATGGTTGACAGACACCTACAACTGGTGGACAGACGCTGGAGTGATGCTCTCAGATTCTGTGCCGATTGAATCCACAGGAGCGTTTTTGCTGCCTCAAACGTCACATAACGCTAAGTGTCTAAGATAACGGGGGAAAAAACATGGAAACTTAGCAAAAAGAAGATAAGATTTCTAGACTTCGAACATAACGAAATTGTTCAACTATAGTTGGATTCAAGTAAGGCCACTCTCTCATATTCAAACAAAGCAAACTAAAGAACAAACAAGCTATATTGCAAATTATCAGTCTGCAGACATGTACAATTATGACCTGGAAAACAGAGCAATGTCAGACTTGGATAACAGACACCTATTCCTAAGCCCATAAGGTGCAGGAGAATACGTACACTCCCACCTTTCAATCTGACCGCTACAGTTCAAGTCTGGCAAGAGGAAATGTTTTTCACTAGAACAGCTACTGTCCCCAATGTGACCTGAGCGGAAGTGCAAGATCACACAGCATGCCAGACTCTAAAGTTGACCATAGCAGAAGAGCATTATCCAAAGGAGCAAGGTTGCGTGAACACACAGATGCAGAGATCACCAAAAACTGTGACCGAAGGGGAAGCTGGTATCATCATCAACTTGCCAGGGCTCAAAACACAACCGCTATCATTGCTCCAACTACCGAGCAGAAGCAAAGGTAGCCTGCTTAAGCACACACACGCCAAAGTTCAGACAAACGACGATACACGTGACTAAATGGTCTTACTCTCAGATGGCCTCTCAATTTTCTGAGCTCTGGAGAATAACAAGCTCCCGTGTCTAACTTAGGCCATCCAGCAAGTCAGAAAAACCAGAAATTTAGTCCTCCAGTGGATCTCAACCTACTGTTGGATAGCAGGAAATGCGTGGCTACGTGAGCTAGCAAAAATAGGACCACAGGAAAATCAAATAGACAACAGCGTCGGCTATAACGTGAAAAAGGGGCACATAATATACTGTACACCGAAGGCCTATATTAATGCAAATTAACTATAATAGATTACGGCGCTGGGAGACGAGAGAGAGAGAGAGAGAGAGAGAGAGAGAGAGAGAGAGAGAGAGAGAGTGTGTGTGTGTGTGTGTGTCTGTGTGTGTGCGTTCGTGTGTGTGTGTGTGTGTGTGTGTGTGTGTGTGTGTGTGTGTGTGTGTGTGTGTGTGTGCGCGCGCGCTCGCGCGAGCGTGTGTGTGTTGAGGGAAGAAAGGAGAGTGAGAAACAGAGAGACAGAGATAATGATACTTTACTGTCCAACAGTAGAAGATACCAGATAAGAGACGTTTTCTTCAAAACTGCCCTTACTTGCATGCTGGGTGTTTTCATGTTTCCAAAAGCCAGCTACTACCATGACTTACAGGATCGTTTACGTGCATTAATGATATTCTGCAAACGTATACACAGAGGGGGTTTAGGCACTGGCAGACCTACACATATGTTGAGATTGGGACTTCAGAAGAAAATCTCTATTTATCCACCAGACGAAGGTATCTTGGCGGATTGAACTAAGGACCTTCCGACTCAAGTCCGACATTTACCTACTTGACTACTGCGCCAGTCAAAGATTTTGTGCCAAGTCTTGCACCATTTTCTAAGCAAGACTAGGGCAGGTGCAGGTGAAAACAATACAAAACGAAACCAACATAGAAACAGAAACAGACACCAAATACACCAACAAAGAAGAAAGGAACAATGTGACAACAGGCAATTGCCTGTTATGTCATCTTTCCTTAAAGTGCAACGACCGAAGACAACGAGGAAAATCAGGGTAAGCCGATACATAGATACATAGATAAGTGTACAGTATTTTTTTGAGAACAAAAAGATTTGCAAAGCGGTAGCTACAGAGGAAACAGAAGAAAATGACAGGACAGACAACGATTTTAAAATGACAATGCAAGACAGACTTAGGAATTGGAGAATGCAGTACATGGCGACCAGAAAACGATATGGATAATACCTCATCGCATGTACGCCCGTGAAACACACACACACACAACACACACCCCACACACACACATACCACAGCGCGCGCGCGCGCGCACACACACAAATCATACATACACACATGCGCACGCGTGCACGGCTCGCGCGCTTGAGAACATCGCTGAATGTGTCAAGAACAAACTTGACTCACGTGAATATAACATAAGTCATGCACAGTTATACACAGATAGAGAAGAGAGAGAGAGAGAGAGAGAGAGAGAGAGAGAGAGAGACAGACAGACAGACAGACAGACAGACAGACAGACAGACTGAGAGACACAGAGAGAGATGCCAACGTATAATGAAACCCCTTATTGAAGCAACAGAGAAGGGTAATACTGCATTACGATTGCTGCAAGAGGTATGTGTTCAGAATAAATTTGAAAGATAAAAAGTGTTAGCATGAATGGTAACTTTCTCAAGGGGAGGAAAAGATGAAATTATTGAATTTACGTGATGCAGTCTCAATCGTCGATGGAACTCCATAGCATCGTAATCATCATCTCCCATTATAATGCAATCAGCATAGTATCGTGAAACATGTCCCAGATTATTGTGGCCTTTCATCCTCTGATCTCATGGCGACCTTAGTTTCGGTTTCCTCTGCCACTTCGTAACCGAGTGGATTCAGGTTGGGGTCTTTAGTGTAAACGGTTCTTTGGGGCTATCGTTGGAGGGATGTGATGGCGGTCTCCTTGCCAGGGATGGGTGGATTCGTGGTGTCTTTCACTCGACCTGACTCTGCGACTGAGCGGTAACTGTCGGTCGACATCGCCGGATCCCATGGGTACTGGATTCCGACTGAATGAACTTAACGTATATGTGCGTGTAGAAGAGTCGGAGAGAGTGGTGTGTATGATCGCCACCAAAACGGCGCAGATGACGAGGCGTCAAAATAAAGCAAACAAAGAAACAAAGAAAAAGAAAACAAAAACGTTTCCCTCAAACTCAAGCACATACTAGTTAATGCTCTCTACTAGCCGGCTATCACCAATACCTACACGGAAGTTACTTCAGGGACGAGGGCAACAGAGAACTCTAACGATCAGTTCTGAACAGGCCAAAGACTTAATGTTGTATTCTGTTATATATATAATACTACTACTACCAATAATAATGAGAAGAAGAAGAATAAAAATGATGATGATGATGATGATGATGATGATGATGATGATGATGATGATATAGGAGTCCACATGTACTTGCGTTTCGTGTGTCTGATTTTGTCTTTCATGCTTTTGTGAAGCGTTCTGGGCTTTGCGAGATGAGACACTGTACGAATCGTCATGGTAAATCCAATGTGACAAAAAGAAATCAATATGACTATATGTATCATCATTATGTGGCCTTGCCGCATTGGTTTACGAATCTATCTTTTGTTGCTGCAAATATATCTTCTACTCTTTTTGTCTCCACCCACTCAGCAAAACTAATATTTTCTCTCCTGTTATGACTAGGTGCTCGAATTTCTCTTGCCTCATACAATGTCCTATAAAATGTTGCTCGTCTTTTCCTTATCCTCTTCATTATTATTCTTTTTGTTTTGGTTCTTTCAGAACTGTCTCGGGTTTTTTTTCCCTTTTTTCCCCTTCTTCTTTCTTTGCTTTGCTGTCCATGGAACTCTCAACATTCTTCTTAGAAACCACATTTCAGTTGCCTCAATCTCGTTCTGACTTTGCTTGTTGTTTGTACACGCTTCGCATCCGTACAACAGTACTGGTTTGGTGTAACACTGGAAAACTTTCTTCTTGACGTCAATTGATAGACATTTGTTAGTAAGAACGATTTTCATTTTCTGGAATGCTGTTTCAGCTTGGTCAATTCTTCTGGATATTTCTAATGTATGTCTACCGTCTGGTGAGATGACTTGTTTCCAGACATTCGAACTTATCAACTTGTCTCAATGTTGTGCCATTTACTACTGTTTTACAAGAGGGGATTTGTTTTTACTGACTACCATGACTTTAGTGTTTTTACTATTTAGTTCTAGCCCCTTCTTTCTGCGTTATATATTACAACATGTACTAGTATTACTGAAATCAAGTCTAAAAAACAACTCGAGACAGACAGACAGACAGACAGACAGACAGAGAGAGAGAGAGAGGAGAGAGAGAGAGAGAGAGAGAGAGAGAGAGAGAGAGAGAGAGAGAGGGGGGGGGATCAAAGCAAGCAACAAAAATGGCAAAAAATATATGATGGATGAAGCTGATTTTCCGTCGCTTAAGACAGCAGATGGATCAAAAGGAAGAGATTTGTTTTTGGAAAGATAAATTTTGTATAAATTCTCTCCGATGCTTTTCTGATAGGGAAAAATGAGAAACTGAAACTGAAAGTAATGTCTTGATCTGTTTCCATCGTGTTCTTTTCATTAACATTATTCCGGTTACATGGATTATTATGTTTCTGATAATGTGCTCATCAACGGAAATGGGGCTGGGAAACCACTCAGACTCTAGCTATCTGTTTCTCTCTGTGTGTCTCTCACCTTTACACTATTTTTCAAATCATCACGGAAGTACCTCTTCACCACATGTGATGGCTTTGCATCTTGCTTGACTAACAAACATATAGGCTCTAACAGACTTTCGAACACACACACACACACACACACACACACACACACACACACACACACACACACACGGACGCATGCACACATACAATTACACACAAACAAAATCACATGAAACGGGAAAACATGCTCGCGCGCGCGCACACACACACAGACACAGACACACACACACACGCACGCGCGCGGGACACAGACGGGAGGAGGGGGTTGCATCTTGTTTCAGCAATACACAAGCTCTTAGAAACTACTTCACTGTGCCTTCTACCGCCAGTTAGGTGGAAGCGGAAGAAATGAGCGCACCTGGCCCACACATGGGGAAATAGGCGCACCATCTAACAGGTAAAACACAGGTAGGAAGAACAGGGCAACAACGATGTAACAACACGTGCATGCACCCAGCTGTCTTGTCTTCAGATGTCAGCAAGGAAGGATCAACCAAGTTCATACAAGGTCATTCGATTTTATCGTTTTATATTGAATTTACACGGAAATCGTTCGTTAAATGGACTTCATTTTCGTGTCGTTTCAGTGTGCCTGGTTGACGTAGAGATAACAAGCACACATCTTCTAATCTAACAGCACGAGTTTACACGGCTGTGAATCATGCCCGGGGAACTTATATGGACGTGCGGCGTCCAGCTGTGGTTTTCTTCAAAAGTGTGAAAAATAAACCAGCGAGCGAGATGAAACGGGTACCACGTTCATGATGCCAGCTCGGAGAAATGTTGAGGTCTCTATCACTTCGTTCACCTATGACCTCATGGTGACAGGAAAGGGGGGAAATAGCGCTTTCTTCTTTTTTTTTTTTTTAATCGAAAAACTGCCCCATCTTTCGAAGCACCGTCTATGTGTCACTAAACCCATGCTGCTCATTTCGTCTCTTCAAAAGTCCTTTAAATCTATCGAAATTTAGGTCATCATGGCAGCAGAACACGAAGTGTCATAGAACCCGAGCCGATTTTCCACAATGATGCTATGATGATGCATGAAACTGGGAATTATAGTGATTGTGTTACAAAGTTCAAGTGTGCACAGCGTGACAGAACTGTACTGAACGCTTTCTTTCATAACAGATCCTGGTGTCAACCAGGCTAAAGGGATACAGATACATGCAGTATTGGCCAGAAAACGTGAACAATACGTTAAATGACGCAGCATCAGTGAAGTAGAAAAAACTCGACTATGCGGTCGTAGACTTTTCATATAGCCCGAGACTGGTTGAGGACAAAAACCTTAGACAATGTCCTGAACGATTCGAACCTACAAAATCCCGGTCGTTAGTCTACTGCATGGATCAATAATTTTATTCACCTAGTTATCCGGGAAAAAAGTAACTTTTTTGTGTGTGTCTCTCTTGCATATTTTTACCCTGACATTGACAAACGGATGCACACGCTCCCTTTGATTGGGAAATGTAATGCAATAATTATAAGACTGTATTGATGTTGACACAGAACAGCCGCAACGGCAATTATAACAAGAATATCATCATCATCATCAACAACAAAATCGAAAGGCAGAGGGCAGGCAGAAATAAGCACACACACACACACACACACACACACACACACACACACACACACACACACACACATACACACACATACATACACACACACACACACACACACACACACACACACACACACACACACACACACACACACACACAGAAGACAGAGAGAGAGAGAAAAGACAGAGAAGAGAGAGAGAGAGAGAGAGAGAGAGAGAGAGAGAGAGAGAGAGAGAGAGAGAGAGAGAGAGAGAGAGGCGGCTACCAGAAATCACAAAGAAAGCCTCTTTTTTTCTTTTGATTCGAGGACGTTGTTTTTTTGTTTTTTGTTTTACAGATAATTCACTGACGACATAGTTGATTGTGCAGCAGAAACAGCGGACAGCGCAACATCGTCATTTTCTTTGAATACCAGCAGTAACGGAAAAGAGAGTTGCAATGCCAGTTGGGGGCAAACAAGTCTTCCAAACATCTGATTAAAACCATAAGATTAAAAGGAAATAATTCGAGAGAGAGGAATGGTCCGGAAAGACTGGAATGGGCTAGCACGCAATGAACTGAGAGAGAGATAGATAGAGAGAGAGAGAGACAATGACAATGACAATGACAATGATGCTTTATTTTTCAACGGTAAAAGCTATTGGCTAGAAGCCATTTTTCAAACTTGCCGTTGCTATTCTATACACATGACATTTGTTTACAGTAACAAATACAGCTTAAGGAAAATACATGTTGAATACTAAAATTAAGATACAATGAAATCAAGAAACGTACAGTCACCACTTAGAGATAGGTAGATAGATAGATAGATAGATAGATAGATAGATAGATAGATAGATAGATAGATAGATAGAGAGAGAGAGGTAGATAGTATAGACAGATAGATAGACAGATGAGCAGGTAGATAATGATAAGTAAATAAAGAAAGAAAGATAATGTTGATAGTGATATTAATAAAAATAAGACGAAGAAGAGGAAGAAGAAGAAGGAAGAGGAGGAGGAGGAGAGGAAAACACAGTAAACAAAATAGTAATAAGATAAAACAAAATAAAATGAAATAGAGGGAGAAGAAACATTACATGTGACAAATTTATAGAAGATAAATCAAGCGTCAAATAGACTAATGTTCTTACAATTAAATCAAAGAAGATGAAATCAATTTTCTGATTACACACAAAAAATATTAACACTGTTACAAACAACAATTACCACTACTACCACTACTACTACTACTACTACTGCTACTAAACCCAAAGATAATAAATGGAGGTAGAAAAAAGAGCAGTTCAGAAGGATGATTAGAGGGAAAAAAAAAAAAAAAAAAGGGGGGGGGGGGTTAGCAAACATTGGGTCGATTGAAGGCATAAACACATAAAATTCTACAGGAGACAGAAAATCAACAGATGATATGAAGTCAAATAGACAAATGTATAGATAGATAAATAAAGTAAATATTACTTTCGACAATAGGAAATTACAGTAATGATAAACGCATATGTAGGCTATAATAGAAATATCATACATGTGTAAACAAATCAATAATTCATGTAATAAGACATAAATAAATCAAGAATAGTAACCATAATCAAGCGCCGTTTTTCTTGATAGGAGAAGAGAGATACAAGCATGATACGGATAACAGTTGGAGAAAAGTGACAAATACAGACAGCAGATAAGAGCCAACCAAACAAACAGACAATATGGCTAACAGATAAGATGGGCAAGCAAACAAAGCAAAAAACAAACAAACAAACAAAATGAACAAAGGCAATGAGAAATAAAGAAGAAGCAAGACAGAATCAAACACGTCATAGAGTCATCAACAAATCATCGCATATAATACAGAAATAAATACTGGTTGGCAGTTTGAACTGTTAAAATATCAATAATGTTAAAGAGAGAAAAAAAGAAAAAAAAAAAAAAAAGAAAAAAAAAAAAGAACACGAATTATCATTGTGCATACACACACACACACACCACACACACACACACACACACATACACACACACACACACACACACACACACACACACACACACACACACACACACACACACACACACACACACACACACACACACACACACATTGACTAGATTAGATGTCATAGGTTGAAAGGCAGCTGACGTTATTGTTGCTAACTGAGGTAATCTACGGCACTGACGTAAGGTATTTAAATAAAGTAACTTTGAAGGAAGAGAGTGATTGAGTGTTTGTGATATTTGGGGGGAGGGTGTTCCATAGTTGTGCACCAGAAAACGATAAACTATTTTTATATATGTCAATTCTTGGACGGATAATTTTGAATTGATTTTGTCTTGAGTTTGAGTATGATCGCACATTCTGATTAAACAAATTGAGAAGATATTGCGGAACATTCCTTTTTGATACTTTAAACATTGTGATACCTTTATTGAACATTAAGTGTGACTTTAGAGGGAGGATTCCTAACTGTTTAAGTTTTTCATCTGTTGTTAAAGTGGGATCTGGCATGATAAGTTTTGCTGCCCTCCTATGTAAGGTGTTCAATTTTTTTAGATGAACTTCACATGAGCTATCCCACAGTGTAGAGGCATAATCTATGTGCGATTTAATATGAGCATTATAAAATAATTGGCGTGTGTTTGTATCTGTTAGATATCTTAATTTGGACAGAATAAATAAGTTCTTGGAGATAATCCTGCATAAATAATCAATGTGGTTTTGCCAGGTAAGATTATGATCAATGAGAACTCCCAGTAGACGGTGTTCAGGTATTTGTGCAATAGAATTACCTCTCAAAGACAGATTGAGTGACAGAGGGCCAAGCTGCCGTTTTTGGCGTGTGCATATAACCATACATTCAGTTTTCGTAGGGTTCAAAGCCATGGCGTTTTTAGCACACCAATCAGAAATTTCATTTAGGCTCTTTTGTAAACGTGTGTTTACAGTCGCTATGCTTGTGTCTTGTGTATGGATTGTTCCATCGTCAGCGAACATATCACAGTGAACTGTGGGATCAGATATATGAAGTGGTAAGTCATTTATGAATATAGAAAATAGAACGGGTCCTAAGATTGATCCTTGAGGAACGCCACATTTCACATGACCCTCGGATGAATATGATCCATTAAGATGTACTTTTTGTTTGCGTTCATGAAAGTAGGAATTGAAAAATGAAACTGTTGAGTCGTTGGCAAGGTACGTTCGTAATTTAGCTAGTAAGATATCATGATCAACGAGATCAAAAGCCTTTTTAAAGTCTAGAAATACTGCTCCAGTTAATTTGCAGTCATTCATGGCTAATAACCAGGTGTCAGCAAGCCGTGTTAGGGCTGTATGACAAGAGTGGTTCTGACGGAAACCAGATTGCAGTGGGTGAAGAATACTTTTGGTTTCCAGGTAGTCTGAAAGATGTTTATGGATATGTTTTTCTAAAGGCTTTGACAGGACAGAGAGAAGAGAAATTGGCCTGTAATTATTTATTTGTGAAAGATCTTTTGTTTTTGGTAAGGGTACAACTTTGGCCTGTTTTAGAGCTCTGGGGAATACGTTGTTTTTTATGCTGATGTTGTAAATATATGTAAGTGGTTCCGTGATGTAGGGCAGAGACAGTTTTAGTATTTTGGGACTGATTTCATCTGGTCCTGATGATTTTTTATTATTCATTTTATTTATATACATTCCAGTTTCATGGACTGCTATACTGGGAATACTAAATGAACTTGTATTATTGGTCCTCTCTTTGCAAAAGTTAATCAGATTTTCAGAGGGGACATATTGATCACAGTTAGAAATAGGACGGGTTAGTAGTTCTGATACTGACAGAAAATGATCATTGAATTTGTTTGCTGTGAAACTGAGAGGCGTGCCTGGGAGCTTTTTCCCACTTCCCTTAATAACTAAGTTCATTGCTCTCCATAGTGATGATACATCTTTATTGTTTTTTACCAGTCGATCAAAGAGAGACTTCTTGGCTTGACGGACCATTGATTTTACCTTATTACGCATCGTTTTGTATTCAATGAAGCGTTTTTCTTTCTTGAGTTTATCTCGTAATGACATCGCATTGATAATGTCTGTTGACAGCCATGGGGGCATTGTTGGATGCTTTACTCTTTTCCGTCGTAGTGGGGCATGTTTATTTAGGACAGTCGTGAACAAGTTGTACCAAATGTCTAGGGCTTCGTTAGGATTACTAGTACTAAACACACTACTGAACTCTACTCTACCAAGATCAGAGAGGAATGCATCCTCATCAAAGTGTTTGAATGATCTATATGTTATACATGTATGATTATTCTTTTTTATTTTTTGAACTTTGGCTGACCAGGTGCAGTTTACAGGTTGATGATCACTTATGCTTAAATCATCTACAGCTGCATTAATTATTGCCTCTGGTTTGTTTGTATAGATATGATCTAAGAGTGTTTCTGATGTTGCTGTGATTCTTGTTGGATCTTTGATTAATTGTTTTAGGCCAACCAGGGTGGTCGTTGACTGCCATGCGGGTTGTGGAGTGAGTAGGTCAAAATTAAAGTCACCTAACATTAGAATGTCTGTATGTCGTTGACACAATTTGTCCATCATCTTTAGAAAGTGGTCATGCCATTCGTATGTGCTCCTGGGATTTCTATATAAAATACCGATAAGTAAAGGTGGAGTTGTTGCAGAAGGCTTTAGCTCCACCCAGATACATTCAACTTCTTTGGTTTCTAAGTCATAACGTCTGTTGGTTATTTGTTGAATATCTCGGTGGATGTAAAGCGCAACTCCAGTTTCTCCATGGCATGAGGGATCTCGCCTGATTACAGAATAGTCTGGGATTGCTATAGCTTCATCTGTAATATGAGGTGCTAGTCGTGTCTCGGTCACACCGTACAAATGGTAATAATTTTGTTTGTGTAGGAACACGCACAGGTCTGATACTTTGTTTTGGAGATGATAGACATTAACATGACCAACACGCAGATCCTGTTTTTTTCGAGTGAATGTGGTCATTGGTGATTTCAACACTGCGTCTGCACGCTGAAGTGAAATATATGAAGAGAGGGTAGAAAAAAAAATTGGTCTACCCTAATACAAAGTGTGAACAATGATATTATACACTGATGAAAACAAAATGTAACAGTGCAGAGTCTGTTTTTTTTCTTGACAGTTCAGCCAAGACTGACTACAGGTATACACACTGTCAGTCTTCAGAGAAAAACAAAACAAAATCAGAACAAAAAGATAAGTAAGTAAACTAAAATAAAATAAAGGCTGCACTGAGGATATACTGAGCGTCTCTCGCAGTGCAATACTTGTCTCCACCTAACACTGGGCACAGGCAGACACAGCTGTAAAAAATTAGGTGGTATTAACACCACCCAAAACAAGTCAGTTTCAACCGTCGGTTGAACTGACCAAGTCAATTAAATAATTATGTCTGTAAGTCTCAGTGTCAATCTCATTCAAAGTTATAGCACAACACAGTATCAATGTAAATAAGTTGTCCCCAGGTAATATGCGACACCAACAAGGTGGAGATGGCAGCAGGTCACAACACAGCAGAAGCAAATAAATATTAAGAACGTGGAGAAGAGGTATAGAAAGATATTTAAAAGTAAGAAAGTAAACTAAGTAGCTAAACAGCTAAATAAATAAGTGAATAAATGAATAAACAAATAGGTAGAGAAATGAAAATAATAAAAGAAGATTAATTCATAAAAGGTTTTAGCACCTGCACCAATGCACTGATGATAGATGCAGGATCTACACAATTCTGTTGGGAAGTTATTGCTGTAGCACTTGATCCCAGCATTTGTTGAACTGCAGGTGATTTGGGGTGTCTTGTAGTCATGCAGGGGAATTCAGCATGATACTGTGTGTTGTTCTGCTCCGCACTGACACCAGCGGGGACTGCAGGTGGGTGTTGTAGATGGCTGGAGCTGGGGACTGCAGGTGGGTGTTGTGGGTGGCTGGATATTAGAGATGGGTGCTGTAGACGGCTGGGGACTGCACATGGGAGTTGTAGATGGCTGTAAACTGGAGACAGGTGCTGGAGATTTTTGGAGTTTGGAGATGGATGTTGTAGGTGATTGTAGACTGGAGATTGGTGTTGTCGATGGTTGGAGACTGCAGGTGGGTATTGTAGATTGTTAGAGATTGGAGATGGGTGTTGGTAATGCAGGGGTTTGGGGGCTGTTGGGGGGGTTGAGATAAGAGGTGGGCGTATTGGAGAATTGGGGCCATAACAGGGGTTTTGAACATCATAGGAACGGATGTTTAGTGCAAGAGATTTAGATCCTTTAGCACTTGGGTGAACTGAATCACGGTACATATCTTTTCTTGGTGCACCTGATTTGGTTAGGAAGGAAGGGGTGTTGTTGATGAACAGTATTCCTTCTTGTTCACAGGAGCGCCGAAGTGAGGCTGTGGACCGTGATGCAGCTTCTTTCAAGGGGTGTTGGCCAAAGGGAGGGACAATGGAAGAAGCTGCAAGTGTAGCACTGGGGAAAGATTTTCTCAGGAGACGAAGTAATCTTCCCCATTGCTCTCCTGATACAGGTCCATCATGGCAGCTGTTGATGCCGACGTGGAAGGTGACGTGTGTTATGTCGTGGGATGGTGGGCGAGAGGACAGCCACTGGCTAAGGTGATGGACTGTCAGGCCAGATACCGAGAGGTTCCTGACAATGTTACCACCTGTTGACATCTTCCTTTCATCCACTCTCTCCAAGACTGAGTCACCCAACAGTAGAGTATTACAGTTAGGGGGAATGGTTTTCTGCCTGAGACTAGTGAGAGGGGATGGGGGGTCAGCCATTGTTTTCTTGTTGACAGTGGATGATGATGGCTGAGAGGGACTGGGGACAGTGGCGTGAGGTTGTTCAGAACTGTCAGTGTCAGAGAGGACATCAAACTTGTTGGCTGTACTTATGTTATACATGTCCTTTGTGGTGGTAGACTCACATGTAGTGGTGGGTTGGGGTTTTGTTTGATTAGTGGGTTTGTCTGTTTGTTGTACTGATGTCTCTGTCTGTTGTAGGTGTTGGCAAGTGTTGATTGTTTGAAGTTGTTTCTTGATGTCACAAGTAAAGTTTTGCTGACTGTCCTTGATGGATTTCAGTTTGTTGGTGTGATCGTCAAGTTTGGCAAGTATACTCTGGTGGCTAGAGTTATTGTCTTGTATTTGACTCATAAGTTCTTCTTTCACTACTTTCACTGTGTTTTTCAGCCTTACTTCTGAGTCACTTACACACTGAGTGTTGTTTTCAGTCTGTTTGGCTATGCTGGACAGTTGGTTTGTGAGTGTCTGAATTTGTGTTTGCATTGTGGCGATGGCGAGTGTGGCAGTGTTCAATTGTTCCTGAAGATGTTTGATTGTTTCTGTACAAGCATTGTGTGTACATGCTTTGGAGGTTGCGTTGTTTACTGCTGGGTCACATGTAGTGGTTGACGGGACATTGTCGTCGGCTATACATGTAGGGGAACAATGGGACTGGACTGGTTCTGTGGTGGTCTCTAAGGAAGGTGGGAGAGTAGGGGGAAGGGTGGTGGTGGCTGTCTCAAGCTGAGTGTCACTGGAGGGAGGGAGAGCATGGGGAAGAGTAGTACTGGCCGATTCAGTCTGACTCTCAGTGGAAGGTGACACACAGACACAGACACAGACACACACACAGAGAGAGAGAGAGAGAGAGAGAGAGAGACAGACAGAGACAGAGAGAGAGAGAAAGAGAAGAGAGACAGACAGAGACAGACAGACAGACAGAAACAGAGACAGACAGGCAGACATACAGAGAGGATAGAGAGAGAGACGGAGAGAAAGAACGAGGGAGAGAAAGAGAAACAGAGAGGGAGACAAAAAGAGAGAGGGAGACAGACAGACAGACAAAGTGAGACAGACAGACACAGAGAGAGAACGTTCAGATTTCAGACCAGGAAGTTTATTCATACAGATCACAACTACTTAGCAGGGGAAGCGCTTAAAAATGAAATAGGATAATGATGTTAACAGTGACAGCAACAAACAACAATAATAATAACAGAAATAATAATCACAACAACAACAACGACCAACAACAACAACGAACAACACTTCATTTCATAAGAGCCCTAAAACACTTAATAAAGTATGAGAGACAAAGGCAGGCATACGTAAACCAAACACGAGTCAACCCCATTCGCTTTGGTGAAAACAGATGAACCATAATAATGAAATATCAAATAACATAAAAATTAGAATAACATATCCACTTCAAATGTCAGGTGTAAAAAGAAACTGAAAACTCTTACATGACGCATACACATATATACATACCAAGCATAAAAACAGCATAGGCATGGAAATACAAACCAGTCGCTTATTCAAACACAAATAATTATAATTATATACATTAACGCAGAGATACACAGACATACATACACATGCACGCTCGTAGCCATCCACGCATACACATATACACAGAATAAACATACACACACACACTAACACACACATATACATACACAAAAGCGGGCACGCACGAGCGCGTGCACACACACACACACACACACACACACACACACACACACACACACACACACGACACACAGACACAGACACACACAGACACACACACACACACACACACACACACACACACACACACACACACACACCACATCCATTCATGTACACACGGATTAGAGCTGGGAGAAAACAAGGGTTTTCTTCATTAACTACGTTGTAACATCATGTCTCAATATTACTGCTTGATATAAAAAAAATACATTTTTTACGAACATTTTAGTCTCCTGGGACATTAATACAAGTTTGGACAAAAACGCCTTTTACAATGTTCAGGTGTAATAAGTTGTTCTCTGATTTCTTTCAACACTGGAAAAGGAAGTACAAAATGAAATTAATTCTCTTTTGCTTTAATAGAAAATAGACAAATCACATCATTATGAAACAATGTTCTTTTAGAACGATAATAATGGACGAATATATCTGGTATTCCTTAACTAAATTTGTCAAGAAATGTTTTAAATATTTTTTTTAAATATTCAAAGATATGTAAACAGTGAAACAAAACACACACACACACACACACACACACACACACACACACAGAGAGAGAGAGAGAAGAGAGAAGAAGGAGAGAAGAGAGACAGAGACAGAGAGACAGACAGAGACAGAGAGACAGAGAGAGAAATAGAGAAAGAGACAGGTAGATAAACAGAGAGAAGAAAGAGAGAGAGACAGAGTGAGAGAAAGACAGAGTGACAGAGAGAGAGAGAGAGAGAGACAGAGAGAGACAGAGGGACAAAAAGAACAGAGTCAGAGAAAGAGAGAGAAGAGAAGAGAGAGAGAGAGAAGAGAAGAGAGAGAGGAGAGAGAGAGAGAGAGAGAGAGAGAAGAGACAGAGAGAGAGAGAGAGAGCCACGTTGTTCAGTGAATGATACCAAGACAAGTGGGCTGACAAGGAAGAATTACTTAGTGATCGGGGAGGGGGATTAGTCAAGCTGTACCTTTTAAAGCAAAAATGGATAAAAATCAAAAATAAAACAAAATCGTTTCTAATACACGCTTTTATCTTTGCAGCTAAGAAAATAAAGCAGCGACGGTTATTAAAATAAGTTTTGACCAGATCGCGAGCAGGCGATCTATGGACTACGGAATATCACATCACTGTTTTATTTAATGATGATTGTCATTTTTTCTTTACGTCACACACTTCTTATTCAGCACGTCAACTCAAGTTACTCGTCAATGAATTTGTGTACGTGTTTTAAGTGTTTCCAGGTCTCTTTGCATTCGAAGTTTATCTTTAGCATAGAATAAATTCGTAAAAAATTCGAGGAAACTTTCTAGATAGACAAGTATATCATAGTATATACAAGAACACAAATTATTTGGAACACTATTGCCTATTTTTTTCCCTTAAATGTACATTTGTCAATATGTTTAAGGTAAGCTCCTGTAGGAAGCGGAAAGTGGTCAAAACCACATTTTTGATGTACTTTGATAATATTCTCTTGGCCGCTGAGGCCAAACCGTTGCACACCAACAGACATATACTGAAGAGGACAAAGAAATCAAATTATGGTTAATTTTTGTTCTTAAGCTTTTACAGAAAGTCGGTTTCTTCAATTCTTAACAATTTTTGTCGCACCCTGAGTAAATCATGAATACGCACATGATCTTCGAGTCACTTATGACCTTCAAGGAACTCCAGATGTAATTAAACTTTAAGTGCAGTGAAGACAATGACAGACTGTTAGAACATTGAAAACAGAATGAAAACAACAGTTAAAGGTTCCTGAGAAAGTGCCGTACACTCTTGTTTCTCGAAAATTCTGATATTAGGTACTTTTTTCTTGTTGTCTGTGTGATCTTGACCTTGGCGGAATGCCTTCCAAACACATTTTTCTGCGATTGCTTACCAGTTCACAGTTTTAAACCAACACTGGCTAAAGATCAACCCACACGGAGCTGCGAAAATCGTGTCCGCACGTTTTAAATCACAAGCAAGCAGGTGTGCAGGCAGGCAGGCAGGCAGGCAGGCAGGAAGCAGGCAGGCAGGCAGGAGGCATCCCAGGTCGGTCTACACATGTATAATCTCTCTTTGAAAAAAAAAACTGGGCAGGGAGGGTGGAAGGGAGATATTAAAATAACAGAGGAGAGAGAGAGAGAGAGAGAGAGAGAGGAGAGAGAGAGAGAGAGAGAGAGAGAGAGAGAGAGAGAGAGAGAAAGTCAGGCAATGGCACCACAAACTTCATCAAATTTTTAAGTGTACGCAAGTGACAAAGGAACAGTGTACAGATGTATAGATGTATTGAGGGGAGAGAAAGAGAGACAGAGACAGAAGACAGACAGACAGAAGACAAGAGAGAGACAAGAGAGAGACAGACAGACAGACAGAGACAGAGAGAGAAGAGACAGAGACAGGTAGAGAGAGAAGACAGACAGACAGACAGAGCAGAAGACAGAGAGAGAAAGAGACAGACAGACAGACAGAGAAGAGAGAGAAAGAGACAGACAGACAGACTGAGAGAGAGAGAGAGAGAGAGAGAGAGAGAGAGAGAGAGAGAGAGAGAGAGAAGAGAGAGAGGGCAGAATCATTATAAAAACAATGAACCGATTTCAAATGGTATACTAACTGATACGAACGCGCAATAATGATGATGACGTTGGTAATGATACAGCAATGACAACAACAAGCAGAACATCAGCAAAAATAAAAGTAATGATAATTACAAAAACATGATGCAAAAAGATACATCCTGCAGCAATAGAGAAAGATCCATTAAAACAACCAGTCAAAAAATAAATCAATAAAAATAAATCAGTGAACAATCTGTCAACCAATCAATCGATACAATGGGAACACCTCACATATGAATATAACAAAAATATCGGATGTTTTTTTTTTATACTTCATTTGAGTAATACTAGCACACGTTTAGTCTCAAATCGAATCAGCCTATATTTCAAACGTAATTTCTGTAACTGTACTTAATAATGCTAATTCAATTTACCATTTATACCTGCACACTGCTTTATCAATGTTTTGCAATTAAAAAAAAGTACACATGTAAACTGTCCATAACAGGATGTACAAACCTTTGCTGCATCAATCCACAAACAGCTGAAGGAAATCGAACGTTCTCCTATCCCTGACGTGAAAGTGGTTCCACTAACCATCCATACTCCATCTGAGTCATCCAGTGACCTCTGTCCACTGTTCGACACACAACTGCCCCAGTGTCCATCCTCAGTCTGAGAAAGAACACATAGTGTGCATCATTGTCTCTAACAAAGTTCTGATCGCCTTGTGAATCAGCTGTACTCAGGACCACATTGTTCAATACGCCGTCGTAAGTAAAGCAAGAGAGGGAAAAGTCTGCCTGTCTGCGATCCCGGGAAAGTTGCACATCATCGCACACACACACGCACCAGACTTGGCACAGCCCGCTTGAACATAAAAAGCTAAAGCAAACCAAACATTGCAAGTCATTACCACGACCAGCTACATAATGAAGCCACAGTAGCATCGACTGGAGGAGAAAATTAAAAATCATTCATGTACATAACGTAGGCATCATTATATCATTAACGCGATGATTCGACGTCACGGATCGTACAGTAATTATGGATTCAACGGCACGATGAACAGTCTTGAGAAACCTGATCTGATTGTTTTGTCTAGTGAATAAAGTTATTACCAAGCGTTTTATAACTGATGTTAATGGTCCAAAATGTCACGCTGTGGATCTTATTAACACACGATAAACAGTAAACGAGATAAAGAGATGATATAACGAGATCAAAATACCTCCGTGACTTCCCCATAAATCCGCGACAAGTCATGTCTAGTTAAAACATGTCCTACAGCTTAATGTTCTATTGATTTACTTGTCGTCTTGTTTGCAATACAGCCTCCTAGACGATAAACTCCCAACTGCCAAAACGACCGATTATGTCGCCATGTTTTGCCAACACCCATCCCATACGTTAAACGTGATAAGCACCGGATGTGAGATGCAGTAGATTGTTACTTGCTGATTGCAAGGCATACTCCCATTGTTCGCCCTAAGACATGGCGCTGCCAGTTCTGAATTAATCAGTTTAGGACTATGGAGATTTAAAAAAAATCTATTTACACCCACGAATATGACAGATCCACAATATAGTATGTTGTCTCGAGGGAATCTTATTTAGGTTTGTTGGCAGTAATGATTAGATGGGAATTTATTGCCAAAAAAACAAAAACAAAACTGCCAACGGAATATCTTATCCCCGGGTAACGAAATGGTAAAAGTCTAACCTCATGCGGCAGAAAGGAGCAGGACCACCGAAGACAGAAAGGATTAGATAAAAAAAATATATATAAAGAAATCTGTGGTATTTAAAAAAAAAAGAGCCTTGAATTTGACCATCTCGTTTTGCAAGTAATCGACAAGCAGCTTTCAATGAAAGTTTATGTCAGTTTAAACACTGTACTGGACGATGTTTTGAACGGTCTGAAAGAACCATACTCTTGATTTTTTCCACTATTTAAAAAAACTAGTGAAGACCCTTCCCTGGGCAACCAGCTTTAAAAATTCTAAAGAGAGATCACAAACAATAAGTCGCACACGTTCAGACATAATACTACTAATTCACGCTCACTCTGAAAGATACAAAATGAACAAATCTATCAAATTAACATTTGAAGACATTCAAGTAATGTGTAACATAAGATGCAATGTAAAGTTTAACAGTTTACTCAAGAAGAATTCATCGCGCTCAGACAGTTCCATATGCGCCCCTACACCATCTGCTGTCTGTTATCTGGCAGACTTTTTGAGTTTGCACAAAAGCATAGGCACTGGTGAGGGTCTTGAAATGGAGGGCAATGTGGAGTGGGAAAAGACGAGGGGGAAATAAGACCTACGAAACACTAAGGTGACACCATCAAAATCACTGGAGCTACGGTACTATGGGCAACGAACAGGCCAGATCTTATGGTGCGGGCTGTGATTGAACTCAAGACACCAGACCTGGAATGAATATTCTATTACAAGAGCCAGCCATCCTGTTTTACAGAACATTAGCAAACGTATGAGCCAATACAATATTAACAGAACCAAATTAGGGAAAGGTAATTGGGCAAACTGCGATTAGGCAATTCTATTAAGCAAATTGTGTCGCGTAAGAACGAAACAACACAACCACTCGGGAAAGGGGAGAAAGTAGTAGGAAATAAAAATCAGGAAAATTTAAGAGCTCGCGCTGAGTAAGGAGGCAAAACTCCTACATTACATGCGGAAAGCGAATCAGACCAAAAGAAACCGAAAAAATATCAAAACAAAAAAATCTTTGATTAACTTAAACGTTTTGTGCTTTCAACCATCAGAAAAAGCAATATTTTCAGCTGGACAATTTTCCAGAAATTAGCTTCTTATGTATAATAGTGATTTCCCCTTTCATCCATTTTTTTCGACGCTGAAAAAAATGACTTATTGTAGAGAATAAACAAGACGATCAAATAACGATAATAATCCCTATTTTGAGACACTCAGAACTGCACAAGATTAAAACAATCATAATAATACCACAGTTACTGAATCAACAGTGCATGTTAATCAAAATGTGTGAAGGTATGTGATGCTTAATAACGTGTTTTGTGTACTGTTGTTTTGTATATCACATTATTTATGAACATGTTAAAAAAAAAGAAACAACAACAAATGTTTGCACAGCCAGTCAACACTTCCTTGTATATTTTACTTTCTCCGTACACTTGCACAGGCAGTCGAGTGAAGATGAATGTATTAGCTAGCTAGACGGAAAGCCTCTGGCCTAGTCAATAGTCATGTTGTAGATGTGCAGTGTGTCTGCCACTCCATCGTCTATCCGGCGTCGCCACGGTCTTCCTCTGGCTCTGCAGTCTGAACAACTTAACTCGAAGAGCTGACTACTTGACTGGCATCCTGGTCAGCTGACCAAACCACTTTATTATTATTGTTATTATTATGGTTGAGAGGTGGGTTTTTTTTTTCTTCTCCAATTAACTCTGGATCTCTTCGTTTCTAATCATGCCTTTTTTTGGTCTCGCTTACTGCTCATCTGAGATATCTCATCTCACAACTGGTTGTAATACTTAATGCTGCCAGCAATTTTGTGAAACAAAGAAAATTTTAGAACAACTGTATCAGCTATGCTAGATGTTCAGTAACTGTGTAATTATACAAAACAGAAGCGATATATTATTGAATATTGTGATTTGATGCGATACACACACACACACACACACACACACACACACACACACACACACACACACACACACACACACACACACACAAACATATATATATATATATATATATTATATATATATATATAGATAGATAGATAGATAAGAAAGAAAGATAGATAGACAGACAGACAGACAGACAGACAGACAGACAGATAGATAGATAGATAGATAGATAGATCTAGATAGATAGATAGATAGATATTTAAATTTCCAGGCATGCAAAATATTTCTGCCTGGAAGGAAAGAACCTTAACAATGAGCTCAAATCAGCAGCACAGTGAAGTCCCCTACGATGGCGTTTTCAGCTAGGCTGCCGAAACAAAGCTTGACGTGCGCGTTTTTGTCACTGACACTTTTGCTTCTCTCAGTTTGCCAAGACACTGGATGCATGGGGTAATATGTCTTGTGTAATTACACCACGCATTAGTCTTGGTGATTGGTTGTGTGACAGCATGTGCCTCATTACCAGTTCCTGTGCTTGTAAACACTTATCCTCTCTCCCTCTTTTTCTTTCCACCCCACCTTCCACTCCAGTTACGAGTGTATGGGACAGAGTGATCGACAACATACGTGAAAGTGGCACAACTTTAGGCTTGCTTATGATCCTTTATACTGAAGCAAATAATTTATACATGCTGGTGTCAGATTTCAATAAAAAATAAGTTGGCAAGTACTTTTCTAATGTATGCTCCAAGAAACATTAAACAACAACCTAGACTGAACAGCTTCAAGGTTCTTTGCAGTTTTCTGCCTCATCTGATGCTTCTTTGGCTTGAAATGGTCTGAAAGTTTGTGGATGCCTGCCCAACTATAGTTATTTTAATTGACTTCATAGCGGCACAAGACACAGTAGGCTATGCCAGCCTCTGTTATTTTTGAAAGCCAAGGGCTCATTTCCATGACGTCAGTTTTTCGTGAAATCCACTCCCAACACCGCTTAGTTTTGCAGTCTTTGTCAAACGTTTTTGCTGTGGCAGACCCTCTCTCCAGAATATCGGCTGGAGACATGGTCACACTCTTCAAAAGTCTTGCAATCGGTTCTGAGGACAAACCGTGCCTGACAAAAACAAAAAACAAAACAAAAACAAACAAACAAACAAAGAAACAAACAAACCAACAAACCACCGGAAGTGACTTTAGCGGAAACTGATACCGGATTTATCCCCCTTCCTGAAGTTTCGTCGTCTGCTATGAGAGATCAACAGACTGACAAACAAGCCAAATGTTTCGCAAAAGAAAAAAAATTAGTTGAATTTTTTTTGTGTGTGGGAAAGCACACTTTTTTTTCTCGGAAGCAGCCAGTGGATTTTCTCGGATTTCCGAGAAAAAGAAAAATTGGGAACCCTGTGATTTTGTATCTGTTTTGTTTCAGGTTTGCTTAAAATGCATCAGAGTGATTAGTCACTGCTGGTTTTAGATAATTTTTTGTCTGTGACTAAAAGAAATCATCTTTTATACAAAGGATTTGATCCTCTCCTGGTCAGGTGTTCATGAAGTTGTCGCCTACGTTTTGGTCTCTTCATCTGGACGAATGTCACTTTTTGTGACTGGCTATGTCTCTTGTGTGAGTGGCAGTCACGTGATGTGAAAACTGCTGTAGACTGCAGGAAGCTCATATCCAGCAGTGTGTTCAATAATGATCGAACGCCGTGAACTCCAGTGCTACTGTATATTTTCGTCTTGAACTGTATTTCAGGGACCAGAATCTTTTTGCCTACAGTACACTTTGTAGTTTAATATCAAGAAGGCCATACTGAATGCAGTGTCTGTAAAACCCTCCCTCTTCCACTTTATCACACAGAAAGTGAGTACCAAACCTGGACCAACAGCTGTGTGCTTTTCAGGGCGGGTGCTGACAGGACTGATTCTGCCGAACATCAGCTGTCCATTACACAGACCTGACAGTACGAGAGAACAGTGTGTGGAATGTCACGTTCACACTCCTCTTCTCCCTGAGAGGAGCACAGCACACAACACTCACCAACACGTACTACTACATCAAGGCCTACCCCTCCCATCCCCTCCTCCCCCCATATATACACAACACAGAGTGCTGTACCAAGGCATACCACCTCTTCACACATACACAACACGTACTGCTGTACCAAAGCCTGGCTTCCACACAACATTATACTGCTGTACCAAGGCCTGACCTCCAAACACAACACATACTGCTGTACCAAGACCTGACTTCCACACACAACATATACTGCTGTACCAAGACCTGACCTCCAAACACAACACATACTGCTGTACCAAGACCTGACTTCCACACACAACATATACTGCTGTACCAAGGCCTGACTTCCACACACAACATATACTGCTGTACCAAGACCTGACTTCCACACACAACATATACTGCTGTACCAAGACCTGACTTCCACACACAACATATACTGCTGTACCAAGACCTGACTTCCACACACAACACATTCTGCTGTACCAAGACATGACTTCCACACACAACATATAATAATAATAATAATAAATTGCTTTTATATAGCGCTATTCTCTGCATACAGACTCACTGCGCTATCATACCAATCATAAAACATACTATCCTACAGCAACACAATAGTGTACATAATACCTTACTATCACATAAGCATACTCTCTTACACAAATTAAAAATATACTGCTGTACCAAGACATGACTTCCACACACAACATATACTGCTGTACCAAGACCTGACTTCCACACACAACACATACTGCTGTACCAAGACCTGACAGTTACACACAACAGATACTGCAGTACCAAGGCCTGACTGCCACACACAACACATACTGCAGTACCAAGGCCTGACTTCCACACACAACACATACTGCAGTAGCAAGACCTGACTTCCACTATAATACATACTGCTGCACCAAGACCTGACTTCCACACACAACACATAGTGCAGTACCAAGGCCTGACTTCCACACACAACATACACTGCTGTACCAAGGCCTAACTTCCACTCACAACATACACTGCTGTACCAAGACCTGACTTCCACTACAATACATACTGCTGCACCAAGACCTGACTTCCACACACAACACATACTGCTGTACCAAAGCCTGACCTCCATACAACACATACTGCTGTACATTGGCCTGGACTTCATGCACAACACACAATGATGTACCAAGGCCTGGCTTCCACATACAACATAGATTACTGTACAAAGCCTAGCTTCCACATACAACATGGACTGCTGTACTAAAGTCTCATTTCCACACAGAACATAGATTCAAATGAACACAAAATTAAGCTCTGTCAGCATGACTATTTCACTTAACACACAACACTAGACTCAAATGAGCTACAAACTGAGGTTAGACGCCACAGCCTTTACAGCTCTGTTCATCTCATTACACAACACTGGATTCAAATGAGCTACAAACTGAACTCCGCAACCACAGCTTTTTCAGCTCTGCTCGTCTCATTACACAACGCTAGACTCAAATGAGCAAAAACTTGAGCTTGGCCATCATGGTTTTTTTTTCCAGCTCTGCAAGCCTCAATGCAGAACAGTGACTCAGAAGAGCAGCCACTGAGTTTCACCACCATGCCCTTCTGCGATGTACTGGTGAAACGAAGCTTGACGTGTGTGTTTTTGTCTTGAACTTATTTGATACTGTTTCTCCAAGTCTGCCAAGACACTAGGTGCAGAGGAGTAATATGTCGTGTGTAATCATACCACACGTTAGTCACACTGTTCAGCTGTTTTTGTCTCACTGCCAGTCTCTGTGCCTGCAGATTGGTGTACCCAGCTCTTCGTTTTTACCCTCAATCTCACATCCTTTCATATATAGTTGGGTAGCGTTTAAGACATGGTTGTCAATGCCATGTTTGAAAATGACTTCTACACTCTTTGCACAAAGCCGGTGTCCGACCAACGCCAAACCCTGAATTAGATGCCTTGAACGGTGTTTCCAGTGGAGAAAAAGACACGAGGAATCTGGGGAAGATTCCGCTCTTAAACACAGCGCCAAAAAAGACGGAGGAGAAGGAGAAAAAGATAAGAAGAGCAAAAGAGAAAGAGACAAGGACGGTGAGAAAATGAGAGAAAGAGAGAGAAAGAGAGAAAAAAGAAAGAGAGGGAGGGAGGGAGGAAGGCAGAGAGAGATAGGGGAGGGAGAGAAGGTGGCAGACAGACAGATCGACCGACCGACTGAACGAGAGAGTTATGCATGCGCCATCTTAGTCCATTTAATTCAAGGTAAGTAAAAATGACAGCTTAGATTCCCTCCCACTTTACAGGGTAAAATTTACATCTGCCAGCACTGTAGTCTACAATGGGGAAAAAGTTACAAGACTCATCCAACAAATAATATGTGTATAAACATTTAGAAAATATCACATGACAATGATCAGTACCCTTCTGTATTCCTTCGATGTAACATTCGTTCTGAATGACAGATTCCCATCTGTTGGGAAGGTCCAAAATGTCCGTTGCTGGGTGATCAGAGTTGATCATCTAATAAACAGCATGAATGTCCTAAAAACGTAAAAGCCCAAATATTCCGTGATCTAATTACAAAACTACCAACAAATATAATAAAAGTCATTGCTATGACGTCACGCTAAGCACTGTCAGTTCCTGGCTCCGTTTAGCGCTGAAAAGCAGCGCACTTCCATCGAAATCGAAATTGAAGTTTGTAAAAAAAAAAAAATAAAAAAAAGAAAAGAAAAGTTTTGACGCAGATATTCAAAAACACTTCACAGTGTATGTGGGAAACAAGTCTTTCGAATGCTGCAGTTTTCAGGTGGATATCATTCTTTAAAAAAATTAAAGGACTAAATGATATTTAAAGCAGAGCATAGTCGGGGAAGTACAGCTGAAGCTACTGATGAGAAATATGTTCAAAAAGACAGATATTTTGATTAAGACCTTTAAGATCTTCAGTCTGACGCTCTCCCAACTGAGCTGTTCCGGCTGACTACTGATTAAGACAAGCGAACAACGTGAAAAGTGATCGTTCATGACACTGATACTTGTGAATCAGTTCAAGTGATTTTAACGACTAAATACGGAAAAAGACATCTTGCAGTAAGATAGGTCTCACACTGTCTTACTGAAGATCAAAAACGGACGTGCATCACAACTACAAACACTGTTAAACAGGTACAAATACACACGTACACATGCACGCACACACGCAAGCAAGCAAGCAAGCGCACGTGCGCGCACACACACACAACACACACTACTATTTTGATGAGAGGAATGGGAAAATCTGATTATGAGGACCGTAATTAAGGGATTCGAGGTACACCGAGAGAACCTGGCTATGGGCATGGTTTGTACCGACTCTTACCGAAACCTAACCCTCTTCACATCATTACCGATACCTCACCACTATCCATTACCAACGTCTGAGCGCAATTCAACAGTTACATACTCAGTGACCGACACTGCTGTCACAAGAAATGACTGAATGATAGTGGACTGAGTCGCCGACATTATCAATATGACTGTGCTGCTGTGAATATCCGCAGATGAACTCATGGAACGAACTCCCTGTCCACATTAGACATTCGACTTCAATCACTTCCTTCATATCCTCTCTCAAGTCTCATCTTTTTCGACTGTAATCTGTATGTTAGTAAATGTACACACGCCTGTTTGTGTGTGAGTACGAGTATGTTAATTATGTGTATATGTCGGTATGCATGATGGTGTATGTGTATCAGTGTTTGCTGTCTGTGTGTTATTGTGTATGCATGTGTTTAAAGAAGCGAAGTGTGTGTGTGTGTGTGTGTGTGTGTGTGTGTGTGTGTGTGTGTGTGTGTGTGTGTGTGTGTGTGTGTGTGTGTGTGTGTGATGTGTCTGTGTGTCTGTGTGTGTGTGTGTGTGTGTGTGTGTGTGTGTGTGTCTGTGTCCGTGTATGTGTCTGTGTGTGTGTCTGTGTGTGCGTATGTGTGTCTGTGTGTTGTGTTAGACAGTGTATTTCGTTTTGTTGTTGTTGTTGTTGTTTTTTTTTACTGACACAGGCATGGAAATGGAATAATAATGCTTTTTATTGCTTCCCTAATATTAAAGTATTATATTTTTATCACAGCGTCAAGGATTGACATGTATTTGCACTACGTGTGTCTGCCTTTGTCTTTCATCCTTTGTGAAATGCTTAGGGCTCTTGTGTGATAAGGAGATTTACAAGTAGTCAATCAAATTATCACTATTATTATTACTATTATCACTATTATTATTACTATGTTTATGTCCCGGATGACCAGTGGCCATCTCAAAACTAAACGAAACAGGATGTGTGGAATAACGACATTAAGGAAACAAAGTATCGACCAATATTAAAAAGTATGGCCATTTGCATTACGGAAAGGCTGCCTGCAATTTGATTATGCTGGAGACACGATGGACACAAAGGATTCTCTGAATGGTGTTAAGGAAGGCTCTTGCTTGTGGCACTTTCTGAGTGGAAACATGCGTGACTGCATATTCCTGCTTATATATAGCTGAATAATCTTCAAAGTGAATAGTCAAACTAACAACACTGTAATCATCGCATATTGTTGAAACTTGATGTCTACTTTGCCTATGACAGAACACGCTTCCTGCTAGTTCCTCTATCTCCTGATATCACAGATACCTTGGGAACTGCTTCCTGTCACAGGTATTGTTAACAGTTCTCGATTCGAGAGAAAAATGTCCATGTTTGTCACGCTCGTCCACTTACAAGTTAACTGATTCCATGATCAAACGTTTACAAGTGAAGGAACATGATGCTGAAGTCATACTAGAAACCACCCTTTATCCCGACAAATAACAAAGACAGAGCAAAACTAAAGGACACGCAACATTGCGGACCAGTCAGGTAGTTACGTCCCTTGATATTTATTATGTCCCTTGGATATTAAAAGTGTATGTTTTATTCTTTATCTCCCGATACGTTGAGCATGATTGTGACCTTCAAAGCTGGCCGTTCTCGTTCCAACGTACGCAGACTGTGTATATTATTGTTATCAATATTTTCTTTGTTTTTAGCATTCCAGTTACTATCCGATACGTGTATGTACACTGTTTTGTTCACACTGTACACAGTCCCGCATACTCCGTCTTCAGTGGGCGTTGAGGCTGGCCGTCTGTATGTTTCAATAAGCTACTGGAAACTGACAAGGATTACATTATCTTAAACGTGCATATTTGTTTTCCTGCGTGCGTATAGACACAAACTTTAAAGCACTAGCAGGTCTGCACACATATTCATCTGGGATATACGAAAAATCTCCAACTTTTACCCACCAGGCGGGAGGTGCCAAGGCAGTATCGAACCCAGACCTTCAAATCAGACGTCTTAAGCATTTGATTGTCGCGCCCATCAAAAATATAGTCTTGACATGTAATTCAGCTAAATATCAAGAATTTGTACATGCTAGTTACGAGACAGTCAGCTCGCTATACAGTTAGTTGTTGTCATCATTCCATTATAACGATATGAGACCTTGTTCATATACGGTCTGAGTGATGCGGTTATGACCAATAGCAATACAACCGGAAAAAAAAATTATCGGTCAATTCTACTCTGTGTGTGTGTGTGTGTGTGTGTGTGTGTGTGTGTGTGTGTTTGGCACACATTCATAACTTTTCCGCTCGACCAATACGAAAAAACTTCGGCTTTTTTTTTTCTTCAAAAGAAAGATTGAAAAAAAAAACCATTGTCGTGTGATCTTCGTCAGCCTGTCCACTGAGGTTTGTAGACTAGCCAGCTTGTTTGTGTGATAGGATATCACTTTTTCATCTCAAATGGAACGCTGTCGTGCCTTGCTGCCCCCAACCAGGCTTTGTCGTAGAGATAGTGGAAAACGAACATTCGCGTTATCTCTCTTCTGTTGGGGGGCCCCTGTTTGTACGGTTCTCTTGATAATTGAGCTGCAACAGTCTGCTTGATGAGTGATGGGGTTTCAGGAACATTGTTTTAGATGTTAACGATTAATTACGGTAACCAGAAAATGTGTTCCTGGGCATTTGATCTCGTGTACAATGTAAAGGCATTTCCGTTTATAGCAAGTATTGCAGGCAATGATATATACGGAAAGCCACACAAACTACCATCCTGTAATTTGCTACTTTGCCATAGTCAAATGATGAGGGTTGCGTCTCCATGACCCTGAGAGTTTTTACGGAGGAAGCTTCCTGTAGGATCTCGGAAGCCGGACAGGTCAAAAGGCAGAGACCCTGGCCAAAGGGTAGAGACCAGACAAAGGGTAGAAACACCGTCAAAGGTTAGAGGCCAGGCACAGAGCGATCCCTGGTCCTCCATGTCGAGAGCTGGGTACTGGGCTGGAAACGCGGTCCCGGAAAACTTGTTTAATACCGAAACCATATCAGCACAATCACAAAGCGATGTGTTTCATAAAGGATTCCTCTCCAATAGTGAAATCCTCCAGGATGCCTGTTCGCTGCCCATTTTAATGCCACAATCACTCTGGTAATGTCAGCTGAGTGTTTTATAGGTAATTTCCGCCTTCCTCATTTCAAGACCTTGCTGCTGTATTTTGTTTGTGTGTTTGTGTAGGTTCAAGGACTCTGTGTCATGATTGCTGGCAGATTTGGGCGGAGTGCATATGAAATTGTTCAAGGGCAATGAATCTGTCTTGAACAAACTGTAAACTCGATCATCTTTTTCTTGTTGTTTTTCATCCTCTCTCTCTCTCTCTCTCTCTCTCACATACACACACACACCACACACACACACACACACACACACACACACACACACACACACACACACACACACACACACACACACACACATATGCACGCACACAAAACACAAACGCATGCGAGAAGATAACAGGCTTGGTGGTCGTGTGCTGGCAGTGGTCTGGATTCCTTCAAGCTGGTTGTTATTTTAGAGATTTTAATTTAATTTGGACACCAGTCCATCTTGATCAAAGATGTTAGTCAAACCATCTGCTGCCGCTGCCATTAGGTGCATATATCGCCCGTACTGCTCTCTTCTCTTTTCATAAAACGCACTAAAAACTATCCCTCCTGCTCTGTGTGCATGCTCAGCTGCGGATGTGCGTGCGTGTCTGTGTGTGTATGGACACGCATGTTTGTGTGTGTGTGTGTATGACCGTGCTTGAGTATACGTGTGAATATGTGTGACCGTTCATGGACAGGAGAGGGAGGAAAGGAGGGAGAGGAGAGAGAGAGAGAGAGAGAGAGAGAGAGAGAGAGAGAGAGAGACAGACAGACAGACAGACAGAGACAGACAGAGACTAAGAGACCGACAGAGGGAAACAGAGAGAGACAGAGAAAGAGAGACAAATGCGAGAGCAGATATGAGCGCTTGTGCATGTGTTTGGGTGCCAACATGGACTATCAGGATTTCTTTTTCTTTATTTCAGGAGTTGTACTAATGTAGCTTAGGTTTCCTTCCTTTTCTTATCTACATTATAGATGATCCAAAGGTCGAAAGTGGTCGGTGTTTTGTTCGTATGAACTTTATTCAAGTCCGAAGATGAGTACAGTACATTTCCTCTTCATCAACTATTTCTCATGTCACCTGCAGTCACTCGTATTTTTCTTAACTAAAATGAAGTCAAATACATCAAAACTAGTCATAAAAACCAAAAGGACAAACAAACAAACAAAAAACAACCCAATGGTACTGCACTCTATCTCCATCAGTGATGTGTGTCACAATAGCACGTCACAACACGGTCCACAGCCTACCGCCAGCCATCTTGATACCAACCAACTGATGGAGAGACAAAGCAAAGAGCGCAACATGCACAAACTAAATTGCCGGAAACCAAACTGAAACGATGTCCGTCCAACAGGTTTTCAAGAAACAATAATTTCTGTTTTGCCTAAAGATGGTCCGTCAAACCAGTCGAATCTCCCTCCCGCCCCTCTCTCTCTCCCTCTCTAAAAAAAAAGGTTATTTATTCTGTTACATTAACCACAATAAACATTAAAAGGACGTAACATTCCTCCTGCAAACAAAAATAATTGTGCCTTCACCCTGCAACATCGAATCTGTTTCCCTGTAATGATAGCAACGCTGAATCGAGTTTCCAAATGGTGTGACTGTAAGGTATAGGGATGAGACCTTTTAAGGTGGAATGGAGCAGAGACTAAGCAGATCGAGGTTTGATATGGAACTGATGCGTTGGATTGATGACGGGAAGCAGAGACACGTAGAGAAGACTGGAAACAAGGTCTGTCGCATTCGGTTTAGATGTTATCGTTCTGCTGATTGTTATAACGTGTAACTTTGTCCCATTTTGTGGGAGCGCTAAATGTAAAAAAAACATGCAAGTGCGTATCTATTACTCTCGAAAATAAGGAAGGGCTGCCTTATCTGTGATATCGACACCTCTCTATACCACAGAGATTACAGAAGTGAATAACGCTGTTGTGTCATTAAACTAGTTTGAATTCCATTTTATTACAGATTTCTGTTATTAGCGAAATAGAAAAACAAGCAATCAAATTCAATATAACTCTAAAGGGAGAAGCTGATGATTAGAAATTGCCCATGACTGAAGCAGAAAAAAGAGATAAAAAACAAAACAACAAAAACAAAACAAAACAAAAAACCCGTTTTGGGTAAAAAAAAAAAAAAAAGGTGCAAATAGGAGCAAACCATCGCACAGACTTTCATATCAATTTCTTTTGTTATAATGGATTTATCAAGTAAAACTCAGGCTACTCTCCACTTTGACAGCGCGTCGCGCCGCAGTGCAGCGCCACCTTTTTTTTTTTAACCAAAACTTCAGAAACGCAAGAAGGCTGATTGGCCTTCGAGGGGAGGGACCTGGGAAATCAACATATCCCTCCAATATTTGCAATGTAATTAATCCAGGAAGAATGTTTAACTTCTCTCAGCGTTAATTTAGGGTATAAAGCCGTTAATAATAATAATCATGATAATAATAACGATAATAAAAATAATGATGATTAAATAAAATAATACCAAAAGAAATCGATGCTGAGATAGCACAGGCTGGAATCAATACTAAAACTATCATAGGCTGGAAATGAACTGAGCTGTCAATCCATTTTCATTTGTCTTCTATAGGGCAAGACGGTGTGCGACAGACAGACAGGCAGACAGACAGAGAGGAGGGAGGGAGGGAGGGAGAGAGAGAGAGAGAGAGAGAGAGAGAGAGAGAGAGAGAGAGAGAGAGAGAGATACAGACAGACAGGCAGACATTCTCTCATCATTCTTAAATTAATCAAGACAAAAAGCTACTCAGCTGTTACTTTAAAAGCCAGTACCAAACTCCACATACATGTAATTCAGGTAATTTGCTTTCAAATACTAAAGCTATTAACATCAGAGACAGCGACAGAGAGACAGAGAGAGAGAGAGAGAGGACAGAGACAAAGACACACAGAGAGAGAGTGTCTTTTCAGGTTTTTGTTTTTCAAATGGAATCATCACACCAGGGTTTTGTAACTCCAGTGTCAATCGTGAGACGCAGCAGTCGTACAAAAGTAACACACACACGCGCACATAGAGAAAGAAAGAGAGAGAGAGAGAGAGAGAGAGAGAGAGAGAGAGAGAG
>CM060315.1:55406634-55421634 GCA_030674185.1 Monoplex corrugatus
AATATATTCCAGACAGGAACACAATATAAGTGTATCACATTACAGGTGTCAATCATGGCACGGCGGACAGTCCCAGAGAAGAGAACGATGCTACAAATCGATAAAAAAAAAAAAAGAAAGAAACAGGAAGAGAGAGATGGGGGGAAAAAAAACAAGAAGAAATTGAAAAGAATAGAAAAAGAAGATTAAGCATTTAAAGGGAAGAAGAACCGGAGGAAGGAGAACTTTTTGATGTAATTTATTTCAGACTTATAAAACATGATTCAGTCCTCTGTGCCAATCATGAAACTAGGCATGGCGCACAGAGAGAGAGAGAGAGAGAGAGAGAGAGAGAGAGAGAGAGAGAGAGAGAGACAGAGAGAGGGAGAGAGAGAGAGAGAAAGAGAGAGAGAACGAGAGAACGAGAGAGAGAGAAAGAGAGAGAGAGACAGACAGAGAATGAGAGAGAGACTTAGAGAAAGAGAGAGAGAAAGAGAGAGACACACACAGACGGACAGACACACACACACGTAGATTTCATTTGAACACTTTAATCACTGGACACACAGTTTTATGATGAACTAACATCATGAAATGTAACCCTTGGAGATAATAACTGTACGTACAACATTAGTTAATCTGACCAACAACAACAACAAAAAAATGAACGTTCAATACATCTAAATAACAAAACGTAAATAAATAAATAGATACAGTCTAATCATTTAGTCCTTAATATATTTACAAATCATATTCTGGGAACGCAAATAGGAGATCACAATCTCAGTTCAGCAATTTATCGCGTGTGTAGACGAGTGTCTACATACTTAGTCATTTACACAGACAAGTACAGGAACTGCTTGTGCTGCCTGTACTTGCCTTGAATTGTGTTGCAGAAATGAGTCAGTTGGTGGCGTCATAATACTCACGAGGCCTTGGTACAAAGGTAGTTAACTGGGGCAGACAGGGGTGGCCTGACAGGGGGAGGTGGGAAGCAGAGAGTATGGTTGTGGCAATTCTGGTCTAGAAGACGTGTACCAGCATTCCTTACCAACGTAACGACTTCGAATATGCTCCCATCTAAATTCTGCACCAGGAACTTTTCGAACCAGAGCAAGTGTGTCATTTTCAAAGTACCTCCTAAGGAAGATGCATCCTGTGTGTGTCTAACACAACTGATACCTTACGTGAACTGCACGCCCCCATCCCTTCTTCCTTGATAAAAACCTTACAAGGTTCGAGTCCAGACAGCAAGACACGACTGCTGTACATTTTTAGCATACGCCTACATAGTTGTTCTCGATGGGATTGAGTAAACAGGACTGAGTAAACAGAATTCATCACTGCTGGTGGATGTGAAAATTTGACCAAGAGGGACACATCGTGCGTAGACGTCACGCATAGCTGGATCTTGAACAACTCGGAGGTACAGGTAGTCTGCTAGGGAAAAAGACATGCATGATGCGACGGCCAGCTGATCAGAGACGATGGACACGGTAAACATGTAGGCAAACATCGGGCTTCCAATCGGGTTCGATCCGCCCAGACACCTCCTCCTGGTAGGTAAACAGTGGAATTTTTCCGATGTCCCAGGTCAACATGTGTGCAGAGCTGCCAGTGCTTAAACCCCTTTGTGTGCATACGCACGCAGAACATCAAATATGTACGATAAAGATCCTGTAA
Organism: Monoplex corrugatus; assembly: GCA_030674185.1. Classification (NCBI taxonomy): domain Eukaryota; kingdom Metazoa; phylum Mollusca; class Gastropoda; order Littorinimorpha; family Ranellidae; genus Monoplex; species Monoplex corrugatus. The sequence continues at coordinate 55,408,297 of CM060315.1, forward strand.
GTCATGAAGATTTATTTCATCATCATCATCATGAGTCATCTCTACCTTCCAGAGGTCGAAGTGCTATGGCTGTCCATTGTGTCCTGTCTTACGATCTGTGCATGCAGCCAGCCAAGTTGTCACTTGTCCAATCCTTGTTGTCGCCTGTCCATTTTCTTCTTTGGTGTTCTCTTGTTCTTTTCCCGTTCACGCTTCCAACTAGGATGGTACTGGGAATTTATTCATGTTGCATTATATGACCGAAATATGAAAGCTTTTGTTGGTTGTTGCTGTTGCTGGAAGAAGTTATTTTCGCACAGCAAGTTGTTGCTGTATGGCAACATTTGTTATTCTGTAAGACCCTTCATTCTACCTAGTTTTCTTAATGTTCACATTTCCAATGCTTCGTGTACATTTTCAATGGCTTTATACACTGTCCGTGTCTCAGCTCCTAAAGTACTATATGCAATACATAGCAGTTAATCAATTTCAATTTTTAGTTGAAACTATATTTCTTTGGAAGTGATGATTTTCTTATTCTTAAAAATGTCGCTTTTGCTTGGTGACTTCTTGTTCACACTGGTCATCCTGGCTTATCATTTGTCCTAAGTATTTGAATCTTTGTACATGCTCTAATTCCTGACCATTGTACATTCGTTTCCATGTTTTCAGTCCCGCTCATTATCAGTTTTTGCTTTCTTGACATTCATCTGCAATTTTTCTTTTCGTCTGCTAGTAACGATGTACTGTCGGTATAGCAGAAGTTTTTGATACTCATCCCAGTGACAGACAGTAAGGCCCTCAAGTTCCTGTGACTTTCAGAATATGAAATCCGTTTACATATTGAATAAATGAGGGGACAGAATACAACCCTGTCTCACAACTCACTGAACCTACGAAGGATATGAAATTTCCTGGTCTATTCTGATGGCTTTTTGATTGTTCGTTTGTTTCTTTCTTTGTTTGTCTGTCTGTTTGTTTGTTTGTTTGTTTTGGTTCCAGTACAATTCAAAGATTATCAGCATGTCTTTTCCGTCTGTTCCAGCTCTCTCTAAGCAAGCGATGAGCTCCTTGTGTCGCACCCGGCTGAACGCTTTGGTATAATCTATGAAACAGACGTACAGCTCCTTTTGTGATTCTAGTTGCGTTTGAGCCAAGATGTTGAAACAGAATATACCTTCTCTCGCTCCGTTGTTTGCTCTAAAACCAAACTGTTCATCCTGTTCATGCTTTTGAAGATGACTTTAAGATTTTCATTGTGTGCGCGCGTATATTTATCAGGTTAGAAAAATAAACACCCTAACCTGAATAAATGGTTTTGGTTGTACGGGGGAAATTGACCTGCGCGTGTTTGACATGTGGACATCTTGTATGTTTTACCCATGCTACACTTGCGTAACCCATGTGCACACACAGTAAGCTTACACAAACAATTCCCCTACCTCTTGGATGACACTGCTGCGTTAACACAGAACAGGGGGTGGGGAGAAGGTAAACAGATGAAGATCAGGGGAAGAGTGTGGAAAAGGGGGTAGGGGGAGTTGTATCACGTGTTTTCCTTCTGCACGTTCATCCCATGTTTCTAATGATGTAGAGCGGTAATGTGTACTGTGTGCTGGAAATTGCCACCTTTAACTAAGGAAAGACTCCCGATACGTAGGCCCCTACATAACGTCTGCAATCGAATCTGTTTATTTATTTTCTCTCTCTCTCTCTCTCTCTCTCTCACACAACACACACACACACACACACACACACACACACACACACACACACACACACACACACACATCACGTTCTTACCTGAATCGCTTTCAATCTTAGTCTGTTTATTATGATTTTGCTACACGAGAATGAAAATTCACGAAACAGTCCGAGTCCCAACAGCCAATAAACCGATGGGATCTGTGTTTTCTCTGAGTGGCATATGTTTGCCCTTCGACAAGAGATATCATAACACTGCACACGCTGGCTTTACACTTCTGTCGCATTCTAGTTTTTTGTGTGTTGCTTCCTGGCCGTGTGGTTTAGAAAGAGCAATCCCAATATTCAACACAAAATCGTGTATTCCAGTGGTCAGAGAAGGAGATAAAGATGAACTGGCAACAGAACATTGACCAGTACCTGTGATTAGAGAACCACTTCTGGACCGATGTGCATGCTTCCGTCAAAAACAGAATTTTTTGATCGATTGGCACAGAGGTAGTGCTCCCATTATTCAGTATGTATGCTTGGGTTTGCAGGACTGTTTAAAAAACTGTATGTCGCCTCTGGTTAATGCATGGGTACATGGGTTCAAAGCTGGAGAAGGAAAAGCTATGAGAGGGAGGAGATGGGTGCAGTCCTTATAATGCTGGACTTGAAATAAGTTGGGGTCTCTATCATCTTACTTCCCTACAATCTCAGGATTATGGGGAGACCAAGTCCAATCTTTAGAGCTTTCTGACTGCTGCATGTGTCTACAGACGTAGGGATCACCACGTTGATTACTGGTAAAACACATTCCTTTATTTGTTGTGGCCACTGACTACTCAAGTGACAAATACGAAAGTGATCCCGTAGGTACCAGACTCCAATCATTCATTTGTTGCTTCACCATCTGACTCTCAGTCATTTGTGGTGACATTTGTAGCGAAACGCATCAACCGCACATTGTGAATCTGTTTCAGTCAACGGAAACTTCTGTAATTTTCCCTTTTCTGCGATGTCTGCGATACCTTTTAGGAATGGAACTAAGTTTACAGCGTACATAAAATCAATGCCCAGAAAAAATACTTTCTAGTTATTATATTCAGTCCGCTACATCCAGCACATTATGTTCAATCCGCTACATCCAGCACAGTGTTCCAGAAACCCAAATTCCCATAAAAAAAACTGTGGCAGCTTTAATTCTCAAGAGGACTGAATAAGCAAGGACCCCCAACAGAAGAGAGATAATACAAATGTTCCTTTTCTGTTTGCTTCCACGGTACAGACTGGTTATGAGAAGGGGAGAGGAAAACAAGACATTAAGACTGTATCGGGGTGGGGTGGAGGGCGCAGATGAAAGGGCGATAACCTATCATACAAACAAGCTGATCAATATGCAAACCTCAATAGGCAGGCTGCTGGGCTACAAAACTACTTTTCAATCTCTCTTTTTAAAAAAAAAGGAAACTGTTTCATATCGATATGAGAGAAATCTGTGTCTCTGCATGTGTCTGTATGCCTATGACAAAAGTGTGTTAGCGGGATTTTCCCCCGTTGTTTCTGGATGGATCTTAAGGATCTTAACCACACTTGGGTAAAAAGCATGGACTATTGAGGAATCGCAAGATCGTACGTTTGGAAGTCATGGTGCCATAGTCAAGATCACACGGAACAAAAAGAGCCCAGCGTCAACACTGTTTGAGGAAGTTATGTATACAGAACATTAAAATGAACTTCTTGAAAAAAATCAGTTCCTGTTTTCTCTGTTTGTTTTGTTTTGTTTGTTTTGTTTTGGACAGTCTACCACTGACCTTTCTTCATGCCACGTTTTATTACATCTGATATATCTGAAGCTTCATCAAGGTCAAAGAGACCTTGAGAAGTACAAAACCAGGATTTTCTATGATGAAAAATGGAATGAAAAATGGATACTGCTGAAATGGCTCGACCATCTTATCTTCTTCTTCCATTTGCTTTTTTCTTCTTCTTCAAATCCATGAGATACAATGAACTATACTGTTGTCCAAATAATAGCTGTGCTGATGTATTTTCTGAGCTGCGTGGAGTTTGGTAATGAGAACAGCGTGTGTTATATGGATATTTGCTTTTGGCCTGTTCGCTGCCTCTCTGAATGCTTTAATCATCCCGGTGGAGTCAGCATGGTGCTTTACAGGCCCCTTCCTCCACTCCATCCCCATTTCAAGATCTTGCCAACGGATAGGGTTTTGCGCAGGCGCTAGGAGGCTACCTGATGATTGCCGGCAAATCTGGAATTGTCCGGGTGCCATAAATCCATTTAACAAATTCTGAACTGTTGTATCTTTCAGACCATTTACATGTTTTCTGTGACTGGCGACTTGATAATAATATCTGAAAATCTGCTTTTATTATGAATGACACAGATACAGCACTTCACTTCCTCTCTCATTCCCCCGTCTTTCTGTGATGTACACATGTAGAAACGGAACGTAGAATGCAGTTGTATCCCTTGCCAGATCTGCGCATGTGCACAAAATATCAGGTCTGCCAACTTGTCAACAGCCAATGTAACAAAGAGAAGACTTAAGCTATTCATCCTCATCTTGGTCTCATGATTATTCTAATTTTTGTGAGTGCCAGACATCAGACAAATCACAACTATCTCGTTCTCTTTATATGCCTCACTCTGCTTTGTTTTTCAAGGTAATTGACGTTGAGCAAACAAACATGTATTTTCATTCCGCTCTCTCTCTCTCACTCACACACACACACGCACACACGCTCTCTCTCTTTCTCCTGTCTCTCTCTCTCTCTTTCTCTCTCTCTCGCACACACACACACACACACACACACACACACACACACACACACACCACGCACGCACGCACACATACAGGCACGCACGCACGCACGCACGCACGCACGCACGCACGCAAAACGTGCACAGAGAAAACGAAAGCACAATGGTACCACTAAACCCTGCCCCTCCTCTTCCCTCGCACTCCAATATCCTTTAATCAGTGCGATCTAAGACTGTTTTCAATCAGTCAGCATATGTTAAAAAAAAAAAGAAGAAAAAAAAAGGAATGTCTTAGACTATTCAGAAGAGTGCCATGTACAGATCTGACATGAGGATACATTTGGTGTGTGACACCGCTCATGGCCGACTTGTAAAACTCATGCACACGAACAGACAAGCTAAGAGAAACAATCTCCCTTCCATACTGCTGACATTGCTGCCGTTTAGCAGAGATGAGTGGAGAAGGGGTTAAGCGAAGAGGATGGAGATCAGGTGACGGGAGGGGATAGAAGATGGAAGAGACACTCTAGGAACTTGCTTTTCTGCTTCAAGTTCATGGCATGGTGAAAGACGCAAAGATGCAGTCTGCAACTTAACTATGCTGGAATGGTGTATGGCGAAACGGGCTGTATCCAATTTCACTGCTGGTTAATTCCAAAGTTATTCAGTTGTGTAGCTTTTTGTCATACATGCATACAAACACATAATCAAACTGCACCTGTTTTGTTTGCTGTATCAAAAATATGGAAACCTTCCACATCTGTCCAAAAATGTTCTGTTCTGGTGTGTGTGTGTGTGTGTGTGTGTGTGTGTGTGTGTGTGTGTGTGTGTGTGTGTGTGTGTGTGTGTGTGTGTGTGTGTGTGTGTGTGTGTGTGTGTGTGTGTTGTGTGTGTGTGTTTGTGTTCTTAACTAATGAGATCAACCACACCTGAACGTTAACTATTTTTTTCAATAACAATCTAAACTAGACATGCGCATGATGTGTTGTACGGTATCCTTTCATGATAAATATTCATGCTTTTTCGGGGGGAGGGGGGTGCTGCAAAAGTGACCAGGAGTGTGAACATGCATACATACACCCACCCTTTGCCTGGGAATGATGTGAACCTTGTTTTCTAATGCAGAATGACAGTCAATAAATCTAGTGTGAAGAAGGGACACACATTAAGAATGTCTGTTCATGTTATATAGCCCTGCATAATACGCCAGAAACACTCAAGTGGCATGGATTTGTTCTTTGCATGTGGATCATTCAATTACTATAAAAGTTGGCTTTAAGTCTTCTGTTCCCCACTCTCCCCCTCCCCCTGCTTATCCCTCTTCCTCATCCTCTTGCATCGTTCTTGTGCCATTACCCCCACGGTGCTTATTTCGGCTCTACAACACACTTCCAGCCCAATCGAAATTGAAGTCATCATCATGGCAGGGCATAAATGATCGCAGAATCTGTGTCAATTTTCCTCAGTTCTGTATTAATGAGAATGGGGATGATACTGATCATGTTATAAAGTTTCATCTCTGATTGAGAATGCATGACAGGGCTGTGCTCTCTGCGCTTGCTTTCATAATACATACCATGATATATCCTGGCATCAAACGGGCCCGAGAGATTCAGACACGTGCGACGTTGGTGAGAAGATTTGACGTACCACATAGCAAGCTTGCCAGTGTACAAAATCCGATAGGCAGGCATTTGCTTCCCCCCCCCCCCCCCCAATCTCTCCCATTCAAAAAAAACAAAAACGTATCGAGCAAAGTGGTGTGTGTGTGTGTGTGTGTGTGTGTGTGTGTGTGTGTGTGTGTGTGTGTGTGTGTGTGTGTGTGTGTGTGTGTGTGTGTGTGTGTGTGTGTACTTGCGCGTGTGTGTGTACTTGCGCGTGTGTGTGTATGTATGTGTCATAGACAGAGAGAAAGACAATCTAACAGAAAAAGAGACAAAATAACAAGAACAAAATTTGTTACCAGGGCTTTCCGAACTATAAAGAGAGACGAACAAGCATCTAGATCTTTACTGTATTACACACACCATAATTATGAGCTGTGGTATTACACACACAATTGTCTTCCACACACTGTATGTGAGCAATTTTCCGCGTCAGCGTTGTGAAATGTGTATGACCGCAAGAACTTAACTGTTACTAACCCTAACCCCTAACTAGAAGTCTCGTAATTAACTTTATTGTACTGGATGCATGTCGATATTTTTTGGTCTTTCGCATAGTCTGTGTCAGCTGGAATGACAACTGTCTATTTAAAAGTCACAATAGTTAACACACACACACACACATACACACACACCTTAGTGTAGAGGCAAGGGGTGTACCTCTTTTAATACCTAAGGACATAACTGTTAATGTGGATAAATGTTACAAAATTACCTAAAAACATTTTTCTGTGATAATTTCTTATCAGGAAGAGATGATGATTATCATGGCTTGATCGTCTTGTCTCTTCATTCGTAAACAGTCATGCTTAATCAAAAAAATATTTAAAAACATATGTAGACTGCTATCATCATGTTTACATTTGAAATAAAAGAACCTTTTCAGCCAAGATAAAAAAAAAATTGTCTGGTTACATGGTCGGCTGTGCGGGGAGTAGATAAGCGAGCAGAACACTGCAGCTTCCTTCTGAATTGAAAACACTGTTACCAATATTTATGACAGGAAGAAGGGTATATTCAAGTGTGTATTTTACAATGCACAATATAAAGTTGAATATCTAATAATGATTTTGATGTTGTGTTAAAATTTGTGAATGATCAATTGTTCAGCTTTACTACAGCAAGGTTATCCTGAGAGTACTGGTCTCATTACGATTGCTGCTAGTGATTATTCTGTCATCTGATGTGACTGAAACATCTGTAACTGATGTACATGTAACATGGACAATGGTCAGACGTTGCCTATGGTAGGGGTGGGGTAATGGTAACGTTATGATCTGCATGGCACTTCTGGTGTGTGGTGTTTTACTGACCTAACCAACAATACTGAAAAAAACAAGAAACACCTGAACAGGAACGACATGTCACTCTGTTTCAATTTCTCAAAATAACGTTTCCACAGCCACTGGTGCCATTTGATGGAGTAGATAAAAAACGATCATGGTACAAGCCTCAAGTTTGCACATAAGCCCCATGAGTTGGCATGACAACGAGAACACGTCCTTAATCAAGGAGAATGAAAACACATAGTTAATGAGAACGCGAACGCATACCTAATTATCGAGAACGAGAACGCGTATCTAAATATCGAGGATAAGAATGCGTACACATTAACGAGAACGCATACTAAATTAACAAGAACGCGTACTTAATTAACGAGAATGAGAACGCTTCTCAATTAACGATGTCGAGAATGCGTAGGCCTACTTTATCAACGAGAACAAGTACGCGTACTTAATGAATGAGGGAAGAGAAAACGTACTTAAACAAGATAAGAGAACATGCACTTAATCAACAAGACAAGAGCACACATACTTCATTAATGAGAACGAGAACGCGTCCTTAAATAACCAGACAAGACAGGCGAAATTTTTTGACCAAGTAGTATTTGTCAATCGTAAATAACAGACAACAAAACAGAAATCGACTTACGACACAAACAACAGATCTGATAACTCTCCTCATATTTTGTGCAGATGAGAAGATAACTCTTCCTATGGAATTATCATTATCATTATTGTTTAAAGCCAAGCCGATAGCCAAGACCATATCAGGGCTATAACCACGATTCTCCAGCTCACCAAAACACTGGTGAAGGTGTCACATGACATGACTGCTATCACACGCAAAGGTGACAGAAGCAGGATGATTGGCACATTAATTAAGGTGGTCTGTAAATAGGTCAGTGTTGAGCCTGATGGCTTTTAGACTGACTGCAGAACATGGAGGAGTGAACGTGACTGTTGGGTGAATGGCTGGGATTTGTCGGTGACCTCTCTGTGTTTCCTGTCATGCCTGTCTGTCTCCATCCATCAACACAGTTCCTGCACAGAGACACTTTCTGTCCCCGACACACCTGTTCTGTGACCCAGACTTTATTGTCACACACACATACATACACAAACATACACAGACGCACACGCACGCATGCACATGTAAATACACGCACATGCACACACGCACCTCTCTCTCTCTCTCTCTCCCTCTCACACACTCACATAAGCATATACATAAACACACACACGAACACACATGCACACACATTGTGTGCGTTGTATGTGCCTGTGTGCAAGCGTGTGTGCGTGTGCCTGTATATGTGTGTGTTCGCGCGCGCGCGCGTGTATGTGCATTTATGTGTGCGAGAAAGAGTGTGCATGCGTGCGTACGTGCGTGCGTGCGTGTGTGTGTGTGCGTGCGTGCGTGCGTGCGTGCGCGCGCGCGTGCGTGTGTGTGTGTGTGTTGTCATGATATGTGGCACTCTGTCTCTGTCACAACAGAATTTCTTTATAAACAAGAAACTGTTGTTCTCCCACCCCCACCCTCACCCCCACGGGAACAGAGTTTCTTTTGCATAAGCGAAACATTTATGCTATTGAGGTTAACGAAAAAAGGTGAGTGTAAAACATGTTTTTATGGAGCTCACTTTCATGCAATAACAGAGAGCACCCTTTTCTCTTGTTTACTTTGTGTGTGTGTTCGCGCACGCGCAAGCGTGTGTGTATGTGTTGTGTGTGTGTGGTGTGTGTGTGTGTGTGTGTGTGTGTGTGTGTGTGTGTTGTTGTGTGTTGTGTGTGTGTGGTGTGTGTTGTGAGTTGTGTCTGTGTGTACGTGCGAGCGTGTTTTGAGTTGGAGGAATGTAATGAAGCGTGAAGGCTTTGTGCGTTTGTGGCTTGTGTGCGTTGAGTACAAAGGTCTCTCTCTCTTTCTCTGTTGTGTGTGTGTGTGTGTGTGTGTGTGTGTGCGCGCGCATGTGTGTGTGGTGAAAATATATGAGTGAAAATGTGTGTGTGGGCGTGTGTGTGTGCGTGTGTATGTGTGTGAATGCATGCGTATGTGGCCCATGTGTACACAGGATAGAGCGCAATTTTACATATGTTTGCGTGAGTGTGCGTTTTAAGAATGGACAGTGAAGTGCTAACACGGCGGGTGTGATCTATACAGCCCTACAGCACACATACGCCAATACCATAAGTGCTGCAGGCATCATTACATCACATGACGTCAATGGCCACCCAGCGCTCTACACCCCCATTGTTTTCCTGCAACCGCCAGTCAATTAACGAGCTGTAGGAGACCTGTGGTGGGATGAATGCTCCAGGACGAGGAAGACCTCCCCAAACCGTCTGGAACGCGGCTGTTGGAACCCGTGCGGAAATGAGATTACTATAAAAAAAAAAAGTGTCACTGCTCAGGGACAAAAATCACCTTCTTGGCCCGGCGGCTGGACCCCCGTGGTACAAACACCGTCACAGACTAGGATGTCGCAAGATCCTAAAGTAACTAAGGAACTCATCTAGTCTTTAATGTCGTCATCATAATGTCAATAGCCCCCATCGGCTCTCTCCGTTGTTTCCAGCTTATTGTTACTGTTATTTCTGTTTAAAGCCCAGCCGACTGAGTAGAGCTATATTAGGGCAACAACTGCTTCAATAAACACACAAAACTTCAATCGGAAGAGAGAGAGAGAGAGAGAGAGGAGAGAGAGAGAGAGAGAGAGAGACAGAGACAGAGACAGAGAGACAGAGACAGAGAGACAGAGAGAGAGAGAGAGAGAGAGAGAGAGAGAGAGAGAGAATTAAGTACACATATCAATGCACATAATCTGAGGAGATGCTCCTGGTGCTGACCACTATGTCCAATTTATCGCACAGGGGATTTAAAAAACATACCTGAATACAAATTTAATCATAACTAAGGACACTGAAATGTATGTAAAAATGGGCCTAAATTACCCAAAACTGCTTTCGTATATCTCATTTCCCTAGCGCCAAAATTGCAACTGATGCATGTACCCAATTATCAGTCCTAATAGAAAGTACGTATGACTTTATCGAACACATACGGGTGAATGGACCAGCAAGGCAGAAAATGATAGGAAAAATTATGAAGAAAGAAACAAAGAGAGTAACAGAAAAGATGAAATTTCTAGCACAGAATTCCTAGAAGGTGGGGTTACTATTTATACCGAAAGAGCCCCCGGCATCCTAACTGGGGATTTCGAGCTTATGACAGAAGTAAAGTATCAGTTGATAAACTGCTGTCTTCGATTCTCTAATTTGCTTAGATAGGTCTTCACTGCAGTGGATATGTTTTTCATTTTAAAACGAGTAAATTTAAGTAATAACATAAGTCCAAAGAAACGAAGAAAAACGACAAAAAATGTGTGGAGTCACAACTTCTTCGTCAAACTGAAGAATAGTCCATGTCCTTGAATTTTGCTCCTTTTAACACATTCCACGTCCAGAAATCGTCTTTTTCAATGTCTTGCTCTTTAGAAGTCCAATGATATATTTCTACCATTACACGATTGCTGTTTTTTTTATTTTATTATTATTGTTTTGTAAGCCACGCGCTCATGGGGTTCTGTGGATCTCTGATTCTTGTTCCACTCACAAGAATTATCCAATTCTGTTCTACTCAAAAGAGCGTTGTATCATTCTGTCAAGGACACGACGTTCCACAAAATGTTTCAATATCCTTAAATGTGGATTCAGTTCACATCATATGAATGTGACTAGTTCTGCCTTGTTCACAATTATGATATTGTATAGCGCTGTACTGGATTGTATTATGCTTCCTTGTTGTACGGATTGTGTTGTTTTTCGCTGTGTTATATTGTACTATTTCGTGCAGTATTTTGTCACAATCCATGGCAGAATTACGCCTTTGGGGCTAACGAGAAAAACTATTGTCAATAATCTTGTTTTCGTGGATCTCAGATGCATGCAGATTCACGTAGCACTTTTCTGTCTTCTGTGTGTGTGTGCACCGCGCGCGCGCGTGTGTGTGTCTCCTCTACATGCCCTTCTTCATTGTTCCCTTTTTATAAATATCATCTACTTGATCTACATGAACTGTACTGTCAGTATGCTTGTCTTTCAATGGACAATGCAAACATTTCATTAACTTTTTACAAGTCATTGTGCGTGAGTTTTTCTATACACAAGTATACACTTATGTTCACATCTTTACCTCCCCCCCCCCCCCCATTACATGTCTCTGTATCTATCTATCTACCTATCTATCTATCTTTTATCCGTCTACCTTCTGTCTGTCAGTCAGTCAGTCAGTCTGTCTGTATGTCTATCTGTCTGTCAGTCTGTCTGTCTGTCTGTCTATCTGCTCTTGCCATATTCTCTCTACTCCAAGCATCTCAGCTTTTGTTCAAGATGAAATATGTACGAAATATCTTGATGGTAACGGCACTTAACTTACCTATGCACATCTCTGCTACAATTATTAAACGGTTACTGTACTTTGCAATATCAGCGGGAAAATTCTTTCTGTGGAATCCTAGGGATGGTTTTGGTGCATTAATTTCAATCTTTATATTAAATCGTTGTCAACTTTTTCTGAAACAAATTTCCATACCTTAGAACAGAAAATGAAAAAACAAATGTTCAATGAAATATGTTTTTATCATGACAGTGCAAACAGTTTGTACTATCAGCAAGTCCAATTTTATTTAAGATTATGTTTGACGGATATATTATCATCATCGTCAAGTGCCCTGCCGCATGGCGTTGGCGATCATGGCCGTCCACATACATCTACCCTTTGTTGCCGCAAGCATATCTTCCACCCTCTCTGTCCTCAGCCACCCTGCAAGTCCGTCTAACATTTTTCCTGGGTCTACTTGGTGCTCTCCTTCCCTCCAGCTTTCCTGTTGTGACCAGGTGCTCTAATTTCCCTTTCCTCATAAAATGTCCTATAAATGGTGCCTGTCTTTTCCTAATCTTCTTTATCAATGATCTCGTTGTGTCTGCCTCCATCAAGACTGTCTCGTTTGTTTTCTTTGCTGTCCATGGAACTCTCAACATTTTTCTTAGAAACCACATCTTGGCTGCCTCAATCTTGTTCTGGCTTGCTTGTTGACTGTCCACGCCTCACAACGTTAACATTATCTGTTCTATATAACATTCAAGAATTCTCTTCTGATGTTAATTGGTAGGCATTTGTTGGCTAGAATGCTTTTCATCTTCTTGAATGCTGTTCTGGCTTGGCCGATTCTGCTGGCTATTTGTGATGTACATCTGCCGTCTGGTGAGATGATCGTTCCCAGATATTTAAACTTATCAACCTGTCTCAAGATTGTGTGCTGTTTGCTGTTATTTTACATGAGGGGATTTCATGTTTTTAACTGATTACCATGACTTCAGTCTTCTTGCAATTTAGCTCCAACTGACGGACATATATCATGTGATATCTTCCCCGTCTAGTTCTCTTAAGTCGTACTTCTGATGCTATTTTCTGTACAACAAGTCAGTGCTTTTCGTAGTAAACTGTCCATCACATTGCGTGACTGCCAAATGAGCTTAAGTTGAAGCTCAACTGACTGTGAGTCTGTCAACCGTTTATCATTACACATTTGTGATGGTTAGTTCAACAGACGAGGGTACTCGTTTCACTCTACAACAGAGTTGCATGGATCACCACACGACTCCGAAACATTGAGCAAAAGCAAGCAAAGAAAACTTACATTTTGCACAAAGCAAACACCAACAATAGCATCAGCAGCAAAACAAAGCAGCACGGGTAGGATGAGAGAGGAACCGAAGGTACAACAGATATAGAGGAGAGAGCGCAGAGAAGGAAACAGAGAGAGAGAGAGAGAGACAGACAGACAGACAGAGAGACAGACAGACAGACAGACAGAGAGACAGAGACAGAGAGACAGAGAGACAGAAACAGAGACAGAGAGGATGTACGAAAATATTTACGTCACAT
>CM060315.1:55429134-55434134 GCA_030674185.1 Monoplex corrugatus
CACACACACACACACAAACTTATAAACAAACAAACACCGCTCGCTGACAAACACGTACGTACGCACGCACACCCCACACCCCCAACCACACACTCAAAGTTTTGAATCTGCCGTTCAGTCATGCTTTTTTTTAATATATTTCAGCTCTTGTTCTTATGTTTCTAATTGTGTTAATTTATTGCCTTATCTGTACATCAATCGTGCAATCTGTTTGAGAAATTTTCAATTAACCTTTTCATAAAGTGCGTGCATGTTTTTGCCTCTGCGTATTTGAAGCTTCTAAATTACAACTGACTGCCATTTTCAAGGAGGTGACGGTTTTTGTTGTTGTTGTTGTTGTTGAAATTTTAGCCCTTCTTCACAGTGTCAGATCTTACGCAAACGTTAGGAATATTTTATGAGTTTACACACAACTGTGTACCACCATAAGATGATACACAGGCTATATGCCGCAGAACACCTAACAAGCAAACTGCCGTAAATATGACACCAATATACATTTTATCACATGTCAGAGAAGAAAAGGAGACCGCGAGAACACACACACACACACACACACACACACACACACACACACACAACACACACACACACACACACACACACACACACACACACACACACACACACACACACACATCCGTCTAATAACACTTATATAGAAAGAAGACGTTAAATCAAAGAACGAACGAACAGAGAGAGAGAGAAGAGAAGACAGACAGACAAGACAGACAGACAGAGACAGAAAAGAGACAGAGACAGAGACAGAGAGAAACTGACAGATAGAGATAGAGAGAGACACACAGAGACAGAGAGGGGGTGAGAGAGAGAGAGAGAGAGAGAGAGAGAGAGAGAGAGAGAAAGAGAGAGAGAGAGAAACAGCATCAATCTTTCTTTCCAAGGGTTATAGACAAGCACTACATATACTTTTCTCTTCCAGCCCTTCCCCCAAAGGGAATTAAAATGTCTAGTCTAAACGACTAAATAATCAAACATACTACTTGTACATGTTTACACACAAATAACATTGACAAAAGAACTTCAAATATTTAACCATAAAAAGTGTAAAATACTACTAATATACACGCCATTACACACAAACAAATATTGATGGAATATTATGCAAATGTTGAACCACAAAAGATTTAAAACATCATGTAGAGTACACATTATATACTTACACTGAATATTTCTAAAATTAGGAGAATACAGGAGGAAGGAGGGAGGGTCGGAGGTACAGAAAAAAGAGAGACAAGACATAGAGAGACAGACAGACAGACAGACAGACCGACAAAACAGGCAGACAAACAGAGACAGACAGACAGACAGACAGAGAAGGAGAGAGAGAAGGAGAGAAGAGAAGAATCAATCTATATTTCCAAGGTCAATAGATAAGCACTACACGTGGTTTTTTTCGTCCAGCCCTTGCACCACAAGGGATAACAAATTTATATCCGAAAACCACTAAATATTAAAACATACTACCTGTGCAAGTTTTACACACAAACAATACTGACAAAATAAAATACAGATACTAGCCTACTATTGGTATATATGTCATAACAACAAACAATATTGACAAAACATAATACAAATATTAATCATAAAAAGTAAAGCATACTATTTCTATACATGCCATTATACACAAATAATAGTGACAACATATAAATGTTAAATAATAAAAAAAAAAAAAAAAAAAAAAAAAACGTGTAAAATAACAAGCAGAGTACATCATACGGTTACAACATACAGCTTTTAAAAAGATGGAATATGACAGTGTACAGGGAAGAGGGAGAGAGGGAGGGACAAAACAGACAGACAGACAGACAGAGAGGAGAGAGAGACAGACAGACAGAGACAGAGACAGACACAGGGAGAGAGACAGAAAGTGACAGAGACGGGGGGATTCTGCAAAGCTGTGCCCACTTCCAGTGCTATATGTACAATCAGATCAAAGAGGAGTCCACACACACTTGAGAGTTAAATCTCCTACAAACACGAGCGATCTCAGTAACACGACTCCAGAACGGCAAGCAGTCAAAGATCTTAAAGGTATATTAGAGGAAAACACTCACTGACAGTAAAACAAGACGCACATTACGCTCCAAGTTTCGCGGAGAGTAACAAATTGCAGTCCTTTGTAACAAATTGTAGCTCTTTGCGCATCGTTCTTTTAGTCACTTTGTAACAAATTGTAGCTCTTTGCGCATCGTTCTTTTGTCTATGATCCAGACGCTGTGATAATCTGTATCAGCTTACTGCAAGTATGTTGTCTGCGACTTGCTCGCGATGTTCATTCAAACCTACCACTTAAATGGGAATGAAGCACGAAAAAAGCTCTTCTCGTTCTCTCTGACGACAAGGCTATTTTCTCTCTTCTCTCCAATGTTTTTGATGACGGTCTTCGTCTCTCTCAGACGGTTCTTCGTTTCAGACAGCACTTTTCTGCAGCCGAATATCAGACGTTCGAGTGAGGATGAGCGGAGGTTTTGTCCGGTGTGTGTGTGTGTGTGTGTGTGTGTGTGTGTGTGTGTGTGCGTGTGTGTGTGTGTGTGTGTGTGTGTGTGTGTGTGTGTGTGTGTGTGTGTGTGTGTGTTTGTGTGTATGTGTGTGTGCGTATTTGAAAGAAGAGACAGGAGAGAAAGGAGGAGAGAGGAGAAACAGAGGAGAGAGAGAGAGAGAGAGAAAGAGAGAGAGAGAGAGAAAGGGAAAGAGAGAGAGAGAAACATGCCTGTGTGTCTGTATGTTTTGTGTAGGTGTGTGTGTACATATATATATATATATATATATATATATATATATAATATATATATATATATACATACACCTACACATATATATGTGTGTGTGTGATGTGTGTGTGTGTGTGTGTGGTGTGTGTCTGTGTATGTGTGTGTGTACGCCCATGTGTGTTTTGGACAAGGTTACCACACTTGTATGCTGTAGACAGGAAGCGTGTCACTGTCGTGTCGATCATTCTTGGCAAGCACGAGCAACAGGAACAGCATCACAGAAAGGTACCGTGTTCCCACCCTGATGCATTCCTAAACTGATGGATTTTTTTTTCACTGATGGTGTTGTTCTTTGGCTGCTAGCAAAACACATACTGGGCGGAGGGAAAAGCAAACCCATCTTTCTTTTCTTGATGTTATAACATAAGGGACAATCCACTGATTATTTTCTTTTCATATTAAGATACATCACACGGTAAAACAGCAACTTTTCTGTTGACGACAGAAAATACCCTGGTAGTTCATAGACACGAGAACTGGACACAAAAACACATTAATATGAGACTATCGGAGGAAATCCTATTGTATCAGGCTCTTAGGACAAGTTAAAACTCTATGGGAAAAGCTGTTCCGAGAAGAATTCTATAGATAATACACAGAAAAGCAAAAGTGGCGCTGCATTAATTGTTTGCTTGATTTTATTCTAACAAAAAGATATTTTCAGGAAAACAAAACGGAAGCGTTCTTTCATTGTGTAAGTTTCTACCGAGTAAACGTTGTATGCACATGTAACCAATGTTTTATGTGTTGTTTGGTCAAATGAATGCCACTTTTAGATGTCAGCCCATAAGCTACACAACAATTACTCGGGAAGGAACAATTCTGATACTATCAACACTGATTCTAAATAACACTGAGACAGCGAGACAGAGGCAAAGATGATTCACTTGCATGACTATGGTCAGAAAGGGTAAAACAAACAACAAACGTACAAGCAAGTTTACGTATGATGATTCTTAATCACACGAATATACATTTGCTTCCACACGCGTCTATATAGAATTACTTAGATATTCAGTTCTCACTGCCTAAACGTACAAATGTACAAAATTGTTGAAATTTCGAAGTCGGTTTTTCTTTTCTGCCGCTGATAACAGAACTAATGCTGTCTGTTTGAAAGAGAGGGAGAGAGAGAGAGATGGAGGGAGGGAGAGAGAGAGATGATGATGACGATGTTAATAGTACTTTATTTTTCCAAGGGTTAACAGCTAAAAGCCATTTTTCAAACTTCCGATTACTAATCTACACTGATGCCTAGCACTGAAATAACTGACAAAGAAATGCACCAAAAATTCAGCAATATAAGACATAACGATAAATGACAATGACACTGTATATTATTATTATATAAGAGCCATTTTTCAAACTTATCGTCGCTAATCTACACATCTACCTAGTACCAAAACTTACGAAAAAGAAGTACAGCAATAAGTCAATAATATATCACGTAATACACAAGGACATTAAAGAATAACAGCTTTTGCTGTTATTTGGAGGGAGAGAGAGAGAGAGAGAGAGAGAGAGAGAGAGAGAGAGAGAGAGAGAGAGAGAGAGAGAATGAGAGAAAGGAGAGAGAGGAGAGAGAATGAACAAAGGGGTTTTAATACATCTCGGCCTCGGGCCATAACCCAAAACAATATGGACAGGGTGGCTTGGCCATACTAATCATTGACATAAACAGCTTTCTACTGCCTTTTACTACAATGTGATAAAAATGTTATGAAAAAACAAACAAACAAGAGACAGATATCTATCGAAAGAAAGAGAGAAAGAGAGAGAGGGGGAGGAGAGGAGAGGAGAGAAGAGAAGAGAAGAGAAGAGAAGAAAAGGGAAGAGAAGAGAAGAGAAGAGAGAGAGAAGAGAGAGAGATTTCTGTACAAAAGCAATCAATATCTCCACTTACCAGCGGTATACGTACGATCAGAAGTCTACTTTCAGTCACCAGACGACCTCCAACCATCACCGCGTACAACAACTCCACAAAGTCAAACAAACAAAAGGAACTGACGTCTCTAAAACAATTCTCACTGGTGGTTAATGACACGCGATTAAGGCCCGTTTACAGTTCTGTTGTAGACTGTAATTATTTGTGTCTACCTCCGTTGCTGTACCAGTCTGTGCCTGTTGACTGCAGTGGTAAGGTCTGCAATAAACGAGTCGAAGTCATCCATGTCTAAACACTCCTGTGAGAGTGAAGGACGAAATGTT
>CM060315.1:55439134-55466634 GCA_030674185.1 Monoplex corrugatus
GTCAGTTTCAGGAGCCAGGCACAGACACGGTTGATTATCTTTAATAAAGACCAAGTTGCACTTCTTCCTGTGGGCACCATAACAACATTTTCATGTCCGCTACCTGTTGCACTGATCGTCACATGCACATGGTTTTCCGTTTTCACCTTCCATTAAGGAAACGGTTTAACATTACTTGTTCGTCGGGAAGTCAGAAGTCGCTGACGAAAAAGGCGTTCACTACGTGTTCTTTGAACCAAAGTGAAGAAAAAGATGAAGAGCTGTAGGCTTGCCGAACAGTGAACAATGGGCACTGTTAACTGGGTGTAGCATGTGTTTTCTCTTAACGAAATAGCTCCTGCATATTATCAGCACGGCGCGCTGTCGTTCATTTTGCGTGGTTTCTTTTTCTTTTTTCTTTTCTTTTCTTTTTTTTTTTTAATCATGCAAAAGGAAATCAGTTCAGATCGACTGAAGTCACGAGTCGGTATGCTCTCTCTCTCTCTCTCGCCTCTCTCTCTCTCTCTCTCTCTCTCTCTCTCTCTCTTTCTCTCTCTCTCTCTCTCCTCTCTCTCTCTCCTCTCTCTCTGCTGTTCAGAAACGAACTTGCTTTAGAAATTACAGAAACGGGGCGATATGGAGTAACATTTCATTTGACTGGACTGTTCATTTTGCTCTTTGCTGATGATATTGTCCGCTTGTCTATGACAGTTGTAGATTTACAGAAACAACTGAACAATTTGTATGCTACAGCAACGAGACTGGAGTTAACAGCACATATGGGAAAAAACTAACATTGTTGTTTTATGAAAGGGTAGTCATTTAGTTTGAATGAAAATGGTAATATAGAAAAGAAAAAAGTTGTAAATGATACTCATAAATATCCTGGTATATATTTTTCAACAAGTTTTAGTGTTACGATTGAATATCTAGCGAAAAGAACAAAAAGAGAAGTTTTCCCTATATTTACTGTTATGTATGGACCTGATGGCAATTCATTTGAGCATGATTATTTAGTAAGTTGTCTGACTCTCTGGTTCAACAAGTAGTGCAATATGGTGCCGAAATTTGGGTATTTGACAACGGCAGTGGAAATAAAAACTGCACATGTTTGAAACGTATTTTTTTTAATACTGATGGTCGAATTCCAACCGTTCTTGTAATATGGACAGCTTGGAAGATATCTAGTCATCATTTAAATTCATTTGTAAAATGCATTAGTTCTTGGCTTAAATAGACCAGAATGGATAATTCTACTTCATGAAGCGTATAAGATGGTATGTCATTTTTTTGGATCTGATTATGTTTGGGTTAATCAACAGGTCCAGTGCATTTCTGGATTTTTGAAAAAAATTAGACAACAAATCATTAATTGCAGACGGCAAAACTAGCAGGACCTGAAGTACAGCCTTGTGTCCGCCTCATAGATCGGCGAGTATGTGGCATTTGATGTCTGGACTTTACTGTGTACTCGGGGAGGGCATAAATAGTTATGCACTGCATAAGTTACGCACCCTTCATAGATCAAGTCCCTGATGCATAGTAGTCACAGAGTTGCACAGTATCGTTGATTAGATTAAGACAACTTACACAATAGCACCGGGTACTGAAACAAAAATGAACAGGTTCATTGAAAGTGCAAAGACTAAATTCACATCTGGTGTCTCAAGACATTGCTTCTCATCGTTTTACTATAGCATCAGAAGGAAATCTGAATTTATGTATCGCTTATGCACTACAGCTAAAGAAGACGAAGTGCATTTCTTCTTTTGTTGTCCTCTATTCTATAACCTCAGATTGAAACGAATACCACACAAGTATAGCCGTGATCACTGTAGATTTAGGTTTAACATATTTATGTCAGATTGATTCTGTTTAATCTTGATATACATGTATATGCTTCTTTAGCACTGAAAATAGTGGGTACCGTTACATCATAGTCTTACGCTTAGTTGAATGAATGTTATCTTTTACGTGTACGACGATCTTTTCTATGTAAAGTGTTCTAGTCTGATGTTTACATATAACCCCCTTCAATAACGAGCCTTAGTCTACACTGAATACACCACAATCGTATTCGTATTCTTTCTATCGTTTACCATCTTGATACATTATCATAAATGAATTCGTTCCTTCAGTTTCCCCTTTCCACCCAACCTTTATTCTGATATGGCGAATGGGACTATTAGCCCAAAAGACTGAAGTCCTTTCAGTTCTAAGTCCCCGCTTCCTCTCTCTCTCTCCTATCTTTCTTTCTTCCTTTTCTCCCCCCCCCCCCTCCTCCGCTATACCTCACTGTATGTGAGTGTGTTTGAATGCTCTCGTAAAGATTCTATTCGCATGTGGATCTTTATCTGATCTGATCATAGGTTTGGCCTTCTAAGCCTGTTAAATGAACAAGTAACAGCACTGCGTGTATTAATGTGAGATTACAATTAACAACCCTTTTTTAATTCTTAAAGATAATGCTAAAAGCGTTAAGGGATCTAAATGCTATACACTGCTTAAAATCGGATTGTGTAAGACAATGAAAATTACTTTCTATTTAAAAAAAAAAAGCAAGTAATCAACATAGCAACAAACTAGCCACCAATCAAAAACCAACAAATTACTGAGCCACCAACCAGCCAAACAAACAATTATTCAACAAACAAATCAAACAACACGCCAATTTTATTTCGTTTTCACGCCAGAAATGGCTTGACTGTCTCGTTTTCAAGTTGAACGTGAGACTGTACATTAAAAGAACCTTTCTCAAGACCCCAAAATGCCTTTGTGAAGATAATCAGCCAGCATTCACCAAGAAAGGGTGAAATACTGACAGTTTAACATTGTTCTTGCCCATAGCGTTCTATTTCGTAAAAGAACAGAATCTTCTTCTTCTTCTTCTTCTTCTCCCTTAACTAAGTGAAAAGTCACTGAGGCGCCGCATTAAAAACTGTTTACCGGACTTCTTAATCTATATAGATTGTGATCCAAACTCTAGGTCTCTGCAAATGGTTTAACTGTCCATTCCGCAATGCTGTCAGAGATTCGTTTGTTCTGTGTTCCCCTCCGTCTTCCTCATTCAACGGTTCTTGAAGGATGGTTTAGCAAGATCACTGGATCTTGATATGGCCATACCAACTTAGTTTTCTTTTCTTCACTGATGTCAGCAGATATTCGTATGGTCCAGTGTGCTGACTGATGGTTTGGCGCCCTTGTTAATTAGTGTAGGACTGAACTGAATACTGATACTTTCATTTACCCTGCTTACTCTCCTGCTTCAGAACAGAAACCAAAGCACTGTTCATGGTAGTTATCATAAAAAGAAAGGATTATACAGAACGCAACGATCGCCATTTGCTTTCTTTTGGGAGAATACTGGACCTTCCTTGTGGAAGATCTAAGGACAGGAACAGCACTCTGGAAGGGTCGCATTAAGACTTTCTTTCTACCCATTTCCCCTTTTATTATTATTTTTTCAGCAGTGTTTGTGTAAGTCGTCACAGACCAGTCGGTTAATTCTGTCGAAAAGGCTTTTTTGTGTGTTTATTTTTTTGTTTGTCCGTTTGCTCTGTTTGTTTGTTGCCCTTCCATTACAAGACAAGGAGTAAAACGGAGTTCTGTATCATTGGGCGTTCAGCCGCTGGGTCAAGACAGCGATTTTGTCGAACGGCAATTTCACTATAATCACTTTCTTGCGCTAGAGTCCTACAACCCAATTTGAACGGGTGTCGGAGGTCGTCCTCTCTATCCATCTCCCTGGCCACTACCGTCACTACAAGGCAGACCAGCCCTGTTTTCCGGCTCTTGGAGCGAAGGCCATCCCACTTGTGGTTACTCTTCATATTCATGATAGTTTGTTGAATACCATACAGCACACCGTAAAGACCTTTCATACTGGATGCGGCAGAAACGTTACATGCTTCATGAACTCGTACCATACAACAGAGATGGACATACTGTAAAACCAACTAACGACAGAAATTGGCAGGTATTACTGCACGAACCACAACATAACTGTATGCACCGAGAGTGGCGGAGAATCTGACATTCATTAAGCAATCAGCAACAATTCAAAAGTAGCATTTCTAGGCGACCTTTCTGACCTCAGATATCCAGTTCCTATATTATCTTTGCTTATATTAGAATACTGAAACGTACCGCTTTATTCGTCTACGACAACAATACATAAAACAGTCCATCTTGCTCCGATATAATTCGAAGATGTGACATTCCTTCACCTGTCAATTAGCATTTCAATGATAAAATTACATTAAGAAGCTCCCCATGCTCAATTTGAATGAAAACTTTGAAACTCGTTTGTATATCCACGAAAAAGTTTCATTATTATACAGTCCATTTTTATGAGATTTAATGGCAACATTGCATATTCTGATAAAACTACATTGAACAGTCCCTCTTGCTATGACTGAGCGACAAGATTAGATATTGCTTTATTCCTCTAAGATAAAGCAGTTCATCTCCATAAGACTGATTCTATTATTCATTTATAAGAAAATATGTTTACAAAAAATACACTGAACAGTCAGTTTTTCCAAGATTTAATGACAAGATCTGATATTCCTTTATTCATCTCTGATGAAGTTTCACTCAACAGTCGATCTTCATACGACGGATTCCCCTATTCATCTATACTCAAATCTTGCAAAAATTGAATGACGAAATTTTGTATAGGGGAAGCACTTGGACTATCATCCGTTTATTTATTGATTTATTTGTTCGTTTAGGTATGTAACTGTTATATTTCTGTTACTGTTTTAAACTTGGTCGTTTTTTATATTTATCATATTCTGATCAAGATAGGCATCGTGGTACAAAATTTTGCACTCGCGCATACAAACACACATCCATGCTCCCCCCCCCCCCACACACACAAACAAACACACACACATACACATACACACACACCACCACCACCATCCACACCCCACAGACACAATGCACACACTGTTTTAGTGCATTTTACGTTGACCCAGGAAAATAGACTAATAAGGAAAATCAAACTAAGGCCAGGCTAGCTGCCAAAATGCTTGGCTAGTCAAACAACAAGTTGTGTCAGAGAGACCAACTCAATCTAACAAACCCCTCCCCTCCTTCAACTACCAAGGGAAAAAGTATTGGAGGTCCGGAGACATCATTTCCGATTTGAAATTGGTGCAACCTGAAGATACGTTTTTACCCAACTCCACTTCTGACGTATTCGCCATGCTGAAATGAGTCATACGCGCGCACGCATCGTTTACACACACACACACACACACACACACACACACACACACACACACACACACACACACACACACACACACACACACACACAGCGGTACACTTACACAAACACACACGTGCGCACACACTACACACACGCGCCCGCGCGCACGCACCCTACTGGCATGCTTGCGCACAAAGATACACGGTCAGAGAGACGAACGAACATATACGCAACATATGCGAACAACACACACACACACACACACACACACACACACACACACACACACACACACACACACACACACACACACACACGTATATACATACACACGCACGCAGAAGGCCTGATTTGGTAAAAACTCGATCTACAATACAGTTTTATTTTTGATACACATTCAGAGACACACACACATACAACTACAAATACCTAAGACTGACCGTTTACTGATTTAGACGATGAAGAACAAATCTTGAGAATAAAGACATATTATTTATACTTGACGACCAATACAAACCGTTTATCGGAAAAATAAAGCAGTCCTATAACCCAAAGGTCATAGGGGAGTGACGTGGTAGACACAGCGTTGGCACTGGTTAAGTTTTTTTAAGAGCTAGTCTCAATCCTCTCCATTACTGCTTTAACATTCTGAATCATAAACAGAGTCAGGCGAGCATTCACAACTGGGTACGATACAAGATAAAGGCACAGACTTTCTCTAGGCTTCTTTTTTGATTTGATTATCGGATGCAACTCTGACGTGCATGGACTCGAATATATACGAGTGAGCTTTCACGAATATGGCTCTTTTTCATAACCCCACCATGAAGGCAGTCATATCCCGTTTTCGGGGGTGATCATGCTGGGAGTTTTCTTGTTTCAATATTCCACCGAACACTGGCACAGTTTACTGAACAGTAAAAACGTGCGTATTTGATGCACTGCGTGCGTGTACACACGAAGGGAGTTCAGTCACTAGCAGTCTGTACTTATGCCGACCTGGCAGACCAGCAAAATCTCAATCCTTTACCCACCAGATATTACTAAAACAAGTTCGAATCCCGATCTACCATCCATGTGATCAGAAGTTTAAACACTCGACTATCGTTCCCGTCAGTTTCTCTCTAATCAGACTCGAACTCGTGCAAGCAAAGTGCGAAGAGGATCTAGATATACGTCAACCAGGTCTCTGCTGTCGGATACGGCCACTTGACTTTTAATTCACTGCTGAGTACAAATCCAAAACTTCTGTATTACTATCTAGTGTATATCCTCATTCAAGTACCCAGCAGCAGACCTGAATTTACTCTCCCTTAATTACTTCCTGACTTTGTATAGGTTGCTGACCACAACTGTTTGTGTTGCTTATCTTCAGAAGTTTCCACAAAGCGTCTTCAAACAAGAGGTTAAACTGCAGTGAACGAAAACAGACAGTGATGAAAGGTCTCTGATGGAGGCTGGTCGGTCACTGGACGTCTAACATTCCTTGTTCCTTAGATAAAGACTAACAGAATAATAGCGAGGTCCTGAAAACCAGCAGGTGAATGAACTGGTAACTAAAGAAGAAGATGACAGAAACATCTCCAGAAGTCGACGAAAGAAAGATAAGAATTGAGAGAAAAGAGGACTCCAAGACATCCTCTGTAAGTGCCTAGAGCACACTGATAGAAATCCTTCTATCTTCGGTACAAGTACAGAGGTCATTCGTGGATCACTCATGTCAGTCGATGAATACAACAGCGGCCAAAATACCTAATGGTTCATGTTACTATGGATGCTTAATTCTCATCATACTCGACAAACAATGTGTCATCTACACAAATAGTGAGTACAGCTCGGTAACAGATAGTAGATAGCTAAACGGATACGCACACACACAAACACACATACACAAACATCACATCACACACATAGACAGGTAGATAGACAGACAGACAGACAGACAGAGAGACAGACAGATAGATACATACATGCATGCATACATACATACATTATATACATGCATACATACATACATATATACATACATACATACGTACATACATACATACATACATATATATATATATATATATATATATATAATATATATATATATATATATATATGTATATATATACACACACATACATACACACATAGACAAGATAGATAGACAGACAGATGAATGGATACATAGAAAACAGACACAAACAAAAGAGAGTAAGTCAGCAGGCCTTCTGTGAGTAACTGGGTATTCTTGACACAACTACGGTCAACTATTGCGAGCTTGTGAAGCCGTCGGTTTGCTCTGCACCACGCCAGAACCGTCTCCGAAATTAGTTTCAGTCACTATTTCCAAGAGTCATTCCAGCTCCAGTCGGAATCCATGTGTGCACAACCAAGCCACGAGTATCATCACACCAATTCCCTGTATCAATGGTGTGGCCAGCTGAGGCTAGCCACAAGAGCGTGTGCAGAATGTCAGGCTGCTAAGTGCATGTGGTGTCGGGAAGAGGACAGCAAAGATCGGCAAGTGTGGGAATAGACCTCTCAGACATCTCCCCCTCCCCCCACCCCTCCCCACCCCGCCATCTTAACTTCTTCATCAACTTCCTTTTCAACAGTTGGTCGTATTCTGACCTTCACTCTCTCTCTCTCTCTCTTTCTCTCCACCCATCTGATTTCTTCTGACAAGAGGCACGACAAATCCTAAGCGTCAACTCAGATGGAACTGACAGAGATCTCTGTCGGTGAAATCAGACCTTCAGTGTTGATTCTGATTGGTTCCAGAACTACATTCAAATGAAAGTCTACTGTTGAGCTACGTTCAAATGAAAGTCTACTGTTGTGGTGCCTGCAATATTGATGATGTTTGATAGCGCTGTAAAATGGGACAGTCGGCGATTCTTAAAATTGTGCCGATATGATTCAATACTTTTTTTCTTTTTTTGGCACAACTTAACTTGCATGTGATGTGTGAATAGTCGTTTTGTGCTTGCTTAGTGCTGATTACGTTTCGCATATAGGAGCATAAACCGAAATAGTGACTGAAAGTGAATAATAAACGTATATTGCAAACAATAAACTCTTGTTTCTCTCGTTGTTTCTTCAAACTGAGAGGAAACGGATATCTCAAAACACTCGATACAAGACTACAGAACAGAACGACAATAACTGCTGTCTACAACACTGCTTAGATAGGCAAAACACAATACGTGCTCTGTGTACATGCGAACATGAGCATGTGTGTTTGTGTGTGTCTGAGGGGGGGGGGGGGCAGAGATAGAGCAGACAGAGACAGACAGAGCCAGGGACAGACAGAACAAGAGCAAGAGTGAACAAGAATGAGAACACATTTTTTATTTCATTTTGGAGGGTAGTGGCACGCATTACTACCTTTAATGCTTTTGACCATCCAGTTGGAGAGAGAGACAGAGAAGAGAGAAGAGAGAGAGAGAGAAGAGACAGAGCAGAGAGAGAGACAAACAGACACAGAGACAGACAGACAGACAGAGGCAAAGAGAGAGAGAGAGAAGGGGGCAGGCTTCTGTGTACAAATGAGTTTGCACTTGACTAACTTCGTTTGGAAAACATCCAATTTCTTCGTAAAAAAAAGCGACTATCTTGATATCCCGGCTTTATTTTTCAGGAACACGGGGCATCACTCAGCTATACTACCAACTACTCGCTATGTAAGCCTGTCTGTTCTTCGCTTGTTGGTCTACTGCCCGTTCGTTTACGATCCATCCTCACGCAACATAATTAGATCTTGGATCAGCTGGGAGGGAGCCAGCAGAGCTAACATCCTACATCATTACCAACAGAA
This sequence comes from Monoplex corrugatus, assembly GCA_030674185.1. Lineage (NCBI taxonomy): Eukaryota > Metazoa > Mollusca > Gastropoda > Littorinimorpha > Ranellidae > Monoplex > Monoplex corrugatus. The sequence goes on from CM060315.1 coordinate 55,448,140, forward strand.
AGAACCTCAGCACATGTACGTATTATACAGCGTAGTCGTCAGAAGACAAGATACCGTAAGACTTTGACAACCCAATTAACGATTTAAAAAACAAAAAAAGATCTAAACCGACAACTTCACATTCATAATTTTCGGTTTACAATATTTTTATTCAAACCACATTCACACCACAAGCATGAGTAATGCCACCTTATAACAGAACTGAAAGCAAAGGCAACTTTTTTATTTTCCTATTCAAAACAAGTATATCGTTCCCTTTGCAAGCCTGCGTCAATGTATGTGCGGTCGCCAGTGTTAGTCCCTGTGTAAATGTTCGCGTCTGTTTACGTGCGTGCGTAGATGCCTGTGTGCCTCTGTGGTGGTCTTTGATTTAATGTCTATTCACTAAAGTGATTTTAGACAGAAAAAAAAACAAAAAACAAAAAAAAAACCCACTTGGAAATGGTTAATTTTCAGGAAAAAGAAATGAACAAGAAAAACAAGACAAGAAAGAAAAATTCACAAATGACGTTATCATAAATAACGATTGAAACAGTAAACTTAGCTAACCATAACACTGAACATGAGAAGTAATGGCGCGTTAAAGATAATTCGCTATAGGACTTTTTGACAGGCTAACAAAAAATTCATATGTTAAGGATGGTGAGGCAAATATGTCAGAAACTGTCTTCGTTGATAACGTAGGTATATGTCGTTTTACTCGAACGCATGAAAGAATATGACTATGTGTAATCTTCTTTCCACACAGGCACACCACATTCCTGGTGTATTTTGTTTTGAAAGCATAAAGTTTCCACCTATACATAAGGGATTGTATACTTCTACTGGCAGGGAACCGCTTAGGTGTTTTGCTAATTTCAAAATTCATGTAACACTTTTCATACTTTTTCTGTTTATCTTGAAACTGCTTCCATACGTAGGCGTCCACTAAGGTATAACACTCATGCAATGAGAGGGAAAGTTGTATATGTTTTGAATCTGGTGAGCTCTTTGCCCCCCGTTTGGCAGCCCTATCAACCATATCATTGTAATGAAAAGAACTATGAGATGGTATCCAGCAGAAAGTAATATCAGTGCCTCTTAAGGATAAACTATTAATCAAGTGAGTAATTTCCAATATCATTTCAGATCTTGTTTGTAATTTTGATAATTCAAGAGCTTGAAGTACAGATTTTGAATCAACGCAAAAAAGTATCTGGGGAATTGTCCTAGGAAGATTTATCATATAATTCAAAGCCATTAAGATTGCAAAGAGTTCTGCAGTAAAGACAGATTTATTAAGTCCTATATAGAAAGATTTCTCAATTTTGAGAGCAGGTATTAAAAACGCTGAGCCTGCTTGTCTTTCAATTATTGAACCATCAGTGTAAACTTTCAAGTGATCGGAATAAAAGTCTTCTATATGACATTTAACGTGACTTGCCAGTAAGTTGATATTATCTTCTTTTTTTAAGTCAGTGTGGTGTATGTCAAATCGTGCTCTTTGGAGTTCCCAACTGGGTACTGGTGAAAACGAAGGTCTTAAAGTTACAGGACCTGTGTCTAAATCAATTCCAGAGCCTTTCATAACTTCAGCTGTAAATGTTGCAAGCGTGACCTGTGAGGATATTGATTTAGCTCTTTTTGGAAAGTCGGTATCTGATCTTACTTTTGTCTCTGTTTTGATGCTATTTTCTATGGTAGTATTTCTTAACAGAAATTTAGTAGAAGCGACTTTCCTTTGTTCATCAAGTGGCAACAATTTGATTGCATTGTATGTGCGATGGCAACAGGCATGCATTGGAAGACCCAGCGCAAGTTTGAAACCTTTACAATCTATGCTCTGCAGTTTTGTGAGTAAGTGTTTTGGTGCACTGAAGAATATTTCTTGGGCATAGGTTAATTTAGATCTAATAAGCGATTTACTGAGATGAACAAGTGTTGATGCATCTTGTCCCCATATCTGTTTGCGAACTATTTTCAAGAAATTTAAACTTTTTTGAGCTATTGTTAATAAGTATTCAATATGCTGATTCCAAGATAATTTGGCTGTAAGGAAAACCCCTAAGAATTTAATTGACTCATTATACTGAAGAAGAGTATCTCCCAATTTGAACGTGGGAACATTTGCTGGGTTCGCTCCACTGTTAAACAAAACTATCTTTGTTTTTTCCACGGATAGATGCAGTCCATTTTCTACCATATATCGTGCTATTTTATCGAGTTCTAATTGATAACATTTACGCGTATAATTAAGACAGCGCAAAGGAGTTTTTCTTTTCATATTTACCTCTGTGCCTCTGTGTGTGTGTGTGTGCGTGCGTGCGTGCGTGCGTGCGTGCGTGCGTGCGTGCGTGCGTGCGTGTGTGTGTGTGTGTGTGTGTGTGTGTGTGTGCATACATACGTGTTCATACAGAAGACAGTTTTCGTATTATAAGCGTATACGATACCGTTGTTTTCTTTTCTCGTTCTATTCATGTCACACTTAGATCACTGATTTTCGTTCACTGTCTCTATGTGTAACATTTTTTGGTAAAACACTAAATGTTTAGAAGCGTACTTCACGTGGTGTTGCACCAGATAATTCTTCATTATATTCTTGTTATAATTACAATCCTCCTCCTCCTCATCATCATCATCATCATTATCACCAACACCACCATTATTACCATTATTTTTGTTGTTGTTGCTGTTGTTATAATTGTTGTCGCTATCCAAGCAATGTTCAAACTATAGCAGTATGCATTTCCTATAGGTACAGTTGTTTACTTTTTGTATGACTGGAATCTTGAAAACAGGCCATGCTCTTTGGAAGTGAGTCTTTGTAGGCCGAATGCTCAAAAATCATTCACAAGCAGCTCAGAAATACCTAATAACAGCAACAAAAACAGCAACAACAATAACAATAATGACAAAAGCAAACAAAAATAATAACAAGAGTAATAATAACAACAAAAGCAATGGTAATGGGCATTTCTCACACACTTTGTCTACGTGGGATCATGGCACCATACAAAAGTTATTATCGCGAGTATCTTTTATATCTTATTCAAGCCAATCTTGAGCGAAATTTCATCAAGGGATAACATATAATATGTCATCTATGAAGAACTGAATGACTGATCATCAAATCTAGTCATTATTCACTTTTATATGATTAAGATTTGACACACACCACACCCCCCCCCCCCCCAAAAAAAAAAGAAAAAAAAAAAAAAGAAGAAAAAAAAAATTAAAACAAACGCTCGAGTTTGCTCGAAATGACACACTGTAAGCTACAGATTCAACTAGAACTTCAAGTAAAACTGGGAATGGCAACATGCATTAATTGCCCATGAAATTCTTCACACATGTTTTTAACGGACAGACAGATGACACATAAAGAAAGAACACAAAGACACAAACAAACAGATGGACAGGCAGACAAAAAGACATCCAATTAAAAAGAAAACAGACGAACGAACGAACACAGCAACACACAGACAGGGGAATACATACATACATACATACATACATACATACATACATACATATATATGTATATATATATGTAATATACATATATGTATATATGTATGTGTATATATATATATATATCTATACATATTGTATATATATGTATGTATACACACACACACATATATATATATATATATATATGTATATCATATATATAATATATATATATATATACACATACATATATACATATATGTATATTACATATATATTATAGATACACACATACATACATTCACACATAGATACATAGATAGGCAGATGTACATACATAGACAGAGAGATAGATAGATAGATAGATAGATAGATAGATAGATAGATAGATAGATAGATAGATAGATAGATAGATAGATAGATAGACAGAGATAGATAGATAGAAACAAGTATACATATCCTTCAGCCAGAAAGTCATCTAATGTAGTCAGGACTTTAAGAGCAGTAGTAGGCAAGCACTGCTGCCCTTCTTGAGTCGAAAAGGCGATCAAAAGGGCGATACAGACTGCACACTTTGTCTTTGGGGAATTAAACTGTCTAAAAAACAATGAATACGAGACGTTCTTGATAGAGATCAATGACCCACATCCATGCACACGAGTAGTTTGGAGGAATAACGAGAGACACAGATACAGACAGATTGAGAGAGAGAGAGAGAGAGAGAGAGAGAGAGAGAGACAGACAGACAGACAGACAGAGAGAAACACAGAACAGAGACAGAAACAGAGAGAGGGGGGGGGGATGGGGGAACAGTGAAAGGCAGAGAGACAGGGAAAGAGAGAGAAAGAGGAGGGGGAACACACACACACACACACACACACACACACACACACACACACACACACACACACACACACACACACACACACACGTGAGGGAGAGAGAGAGAAAGACAGACAAGTAGAGACGGAGAAAGAGACAGATAATTATAATGATGATTTATTTATCAACGGCCATGGCCCCTCAAGAAGGGTGAAATGAACACACATCATATGAATATACAGATAATTTTTTTACCCACAAGCTCATGGAAAAATGACACAATTATCTGTAGTAAGGTGTTACGAATATATGCATTCTGGATTCTGACAGCTTTGTACAAACAGGTGAACAAGCCGTTTGGTATATATTTTTCCGAAATGGATGCCATGAGTAAGCCAAGTGTGAATGAGGAAATTGGAGGAATAACGAGAGACACAGACACAGACAGACTGAGAGACAGACGGATACACACGAAGGTGATTCAGGTATAGCAGGTAGGTACATGTTTCTCTGTCTCTGCTTGTCTGTCTTTCTCTCTGTCCCTCACGTGTGTGTGTGTGTGTGTGTGTGTGTGTGTGTGTGTGTGTGTGGGGGGGGGTGTGGGTGTGTGTGTGTGGGTGTGTATGTGTGTTTCCCCTCTGTGATACTGTGATGGAATCAAATGATTACAAAGATCACCTGCGGTAGGACAATAAAGACAACAAAAAAAACAACACACACACACAACAACTTCACTTTCTTCTCTCCCCTTTCATAATGGACAACAAAAGCCACAAATACTGTTGAGAGAGAGAGAGAGAGAGAGAGAGAGAGAGAGAGAGAGAGAGAGAGAGAGAAGAGAGAGAGAGACAGACAGACAGAGACAGAGAGACAGAGTCAGAGACAGAGAGAGACAGAGACAGAGAGACAGGGAGAGAGAGACAGAGAGACAGATAGAGACAGAGACAGAGAGAGAGGGGGTCTGGGAGACAGAGACAGAGAGAGAGGATGGGGGGTCTTGGAATGACAGTATGAGAGAGGGAATAAAAAATAGAGCGAGAAAGAGGCAATGGGAGAGAAAGCTGGAGTAAGAGGGAGGGAGGGAGGGGGAGAGAAAGACAGAGAGAGACAGACAGACAAGCAGACAGACAGACAGACAGAGAGAGACATACAGAGAGAGACAGAGACAGACAGAGAGAGACAGAGACAGAGAGACAGCCAGAGAGACAGAGAGCACATCACATCAATTCATTACTTCATATACGGTTGTCACCATAAAACCCTAGTAGAAGCCGTCATAACACACAGAGCCTTACATTTTCATGCAACTCCGCCTGACACCCTCCAATATCAGCAGCTGGCTTTCCTTTTCTTTCCTCTTCCATGATTTCCTCTAAAGATGCCCTCCCTCCTCTCTGACAAACATATATTTAGGTCTTACGTCGACACTGACTCTCGTTCGGAGTCCACATCTTTTTGAAGATACTCCACACTTCCATCACTAGCCCTGATTTCATTTAAAATAATATATTTCTCTGCTTTCTGCGTTTGTGGACTGAAGCTCCAGCGTTTATGTGAATATAATAGTGTGCTTTTATGTGTATGGCCATCCCCCCCCCCCCCCCCATCTATATAGTCACACTCCCATTTTCGTGGATGTGTAAGCTGGGTATTTTTTAAGTTTTCATGAGCCACCGTACACTGTCATGGCTTACAGGATCTTTTACGTGCGTATTAGGTGTTCTGCGTGCGTATACACACGAAGGCGATTCAGGCACTAGTAGGTAGGTGTATGTTGACCTAAGAGATCGGAAATGTCCACCCTTTATCCAACCAGGTTTCAACCAAGATTTTACAACTGGAAGAGCAGTGTACTAAATGACTATTGTACCCGTCCTATCCCTCATTTCCGTTTGGAATCTGCATTATGTTTACGAACCCTCCGAGAGGCAGACAATAAGAGTATCCTTTATTTCAACTGTTTCCAGCTGCTTCTTACCACATACACAACATACATACATATTGCCGTAGTCTCCTAATACCTCTAGTTAACTCGCCATCTTTCGTAACAAAAGAATACAAAATGGCCAGGCTATATTAAGAAAAGAAAGCAACTGTATACAAAAAATAACCATAGCAGAGTGTTTAGTAAAAGTCCATGTTTACAGACAAACAAATACACACAGTATAGTCCTGCACATCCGGAAGTATTAGATGGAACATCCAGGGAAAAACAAGTGGGTTTGAAGTGAATTTTAAAGACTGAGAAAGAAGCGGCATTACAGACTTCTATTTGTGGGAACAGAGCTCAGACAACCATGGCTTTGCAACTGAAAAAATTACCTCTAGCCAAACATGTTTCTGTTGGCTTTTGAATCGTATACGACAAAGACTGTAGTAAAATAAAGCCATGACAAGAATGTTGACAGACAGCCGTCAGATTCAAATCTTAACTTACACCGGACATGGAAAACATTAGGTAGATAGTGGTGTTTCCTCAGCAATGATATACGTAGAAGATGAAATGGTATGGTCATATCTGAAGACCATCTAGATTAAAAAAAAACAAACAAAAACAAAAAAAACTATCCTGCAGAAACCATGTCACAGAGAAGAAAAAAAGGTAAACATTGAATTTAAAACCCTGAAGTGTCAGGGTCTGCTTTACTTTCATCCTCATCTTTAAAAAGAGTCACGTATCCATTCATAACTAGGCGGACTGTAGGAAGTAGAAAGTTCTTCCCGAATTGGACGTAAACTCGCAGTCAAAAAGCAGGAGCTCTACAGAGGAGGAACGGCGGACAACAGCACAAATGGAAAGATAACATCAAGGAATGGACGAGTTTGAACTCTGCAAATCTCACAGTGTTTTACACGATTAAGAGAGATGGTAAGGCATGTCAAGAAGTGATCAGTGGTACCAACGATCAAAGAACTAAAGGACACAAACTAAAGAAAGACAGTTGAGTTCCAGGGTCACGTTTGCATTGTCTAAGAATGTGTTTGATAGCACCGTTTTAATGTGTTTGGGGGCATGGCACCTCATCAGTAGAGAGCCTCGCAGTAGTCAAGCGATTCGGACTAAAAGATAGACATATTTTACAAAGTAAAAGACTATAAGAGAAATAATCTTACAGTAAAGAAACAAAGACAGAAACAAAAAAACAAAAAAGCAAAAAATAAAACAAAACAACAATAACAAAAAAGGAGCGAGACAGATACAATATACAGCTGTCCAATCAGACACACCTGTCCTATTAATCCGGATGATGTCAGCTTTGAAACTTGATAATTGCATGAGAGAATGCCAGCCCAAACTTGATAATTGCATGAGAGAATGCCAGCCCAATCTAATATTATAAATACTCATTTTAACAGGCTAAACCTGTCGTCTTAATCATTTTCATAATATCCAGTCATATAAACCAGCCAAAACAGCATTGCTGATAAAATGTTGATTTGTGAAAACTCCTACAGTTTGAGTGGTGTATGCCTGTATACTTGTTTGCGTGCCCGCGCGCGTGTTTGTTTGTGTGTGTGTGTGTGTGTGGACAGTGTGTGGATACATGCGTGCGCGTGTATATGCATGTATGCACTGGGTATTCAATTCCAAGAGTCCTAGAAAAGCAGTAACGTTAGTATGGCTTGACTCTCTGCCTCTGTATATAATAACTGTCTGTCTATCTGTCTGTCTGTCTGTCTGCCTCTCTCTCTCTCTCTCTCCACTCTTCCCTATCTTTCCTTTCTCAAGATGTTTTTCTCTTTTCCCCGTTCCTAACTTCTAAAAGACACTTAAACAGAAACAGATGGAATCAAACAGATGCACAGAAAACTGCATCAATTTTTGAAACTGCTTCTTGACAAGTTAAGCTTCCGTCAATTTGAACAATAATATTTCGCTAAGTCACAATTTGCAGGCAGGCAAACATGAACTTTCTTTGGCTATCTGCATGGAATTGTGTTCTTTGGCATCGAATCCAACGATTGTAGGGCTGACTGGTTGCTTTCCTTGTGGCTGAGCGAAAAGCAAGCATTAGTTAGTCTGCTTATGTCCCATGCACTCACAGTAACAGTCCAGATTACTGTTTTCTCTTACTATGGCCTCCAAGTATGGAATTATCTCTCAAAAATTATCTGACATTGTTATCTCCTGCTCTCGTTTTAGGTCAGATATGAAAAGTTTCGCTTTTAAATATCTCCACGGACAAAGAGTTTCTGCAATGCAATACATCCATGTTATCGCTTAACACCAATTTGTCTTTATTAAACCGTCGTGCAGCAAGGTAGGCTACTTGAATAATGAGGCAAGAGAAGACAAACACTTCGGACATCTCGATCTGTACAAATAACTATATACAGTGATCATGTTTTATATTCTGAATACTATCAGCCGTATAAAAGACACAAACGAAAGAAATCGTTGCGCTTCACTGTGAAGGACCCTTACAATTAAAAAAGAAAAGAGGTCGTCAAGATACAAAGATTAACTGTGCTTTTTAACTATCCGTAAAAAAACTACTTTAGCCTTTGATGAAACTGAAATGACATGATGAATATTTGCTCCAAATAGACATGTATTAGGAGGAAAAAACACTGACAAGAAGGATGATTGGCTGAGCTTGATTTTGGTGGCTGGGCATCAAAGGCCACGGTCTTGTTTTGTTCTTTGTGACAGCTGGACGGTCCTTTCTCCGATCTCACTATAGGGCTGTGTATTAGTGGACGTCGTTATTAACACCCCAAAACTCATAGCTACTTGAATTAAAACATTTAACCTTCCTTTCTACTGTTTATGTTACGGAAACTGGAAAACTATACACCAGATTAAGAAAATCCGAGGCAGGTCAGAATATGAAGTTGTTTAGATGATGCAGTTTGACAGGAGTAAGTCATTTTCACGTCTGAACAAAAAGGTTTAGGCACGTTCAGGTACCTGTATTTACATGCACGTATCTGCCTGTGTAAAAAACAACAACAACAACAACAACAAAAAACTCGCGGATAACCAGTAAGTAAAAGTTAATAGGAAATTTCATAACATGAGAATTTGATTTAGAAAGAAACTCGAGACAAATATTAGGTTTTGAGAGAAGCACGTTATCATTTTTAGTGCTTTGATATTTCATAAAAAAATCCCGAACAAACAAACAAACAAACCCTACGTAAATAAATTCTTACTGCATAGAAGAGAAAAATCTTTCATTGTTAATAATCGAGACAACAGGGAAAACATACTCAAGTGATGCGAGGTCAATATGAATTTAAGCAGGCCAACAGAAGAAGAAAAGAAGCATATAAGATAAGATAAAAATTCATCATCGTCATCTTGATGGCCAAAACAAACAGTTTAGATTATTCGGTACTTAAGTCAGAACTGCTATGACTTTTTCAAGGAAGAGATATAATAACGACAATTTAGCGATGCTTTAGCTTTATATCTGAATTTTTATCCGATTTGATTACAGCTTAACTCAACGAAACCATCACAACAGTATAACATGATAAAGGTCAACTGACCTTGCTGTGTTAAGCAGATGGCGGTGATGTGTTACGCCTGTTTATGAGTGGGTCCTTTAATTAGATTTTAGAAATACTGAAGTTTACTTTTCAGTTAAAAGTTTCGGCTGCATTATGTAAACGTACAGGGGTATGGTCTTTTGCTATATTGGGGGGAAAAAAGCACATATCTGGTTCCTCCCTAACTCCCATCCCCAGGTTTTCTCATTACCTCGAAATAACAATACCTTAGAAGCATGTTCTTGGCTCTATTACTAGACACATATCTTAACCCTAATAACCCTTTTAAAATACATTATTTCACATGGGTTTGATCACAATGAAATCAAAATGCTTCTACTTTTGATGATTATGTAGACATAATCATGCGAAAAGGATGGGTTTTCATGTTTCAATTTACATTTTATATTCACATAGGTTTTTGATTTAATCATATATACAAGCGGTCACCTTGCAACGAATGCACGGGCATAAACTAAACGTAAGGCGGCGGAAAACAGTGCTATTCCTGTGTGCAGCATGCCCAGATCAATATGACTCTCTCTTTCTCTCAACTCCCCCCTCCCCTCCTCTCCTTCACAAACTGCACGTATGAACATGCGTAGGGGTGGGGGTGGGGGGGGGGTCTGTAAAAAGGCAGAAAAAAGCATGAAATGAATTTGCTCTAAATCTCAGCAAAAAAGACCTTGCTTACAATAATGCAACATAAAAATGAACTGGTTGAGATTTTATGGCAGTACTGCAGACGTGGGCTCCGTCTATGAAAACACCAGACGGGCAGGATATTAAAACGCGGTATGTAAAGTCTGATGAGACGAAGTTAGAGGAACGACGAGAAGAATGAACCGATGATTGAAGGATCAGAGCCACGTACGTTCGAAAAAAACAAAACAATACTGCTATCAGTATAGTCACTGATAGATGTTTCCCATCAGCGTAGTCATTAGTACATGTTTCTTATGTTAGAAGAAAGTAATGCTATCAGCGTAGTCTTAGTACATATTTCTTATGTTAGAAGAAAGTAATGCATCAGCGTAGTCATTAGTGCATATTTCTTATGCTAGAAGAAAGTAGTGCTATCAGCGTAGTCTTAGTACATATTTCTTATGTTAGAAGAAAGTAGTGCATCAGCGTAGTCATTAGTGCATATTTCTTATGTTAGAAGAAAGTAGTGCATCAGCGTAGTCATCAGTACATATTTCTTATGTTAGAAGAAAGTAATGCTATCAGCGTAGTCTTAGTACATATTTCTTATGTTAGAAGAAAGTAGTGCATCAGCGTAGTCTTTAGTGCATATTTCTTATGTTAGAAGAAAGTAGTGCCATCAGCGTAGTCATCAGTGCATATTTCTTATGTTAGAAGAAAGTAATGCCATCAGCGTAGTCATTAGTACATGTTTCATGTTAGAAGTACTGCCATCAGCGCAGTCATTAGTACATGTTTCATGTTAGAAGTACTGCCATCAGCGCAGTCATTAGTACATGTTTCATGTTAGAAGTACTGCCATCAGCGCAGTCATTAGTACATGTTTCATGTTAGAAGTACTGCCATCAGCGTAGTCATTAGTACATGTTTCATGTTAGAAGTACTGCCATCAGCGCAGTCATTAGTACATGTTTCATGTTAGAAGTACTGCCATCAGCGCAGTCATTAGTACATGTTTCATGTTAGAAGTACTGCCATCAGCGCAGTCATTAGTACATGTTTCATGTTAGAAGTACTGCCATCAGCGCAGTCATTAGTACATGTTTCTTATGTTAGAAGTACTGCCATCAGCGCAGTCATTAGTACATGTTTCATGTTAGAAGTACTGCCATCAGCGCAGTCATTAGTACATGTTTCATGTTAGAAGTACTGCCATCAGCGCAGTCATTAATAATAATAATAATAATATATTTTATTTATATAGCGCAAAATCTTGACAAAATCAAATCTAAGCGCTGAGCGTATACATGCATACATACCTATATACATATGAGCGTATACATGCATACATACATGCCTACATACTTACATACATAAATCTAAGCTGAGCGTATACATGCATACATACATACATAAATCTAAGCGTATACATACATACATACATACATACATACGTACGCACATGCATACATAATAATTACAATATTTATATAGCGCAAATCTCGACAAAATCAAATCCAAGCGCCGAAAAGACACACACGCACACACGCACGCACGCACGCACACACACACACACACACACACACGCACACACACACACACACACACACACACACACACACACACACACACACACACACACACACACACACACACACACACACACACACATATGCATGGCCACAAATGGGGAGAAAAGAATAAAAGCAATAAAAGCAAGAATAAAACCAATGGAAAACCACAGAGAGCACATCATATACAATTATATATTAAAACAAAGTGATTCCCCTCCGAGCGGAGACAGGCTGCAGAGGGGGTTGAGTGAGGTTAGGATTTTATGCAGAGGAGAAAAGGTGAGTTTTGAGAGCGGACTTGAAGGAGGCAAAAGTAGGTTGCTGACGGACTGAGAGAGGAAGTTTGTTCCAGGAGAGTGGACCAGAAACAGAGAAGGCTCGTGGACCATAGGTATTGAGCTTAGTGCGTGGAAAGCGAAAAGTCAGAGGATCGGAGGCAGAGCGGAGGGTACGTGAGGGAACATAGATCTCAAGTAGGCTTGACAGGTAATCGGGGGCTGCGTTATTGAGGCTTTTGTAGCACATGGTGTCTAGTTTGTACTGTATGCGCTTTGATACAGGGAGCCAGTGAAGTTGTGCCAGGAGAGGAGATATGTGGTCAGCTTTTTTCTTTTTTAGTACAAGGCGTACAGCATTGTTTTGAATGCGCTGTAGGATGTGAATGGTGGAGGCAGGAAGACCAGACAGGAGTGAATTGCAATAGTCAATGCGAGACATTATGAAGGAGAGAACGAGTTTTGCAGTTGTTTCGACAGAGAGATACTTCCTGATCAGGCTTATACGATGGAGATGATAGTAGCAAGATCTGGCAGTTTGAGAAACAAAGTTGTTCATGGACAGGGTAGAGTCAATGCAGACACCAAGGTTTTTAGCTGAATCAGAAATTGGGACTGATGTGTTACATAATGGGAGAGAAAGAGGAGGCAGCTGGGAAAGTTTCTGACGGGTGCCAATGAGGATAGCTTCTGTCTTGTCGTCATTAAGCTGAAGTCTATGTTTCTTATGTTAGAAGTACTGCCATCAGCGCAGTCATTAGTACATGTTTCTTATGTTAGAAGTACTGTCATCAGCGCAGTCATAGTACATGTTTCTTATGTTAGAAGTACTGTCATCAGCGTAGTCATTAGTACATGTTTCTTATGTTAGAAGTACTGCCATCGGCGTAGTCATTAGTACATTTTTTTATGTTAGAAGTACTGCCATCAGCGCAGTCATTAGTACATGTTTCTTATGTTAGAAGTACTGCCATCGGCGTAGTCATTAGTACATGTTTCTTATGTTAAAAGTACTGCCATCGGCGTAGTCATTAGTACATGTTTCTTATGTTAGAAGTACTGTCATCAGCGTAGTCATTAGTACATGTTTCTTATGTTAAAAGTACTGCCATCAGCGCAGTCATTAGTACATGTTTCTTATGTTAGAAGTACTGCCATCAGCGTAGTCATTAGTACATGTTTCTTATGTTAGAAGTACTGCCATCAGCGTAGTCATTAGTACATGTTTCTTATGTTAGAAAGTACTGCCATCAGCGCAGTCATTAGTACATGTTTCTTATGTTAGAAGTACTGCCATCAGCGCAGTCATTAGTACATGTTTCTTATGTTAGAAGTACTGCCATCAGCGTAGTCATTAGTACATGTTTCTTATGTTAGAAGTACTGTCATCAACGCAGTCATTAGTACATGTTTCTTATGTTAGAAGTACTCCCATCAGCGTAGTCATTAGTACATGTTTCTTATGTTAGAAGTACTGCCATCAGCGCAGTCATTAGTACATGTTTCTTATGTTAGAAGTACTGCCATCGGCGTAGTCATTAGTACATGTTTCTTATGTTAGAAGTACTGCCATGGGCGTAGTCATTAGTACATGTTTCTTATGTTAGAAGTACTGCCATCAGCGCAGTCATTAGTACATGTTTCTTATGTTAGAAGTACTGCCATCAGCGCAGTCATTAGTACATGTTTCTTATGTTAGAAGTACTGCCATCAGCGCAGTCATTAGTACATGTTTCTTATGTTAGAAGTACTGCCATCAGCGTAGTCATTAGTACATGTTTCATGTTAGAAGTACTGTCATCAGCGCAGTCATTAGTACATGTTTCTTATGTTAGAAGTACTGCCATTGGCGTAGTCATTAGTACATGTTTCTTATGTTAGAAGTACTGCCATCAGCGTAGTCATTAGTACATGTTTCTTATGTTAGAAGTACTGCCATCAGCGTAGTCATTAGTACATGTTTCTTATGTTAGAAGTACTGCCATCGGCGTAGTCATTAGTACATGTTTCTTATGTTAGAAGTACTGCCATCGGCGTAGTCATTAGTACATGCTTCTTATGTTAGAAGTACTGTCATCGGCGTAGTCATTAGTACATGTTTCTTATGTTAGAAGTACTGCCATCGGCGTAGTCATTAGTACATGTTTCTTATGTTAGAAGTACTGCCATCAGCGTAGTCATTAGTACATGTTTCTTATGTTAGAAGTACTGCCATCAGCGTAGTCATTAGTACATGTTTCTTATGTTAGAAGTACTGCCATCAGCGTAGTCATTAGTTACATGTTTCTTATGTTAGAAGTACTGCCATCAGCGCAGTCATTAGTACATGTTTCTTATGTTAGAAGTACTGCCATCAGCGCATGCCAGTCATTAGTACATGTTTCTTATGTTAGAAGTACTGCCATCGGCGTAGTCATTAGTACATGTTTCTTATGTTAGAAGTACTGCCATCAGCGTAGTCATTAGTACATGTTTCTTATGTTAGAAGTACTGCCATCAGCGTAGTCATTAGTACATGTTTCTTATGTTAGAAGTACTCCCATCGGCGTAGTCATTAGTACATGTTTCTTATGTTAAAAGTACTGCCATCGGCGTAGTCATTAGTACATGTTTCTTATGTTAGAAGTACTGCCATCGGCGTAGTCATTAGTACATGTTTCTTATGTTAAAAGTATTGCCATCGGCGTAGTCATTAGTACATGTTTCTTATGTTAGAAGTACTGCCATCAGCGTAGTCATTAGTACATGTTTCTTATGTTAGAAGTACTGCCATCGGCGTAGTCATTAGTACATGTTTCTTATGTTAGAAGAAAGTACTGCCATCAGCGTTGTCATTAATACGTGTTTCTTATGTTAGAAGTACTGCCATCAGCGTTGTCATTAATATATGTTTCTTATGTTAGAAGTACTGCCATTGGTATAGTCATTAGTACATATTTCTTATGTCAGAAGAAAGTACTGCCATCGGTGTAGTCATCAGTACATGTTTCTTATGTCAGAAGAAAATACTGCCATCGGCGTTGTCATAAGTACATGTTTCTTATGTCAGAAGAAAGTACTGCCATCGGTGTAGTTTTAATTAAGAACAGGCTTGTTTTACATCAGACCAAAAAATGAACAAAGTATTCAGCCGAATACTGCCAGCACCCCTCTTCATCTTCAAACAAACCTTCATCGAAAAGAACATTGTATACAAAACACTAAATTTAACAGAAACGTTACAACATAAATACCATTACGCATGAGGATATAGGAAAAAAAAGTATATTTACTGAAATCCACAACTTACGCAGGAGGCCTTCAAACGATTTCTACGGCAGCCAAGGCAAACATACGGTTGCTATGCAGGTCTGACAATAACTTGAACGGACTAAAATTAAACATTTTGTTTAATCAAAGATACAAGATAGTTTGACACTGGCCAGATGCATTTTTCCAACGCTCAACAGAGAACAATTTTAATACGATCAATAGAAATTTTGAACAAAAAAGTGAAATTATTGATAATAAAGAAAACCCCGACGACCTAGTTCTTCTAAAGCCTTATTTAAATGGGCACGAATCAAGTTTTATTCAAACTGCTCCACATGTTGAAGAATGTCAGAAGAAGCGACGATTCTTTCCGCTGTCCGGCTCTCTCCATATTTTCTTGTTTAAATATATATATATATGTATATTGTGCATACATGTATACACACACAAACATACATACATACATATGTATACATACACATATGTATATATACATATATATATATATATATATATATATATATATATATATATGATTTGCCAATAAAAAAAAGTCTATATATATTTATATAATTTTATATATATAACATATATACATACATTCACACATGCATACATACATGCATGCATACATAATATATACAATTATATACACATGTGTGTGCATAAATACACACACACACACACACACACACACACACACACACACACACACGTATATACATATACATATACATATATATATATATACACACACACACGCGTGTGTGTGTGTGTATTTATACACATACATGCAATGCATGTAACTGTATGTATGTATGTATATATATATGTTATATATATATATATATATATGAATATATCACATAAGTTCTGCATGATCACTTGAAGCAGCCATGATTAAACATACGTCAGTATAGCCAAGCACAACATGAACATCAGAAAGAGTGGCTACTGCTGACAAAACATAGTTTAATCTCCATGAGTTTTTGAACAGAACTTACATGGCTTGCCACAGACGGGAAATGGATACACATCAACACTAAAAGATGTGCGTGCCAAAGTGTGGAAGATAACAGAAGCAGCACAGACTTTCTCCAATTCTGCTGAGTGACCAGATTGTACACCACTGAAAGGTGTCTTGTTTCGTTCCGAGTCTACTTCCAGGCTGTTTTATCTATTGCTAGATCTACGTACCTCTATGAGAGATAGACAGACAGAATGCGAACAGTGACAGAAACACTGAGAAGGGAGAGAGAGAGAGAGATTCACAGAGAGGAAGGGGGGGGAGGAAATAGAGAGATAAGAGAGAGTCAGCGAGTGAGCCAGTGAGTGAGCCAGCGCGCGCGCGCTCCCGAGAGAGAGAGAGAGAGAGAGACAGACAGACAGACAGACAGAGATACAGAGAAAGACACAGAGAGAGAGAGATACACAAAAAGACAGACAGACAGGAGAGAGGGGGGGGGAGAGACAGGAGACAGAGACATGAGACATAGAGACACAGAGAGAGTTGAAAACTGAAAACGCTTTATTACTCAAGAATAGTAGTGTGGTGATGTCCCAGTGAAGTTGTTATTCAGCTACGAGTCCTTGTTACTTGACACACATACAATCGGAATACACTGTTAATAATAAAAATAATGATGAACTATAAATGCATCACATGAAAAATAATGTAAACTATAAAACCATCACCCACATAAAGAAATGAAGAAAGGAAGGCAAGCATTTAAAACAAACACTAGGGGTTTAGTGGTAATCAATGATGAAATAGCCGCCTGTGTAAATGTCTGATAAAAATCTATGCGCAGAAACAGGCACGCATATTGGACTTCAATTCGACTTGTTTCTCTTTATATCGATGGGGATAACAAAAAAATTAAAGTGGAAATGATGATTCGTGGAGGCATCGAGAGAGAGAGAGAGGGAGGTCGGAGACACGGACAGACACAGGTAGAGACAGAGAGAAACGGACAGACCAAGAGAAAGAAAGAGAGCTGATAAAGCTGGCATTTAGTAATGTCATCCGTCTCTCTTCGTCTCAATAAGTTTCCAATCTAGCATCAACTACATCAACTGTCTGGAAGGCTGGTGGGGTAAAAAAAAAAATGAGTGGAGAAGACAGACTGGAGAAGACAAAAGATATACCATCACAAACAGATGAAGTATGTAATTAACGAAACAAGACAGGCGAAAACTTTCGGCCAACAAGCCACTGTCGAGCGTACACGAAAGGCAACAAAGAGACAAATTCATTAGATTCCGGACGAACACAACAGATCAGATAACCTCGCCGATACTTCGCTGAGCTGGAAAAGATAACTCTAAAAGAAGTTACCTGCGCTATTGCTGTCAGTAGTTGTCTCATTCTCGACGTGCACAAGACGTGCTACGCAACACATGGCCCAAATCAATACATTGTGCATCAAGTGTATCAATGGTACTGCACCTTTCTGCGTGACCACCTCCGAATGTACACGCCTGCCCGACCTCTCCATTCTGCTTCAGATACTATTGTTTATAAATTTCCCGATACAGATGCGCCACAGACGGTCGCCGCTCTTTCTGTGTTTGGTCCATACAAGTGGAACGATCTTCCGCCGTCTATTCGACAGTCACAAACTCTTCCTTCAAGTCTAGCTTGGAGACATTATCTTTGCGTCCAGCAGTGATTTCTCCCTCTACATGTTCGCTCTTTTGCCCAACTCCCCTCCTGTCATATTACTCCCAGTTTGCGTGTACTGGACTTTTGGTCGTTGCTGAGTGATTGCTTTGGTGAATTATGAGAGTGCGCGTCTTGACTTGATTCTTGTTCAAGATCTGGCACCTTACAAAAATATTATTATTATTATTATTGTTATTGCTATTATTATTGCTATTGTTATTATCGTTATATATTTTATTATTATTATTATCATTATCATTATGGAAATAATGCAGACTGTCAACAATCCTTCTGAGGACTGAATTTTCTTTTCACACTTTTGAAATTTGTCCCG
>CM060315.1:55471634-55479134 GCA_030674185.1 Monoplex corrugatus
CCAGCTCTACTTTTCATCTAGCAATGAAACGAACTGCCAAGGCAAACAGTAGAACATGTCCTGAGCTCATGCAAGGTAGCGCTAACCCAAGGAAGATACACATGGAATCACAACCAAGTGCTTCAGGATATTGCACAAGCGATCAACACTGCCTGTGGAAAGAGAAAAAAAACGTGTCACCAGAAGTTCCGACAACCTTTTCTACACGGCAGGAGGCAGCAAACTGTGGCCTGAAAAAGATATGACAGCTGGAGCATGTAAGCGGGGTCTACTGGATGGAGCGGACGATTGGGAATGTACAGCAGAGCTTCCACAATGCAAATACACAATAAATAAATAAATTAAGTAATTCGAAATATTAAAAAAAGACCACCCAGAAATCATCAGCAAGAGTACCATGAGACCAGACATAGTTCTACACTCCCCTTCATCAAAACAAATGATTCTGATCGAACTTAACGTGCCGTATGAAAGTAGAATGAAATAAGCCCATATCTTTAAGACTGAAAAGCATGCCAGTCTAGCCAGCAACCTGAGGAAATATAGCAAAGTCCTTGCCACAGAGACTGGAGCAAGGGATTGATAGGCACATCAGCCTATGCTCTCATGAAGCAGCTCTGGACTTCTGGGAAAGAGAGGGAATGGCAGAAGCAACTGAAAAGATTTCCTGCTGGATCTGGTCGAGGAGGAACGAAAGTAAACTTTATAAGGCTTAAAATTCCCGTGTATGTTTCCAGTGTTGCACAGCTAAGTGGTTAAGACATCCGTCAAAAGGGTGACTTTGGGTTACCTGACCATCTTGGATGAGCAGATTCGAATCCAGGTGAAGGATAAATTTCTGTTAAAAATGGCGAAACATTTTGTTTGTCGGGAGTTTTTCTCTGAGGATCTTCTGCCGTCCGGCTGTCCCCTGGGTTTCTTGTTATTACTAAAATAAATTAAACAGAATGTTCAAAAAAAGACATACATGCAAATGAAGTAAAAATAACTCCCATCCCAAGAAAGTTTTTTTTACCGGCCACTTTTCATCTAGCAATCAAGTGAATGGCTGGGTAAGAAAAACAAGTCTACTTTTCATCTAGGATTCAAGCGAATAACTAGTCAAGAAAAAACAGTCTTTTATAGCAAATGAAGAACGGATGTTTTCCTTCGTCATGCAAAAAAATGAACGAGGTAGTCGTTGTTGTAGCATCGTTTCTCTCCATTAACTGGAATTTAATTCAGTGAAGACATCCTATACAACAGAATAAACTTTAAAGAAAAACTTACAAATTAACTTATTACGGATCGGTGTTTCAGATGTACTTTTTACAATACATAATATATACCCGAGGTCTTTAAAGGATAAGAATGATAATCAAAAGACGACCGTTTTGTTGGGAAGTGAAGCCTAATCGTATTTCGGTACAAAATACAGAGTAAAAAGTGGTCGATTTCTGAATATAGAACGCAACACATGTTTACAATTCTGTAAAATACTTTTTCAAAAGTATCAGCAGATAATAAATTAAACGAAGGTAATTTATTCAATACAATGTTATGTACAAGAGATCGATTAATTAACCAAACGTAAAACGTTCGCTCTACTGACTTACTTTGAACACAAATGTCTAACTTGCATGGCTCAAGTTTTGTATTGGAATGGTCTACATTTTAAAGTGTTTCAAAAGGAGCACTGTTTTGTAGCTAAAGAAAATGTGTGTATTCACAAATTATGGTCGCTTTAATTGACTACGATTAAGCAGAATCAGTGATGGTGGGCAAAGCAGCTGAAGCAATGTTTTTAAAAGAGAACAAGTAACATAGCTTGGTACTGAACGAAACTTGTGTACCAAACCATGTAAGAGAGAGTGAGTGCTTTTGTATGGGCAGTAACAGAAATGAAACGACACACTAGTTCTGCTCAGTCATCAGTGACTGAATATTCTTTTAACATTCTGAAATTAGTTTTGTTTCGCATGTGCTTGCCGGGCATTTTGTAGCTAGCTCGAGATAATGCTGAGTAGCTAAAGAGAAGGAGGCAAACAGACAGAGAGGACTGAGACAGAGAAACCGAAAAAGAGAGAAACATAGACAGCGTGATTGTGCTAAAATTGGCCATTAGTAATGGAGACCTCCTCTCAGTAACATCAGCTGAACAAGTTTCCAAACTGACATCAAGTATATCAGACATCTGGAAGCCTGCAGAAAACAAAAGCGGCTTGGGAAAGAAACACCAGGAACTGGGGATGGGGTGGGGGCTTGGGAGGTGGGGGGGGGGAGGAGACGAGGCTACAACGTCAAAGACAGATTCAATCAGGAAGGTACTGTTTTTGCTTTTAGAGGAAGATGGTATCGCAGAGTGACAGGGAGATGTTCGCCCATTGCTCGTCAATAATCCCTTTTATCTCCACAAAACGTGCCATGCAACACCTGGCCACCCTGAGGGCATTTCGCCACGCTGCCTACATACTAGATACAGGTAGTTTGTACTAAGATTTGAGTCTGGAGTTTGTTCAAGATGAATTCATTGCACTAGGACAATTCCATGTGCGCTTCACCTCAATCTGCCAGCAACTACCTGGCAGACTCCCGGAGGTTGCGCAAAACTCTATGCGCTGGCAAGCTCTTGAAGTGTGTACTGAAATACTCTATAGTGAATTAAGTGAGCACAGAAATACCTGGAGAGAGAGAGGGGGGGGAGGGGGAAGAGAGAGAGAGAGAGTGAGTGAGATAGTGAGAGAATACAAATATGCATTTGGTGTTATATTATATAGGCCCAGACTATATACAGGTTCAGAGACAACATGTATACAGACCTATTAATGCCTAAAGCTTCTCGTGTGTATGTACGCGCAATTTATCAAGCATGCAGGTCAAAGATCTTGTAAGCTACATCAATGTCCGGGCGCTTACGAAAACACGAAAACACCCTGCATGTATTCTCACCAAAGATGGATTAAAATACTATGCAGCCATGTCCATTCATTAATGCAGTACAAAAAAACAAAAACAAAAAACAGTCGAACACACGCCCAATGCAACATGAACATAGTGAACTTATCAAAAATAACAAGAGCTCACACATCCAGTTACTGAACTCACCACATGATCGTCTACGAGTTTTACACTACCACGAACGCGCAGACACACTTACATGCATATATCATAATTCATATAAGACCAGCAAGAGATCACAAAAAATCCAAGCATTATATTTATAAGATACTGTAGATATCAATGAGTATTATGAACTGCCCACCGCTGGACACGTGTGCAGAGAATATAGTATATAATGTATGTTATGAAAAATATATCACAACTTCATTTCTGAAAAAAGAAGATGAAAGTCTTACCAACCAACCAACCAACCAAGTAAAAACACAAAAAGGACCAAAGAGGGACTCATAAGAACAAATGACAAACATGAGGTTAAAAAACAGCATAAGCACATATACAAGTGCCTAAGTGCGATAATCCCATTAGAAAAATAAACAAAACAAACCAAACACACAAAGCGAAATAAAACAACTTCATTCATTTTACCTTTAAGTTTAAGGCTGGGGTGTTACTGTCAGAGACCTGCAGTCAAATTTTGTGGTTGGGCATGGTATTAAAGGTGTTACAGTGGTACACAGTTGTTACTGCTAGTCCTCTGGTTATTTTGTTCTATAAATTAAAACGAACTGAACTGTGTGGAGTGTGTGGTCAAATGTCAAAGCAAGTGCATACCTAGGACGAGAGAACCCCAGGTTCCGACCGCTAATCAAACTGGGATTTTTGTACCCCCTCCACGAGATCTAAAGGGATGATCTAGGTCCTATTTTTTGGATGAGACAGTAAAGCGGGGTCCCATGTGCAGCACGCACTCGTTGCTACTGTTATTTTTGTTTAAAGCCCAGCCGACTGCATACAGCCATATCAGGACTATAAACATTTCAAAGCATACACAATACTTCAACAGGTAAAAAAAAAACAACACATATCAATGCCTTCACACACATAATCTAAGGGCATGTCCCTGACATCGACCATTCCATCCAATTTATCGTTCAAGGGATTAAAAAAACAAACCTGAAGACAAATTTAAACAAAACTAAGGACACTAAAATATAAAAACGGACCTACATTACCTAAATTTGCTTCCGCATATCTCATTTCCCTAGAGCCAACAATGCACTTAATACATGAATCCAATCATCAGTCCTAAGAAAAAGTATGTTAAACTTTATCAAACACATATAGGTGAATGGAACAGCAAGGCAGAAAATGATAGGAAGATATAACAGAAAGCAAAGGAGGCAGAAAGAAACAGTGAGAGTGACAGAAAAGAGGAAATTTCTAGCACAGAAATTGCAAAGGTGGAGATATTATTGATACTGAAAGAGCCCCAGCATCCCCACGGGGTAGCACGCACTTAATGCACGCTGAAGATCCCACGGGAACAAAAGAGTTGTCCAAGGCAAAATTCTGTCGCAACATCTACTTTCATAGGTAAACAAAATTACAGGCGTACAAAACGTCATTAAAAAAAAAAAAAAATAAATAGTGGGTGGCGCTGCTCTGTGCCGACGCTCTCTCCCAGGGGAGAGCAGCCCCGATTTCACATGACAAATCTACGATAAATAGATTGTTACTGTTATTGTTACTTTTGCTTAAAGCCAAGCCGACTGCCTAGAGACATATCAGGGCTATAACCGTTTCAATACATCTACAAAATTTCAAAAGGAAAAAAAAAGTGAAAGAAAATTAAGCACATATCAGTGCATTCGCGCACATAATCTTGGATGTCCCTGGCGTTGACCACTCCGTCCAATTTAGATAGATAGATAGATAGATAGATACATAGATAGATAGATAGATAAATGGATAGATAGATATACAAATGATTAAACAAAAACATACTCCATGTTTTCTTCTTAGCCCTACTACTAAAAACTGAACACTTCCGTGTGCAAACAAACCTAAAGTTATAGGAGCAAAGAAATAAGGAGAAGATCATAATCAAGATTGAAGAAGATAAGAGACTGCGAAGGCGAAAAGTTGGATTAAGTGTAGGAAGTGAATGAGGAAGAAGAGGTGTATGCCAAAGAAGAACAAGAAGAAAGAGAAACGAGCCACGTCATGAAAGAGCGATGTGGACAAGCAATGCAGTGATGATCATAAAACCGACGAAGAAGACAGGGAGAAGGAAAAGGTTAGGACATGATAAAGGGCATACTCCACAGAATGAAGGTCAGACAATACAAATTCATGCTTCACGTTTGTGATTAAGTCACGATGACCTCAAATAAACCGACAATGACCATCACGACCGATAAGAAGGCGGCTCCTTGTTGGCCCCATCAGGGATAAAGATCAGGTAACAACCAATCATCCAGCACAACAGCCAAGAAGATGACCGCCTGCAAGTGCCGAGTGAGAGAAAAACGTTCTGTTTCACATCCAGACAGACAGACAGACAGACAGACAGAGAGGGAGAGAGAGGATGGGGGTGGGGGTGAGAGCTCTTCTTAGATGAAACAAGATAGGCTATAAAATAACATGTCTGCAACTGACATTGTCACCAGGGAATGAGTGCTCATTTGATATAATTACGTCCATAGCGTTGCATATTTCATGCATGTAAATATGTGTCTGTACAAAATATGATACTTCCTTCTTCCCCCCCCCCCCCCCCAGTCATGCACATATCTTAGTTACCACTATGTTTATATTTATTTAAAATCATCAGTAGCATATCCAAGTCAATTTACTAGCAACGTTAGTAAGCGAGGCAGTATCACTAAAATGCGTTGTTTCACTATTCTATAAGTTTCACTAAGATGCGCTGTTTCACTATTCTGTAAGTATCACCAAGATGTGCCGTTACACTCTTTTATATCACTGAGATGCGCTGTTTCACTGATGCGCTGTTTCAGTATTCTGCAAGTATCACTGTTACGCGCTGTTTCATTGTTCTATTCAAAAACTAAAGAAACTCTGTTACGGATGATTTACTCTTTATCAATCTGATGACAATGGCAACAAACTAAAATTATTCATGATCCTGGCAGATTCAAACAACAATGTCCCAGCTTATCCACTGGAAAGCCTCCTCCCACCCTCTTGCTACCAAACTACTCTGCTTTCAACTGACCATCATGTTTGGCAATGATGGCAAGTCGGTGATTTTGTCACAGAACCATCTGCACGCAAAATGAATGGTAGCTCAAGATTTGTGCTGAAAGGAAAACAGAGCAACGATCTGATGGCCTAGATATCTGCCTTTGAGATTTTCAGAGCTTTCGACAACTGTACAGTTAGCTGAACCACCACAGGTCTTTGCCACCAAAGAAACCAGAATGCTATTCTCTGTGATTTACCATTAAGTAAGCAGATTGGGTCAACAGTCAACCGAAGCCCGTAACAGAACATTACGCGTGCAGCGATAGAAGCGAGAATTTTCCTATTATGAGACGGAAACTGAGATGATTAAAAAAAATGTTTTCAAAGAGAGGAGTGTGGGGGGTGGGGGGGGGGGGGTTGTGCGACTACATGTTTCACGTTTGTTGAAAGATTTGGCGTCAAGTAACACAACTTATTAGGAACATGTTTGCCCGCTAGAGGCAAGACTAGATGGGAAAAAAAATGACGAGAGGCGGCACTCAGAGGATTAGCTGGCCTGATCTGTAAGGGCAAACGTGGCCAGGCATCAAATGGCCATGGTCCTGTTTGATCTTTGTGTCAGTAAGAGGGCAGTTCGCATTCCGTTTTCGATGCAGGGACATATATACTGGGTAATGTTATTTCCCAACATGGATTTTCAACGCCAGGAAAAGGCCAAAGCCAAAGCCACTTCGGTCAATTCTTTCAAAAAATCATGAGTTTTTACTATTCTTCCTGCACATAACTGATTAAGATAACAGCTGAAACAGGACACAAAACTGCGTTTAATATTACAATGCATTAAACGGAAACTGCCCATCGTCACGTCTGACAGCAACTGTTACATGTGCATTTGCGTGTGTTTGAGATAAAGCGTATCTGTGTAAGTGTGTGTGTGTGTGTGTGTGTGTGTGTGTGTGTGGAGAGAGAGAGAGAGAGAGAGAGAGAGAGAGAGAGAGAGCGAGAGAGAGAAAGAGACAGACAGACAGGCAGACAGACAGATAAAAGCAGAGACAGATATAGTTGTTTGTGCCAAACGTGCAGCAGTAAACAGTTTAGCCACTGAACTTCTAAATTTTATAACTTTTCTATGTCAGTTTCCAAAGCTTTTATTATTCTACCCAACTATATTTGTAACCAGAGACAGAAACAAATTTTAAAAATACGCAGATCAGGAAAACAGATTGGATCTGTCTTCTCCCCAGAAAAAAAATTGCACTGAGCCTCCAGGTTCTATATCATCTTGGAACTTACTTCATAGATTGAGGATCAACTAACAGCTAGACAAATTTTGGAAAGCAAAATGAACTAACTGGAATTTCTTAATGTTCAGCACCGTCTCAGTTTTTATTTGACCGCATTGTTACCCGTTCA
>CM060315.1:55489134-55491634 GCA_030674185.1 Monoplex corrugatus
TTACCTTTGAAGGTGTTTTCTTCTCCATTTTTTCTATCCCATTCTCCTCTGCAAACGTTTGGACTCTATCCAAGCATATCTCAGAATGCAATGCCATTTCTATCCAACTAATGCCTACCAGCCCTCCTGGAGGCAGGTAATGATAGTATTCCCTTTGCAAGAGTCTGCAGTTTGTTCTTACCCAAATGTACACAGCGGTCTGCTCTGTCATATCGCCAATTGATTCATCATTTCTTACAAGCAAAGGACGAAAGCAGTTTAGGCAAAAGTAATCTTGTCCTGTTGATAAAGCAAATGTTTCGAGAGTTGTTGTGATATATCGTAAAATTGTGTCTAGACATTCACAGTATTTTTATACACACACAACACATGTATGAATGTTATTCAAATACATGTGTCTGAACAAAAATAATGAGAATTTCATTATATGAATGCATACACTGTTTGATTACATATAAACTTATCACACTGTTTCTATGTACTCATTACGTTTAGAGATATGTTGTTTTTATTGTATGTTTGTATTATGTGTTATGCATGTCAATATGCATCAAGCAAAATTTCATTGCGTAAATTTCGACGGAAAACCAAACCAGATCCCGGTTTTTTTACTTGACCAAATAAAGTTTTTGTTTTCTTATGACTTTTTTTTATGTTTTTCCTAGGTCATTGAGAAAGAGAACTGAACAACAATCAAACACGCAAACAAGCACACAAACAAACACACAAACAAGTAACAGACAAACAAAAAGTAAACAAACAAATCAAACCGAAATATAGAAAATGTAAAAGAAAACAAAAAAGCAACAACAACACCAAAAGAGAACAAAAACAAAATAAAAACGAAAACGAGCAAACAAACAAACAAAAACAGAAAGAAACAAAGGTAGAAGCAACTTTGAAGGTATGGCTTTCTCGGTGTTCTGCAACCTGAAATCACTTTTCAGTCATTTTGTGTACATCATTCATACAGTAACTGATCCAGAGCACCAAGATCCTATTTAACAATTGCTTCGTCAGTTTCTGGGTTTCTGCCACCGTAAAACACTGTTCGGTCATTTTGTGTACGTCAGTCACATAGTAACTCATCCAGAGCACCAAGATCTCATTCAACAACTGCTTCGTCATTTTTCGGTTTTCTGCCCCTGTTCAGTCAATTTGTTTACGTCAGTCACATTGTAACTCATCCAGAGCACCAAGATCTCATTTAACAACTGCTTCGTCATTTTTCGGTTTTCTGCCCCTGTTCAGTCAATTTGTATACGTCAGTCACATAGTAGCTGATCCACAGCACCAAGATCGCATTTAATAACTGCTTCGTCATTTTCGATTTTCTTACAACCTTAGAACAAGTCTTCGGCCACTTTGTAAACGTCATTCACAATGTAACTGACCCATTGTACCAAGATCCCATACTGCTTCATCATTTGCCATTCAATCTGAATGCCTTAACCAACAATGAATAATGACCAGCCTACCAAAATGGCCTCTATAGAGCTAGGGCCGTTAGACCACAGGCAAGTTGGAACGAAAATTGTTTTATCTTCGAGAAGGAGATCTTTATCTCCAGCCTTATGATAAGAGTGCAGAAGGCAGTCCAGCAAGGTCAACAGGGGCAATGGACAACATGGGACAGTGCACTCCAAAGAAGTCTCAGCTGGAACGATATGTGGCACATGGCTCCTCTAAGGATAAGCTTCCTCCTCAGATCTGTATATGACCTGCTCCCCTCGAATGCAAACTTAGTGAAATGGGGGAAAGCAGACGACCCAGCATGTCCGCTCTGTCAGAAGAAACAAACAGTGGAACATGTCCTAAGCTCTTGCAAAGTAGCGCTAGCCCAAGGAAGGTATACATGGAGGCACAACCAAGTTCTGAAAGTGATCACAGATGTGGTTAGCGAAAAAACCATGACCCCAAACGCACCAATTGCTATGACAACGTTCTACAAAGCAGGAGGGAAACGGGTCTGGCCCGAAAGTGCTATGACAACCAGCACATTGCCAAAGGGTCTTCTGGATGGAGCAGTCGACTGGGAGTGTACAGCAGACCTCCCAGAGTGGAGAAATTACCCAGATGTCATCAGCAAGACAGGCATGAGACCAGACATCGCTCTCCACTCTGACTCCTCGAAACAAGTGATTCTGATAGAACTCACTGTGCCATACGAAAGCAGAATGGAAGAAGCACATATCTACAAGACCGAAAAATACGCCGGTCTTGCCAGCACCCTGAAGAAAGCAGGTCTGCGGGTCAAAATCTTCGCCATAGAGGTCGGGGCAAGAGGGTTTGTGGGCACCTCCGCTTATGATCTCATGAAACAACTCGCCATTTCTGGGAAAAAGAGGACTAGAGCCCTTAAAGCGATGGCAGAGGCAGCAGAAAGGAGCTCAAGCTGGATCTGGGCAAGAAGGAACGAAAAAAGTGAACTTCATAAGGATTAAATTCCCTACAGATGATGTGTGCCCCGTTAGCACATTGGTAAAACCGCGTACCGCAG
>CM060315.1:55501634-55524134 GCA_030674185.1 Monoplex corrugatus
CCACAGGAGGACCATTGTTCACACAAGCCAACAATGACCCCCACACGTGACCACTGTCCACAGGAATCCGTCCCTGTCCATCCACTTCCAGCCCACTACATCACACACCGCGGTCAGGTAGTCAGTCCACTTGGCAATGACCAATGACGGGAGGACAAACAATGGACGGCTAACGAACATGGCAGAAAGAAGTGCTATAGATTGCTTTGGCCTTTTTCTGTCCGATGTCTGATCCCTTGGAGTGGCTGTTACCTTTGTAGGTTCTGTTACAAAAAAAAAAAAAAAAAAAAAAAAAAGAAAAAGAAAAAAAAAAAAGAAAAGAAAAAAATGTCTGGTGTGATTTCTACGTGTGTCAAGATTTTCGACTGTACAATTGTAAAGCTTATTTTAATGAAGCGGTCGTGGAATTTGAATATGATCAGTTACAATCTATTTTAGAGAATTTCTCTAAATCAAAATTTTCATCTAGAAACACCTGAATAGGATGTTTGATCATGACATGATTGACAGAAAGACAGACACACACACACACATACACACACACACACCCACACACACACACACACACACACACACACACACACACACACACACACACACACACACACACACACACACACACACACACACACACACACGCACACAAACACACACACACACACACAATACAATACAATACAATACAATACAATATTTTATTTATATAGCGCAAAATCTTGATAAAATCGAATCTAAGCGCTAAAACAGACACACACGCACGCACGCACACACACGCACGCACGCACGCACGCACGCACACACACACACACACACACACATACACACACGCACACGCACACGGCTATAAATGGGGAGAAAGAATAAAAGCAATGGAAAATTATAGAGAGCATATTATATACAATTATATATTACAATGTGATTCCCCTCCGAGTGGAGACAGGCTGCAGAGGGGATTGAGTGAGATCAGGATTTTATGCAGAGGAGAAAAGGTGAGTTTTGAGAGCGGACTTGAAGGAGACAAAAGTAGATTGCTGACGGACTGAGAGAGGAAGTTTGTTCCAGGAGAGTGGACCAGAAACAGAGAAAGCTCGTGGACCATAGGTATTGAGCTTAGTGTGTGGAAAGCGAAAAGTCAGAGGATCGGAGGCAGAGCGGAGGGTACGTGAGGGAACATAGATCTCAAGTAGGCTTGACAGGTAATCGGGGGCTGCGTTATTGAGGCTTTTGTAGCACATGGTGTCTAGTTTGTACTGTATGCGCTTTGATACAGGGAGCCAGTGAAGTTGTGCCAGGAGAGGAGATATGTGGTCAGCTTTTTTCTTTTTGAGTACAAGGCGTGCAGCATTGTTTTGAATGCGCTGTAGGATGTGAATGGTGGAGGCAGGAAGACCAGACAGGAGTGAATTGCAATAGTCAATGCGAGACATTATGAAGGAGAGAACGAGTTTTGCACTTGTTTCAACAGAGAGATACTTCCTGATCAAGCTTATACGATGGAGGTGATAGTAGCAAGATCTGGCAGTTTGAGAAACAAAGTTGTTCATGGAGAGGGTAGAGTCAATGCAGACACCAAGGTTTTTAGCTGAATCAGAAATTGGGACTGATGTTTTACATAATGGGAGAGAAAGAGGAGGCAGCTGAGAAAGTTTCTGATGGGTGCCAATGAGGATAGCTTCTGTCTTGTCGTCATTAAGCTGAGGTTTATTGGATGTCATCCAGTTCTTAATGTCCGAGTAACACTCAGTGGTGCGAGTCAAGAGGCGCTGTATATTGTCAGGTGAGTCACTGTCTAGAAGTTGGGTGTCATCAGCATAGAAGTGGTGTTTTATAGAGTGGGAGTTGATGATGGTGAACAGGGGGGAGGTGTAAAGAGTGAAAAGAACAGGGCCAAGGACAGATCCTTGTGGAACACCACAGGTCAGGTATGTAGGTTGAGAGTAAGTGCCATTAATGAGAACAGTTTGTTTTCTGTTTGATAGATATGAAGTGAACCAGGAGAGAGCAATGTCAGAGATGCCAAAAGTATGATGAAGTCTAGAAAGGAGAATACCATGATCAATGGTATCAAAGGCTGCAGACAGATCAAGGAGTGGTAGGAGAGAGACTTTGCCAGTATCAGTTGCAAGGAGGAGATTGTTGAGAATGTGTAGCAGGGCAGTTTCAGTGCTATGGCACTGGCGGTAGGCTGACTGGAAAGGATTGAGGAGATTGTTGGCAGACAGGTGAGAGTTCAGCTGGTTGAGGACAACTTTTTCGATGAGTTTAGACAAGAAAGAGAGATTAGAGATAGGCCGGTAATTTTTCAGTTCATTTGGTCTAAATTGTATTTCTTGAGGAGAGGGTGAACGATAGCAGACTTGAAAGAATCTGGGACAGTTCCAGTTTGAAGAGAAGTGTTGATGATGTCAGTGATGAATGGGAGGAGAGTAGGGAGACAATCACCCCATACCATATAAACACACCATTTCTAAGACCAAAAAAAAATAAAAAAATGGAGATCATGTTATCAGATCACACCAAGAACAAGGACTTTGCCATCACTAACAGACATCATTACAGAGAAAACTACAGAAGAAGTCTTATGATTTTGTCAAGCAGCTCACGAGAGGAACCATTTCGTGCGGTGACGGAAATCAAGCCGGCAGCCCTCACACGTTAGAAAACAACAAGATCAGCAGACACAAGAGGGAACTGGTTCCATCAGACAAGACCACAGGAGGACCATTGTTCACACAAGCCAACAATGACCCCCACACGTGACCACTGTCCGCAGGAATCCGTCCCTGTCCATCCACTTCCAGCCCACTACATCACACACCGCGGTCAGCTAGTCAGTCCACTTGACAATGACCAATGATGGGATGACAAACAATGGACGGCTAACGAACATGGCAGAAAGAAGTGCTATAGATTGCTTTGGCCTTTTTCTGTCCGATGTCTGATCCCTTGGAGTGGCTGTTACCTTCGTAAGTACTGTTACAAAAAACAGAAATGTCTGGCGCGATTTCTACCGTGTGTCAAGATTTTCGACTGTACAAGTGTAAAGCTTATTTTAATGAAGCAGTCGTGGAATTTGAATAATAATTAGTAACGATCTGTTTTAATGATTTTCTATAAATCCAAATGTTCATCTAGAAACAGCTGACTAGGATGTTTGATAATAACATTATTGACGGACAGACAGACAGACAGACAGAGAAAGAGAGAGAGAGAGAGAGGGGTCACCTCAATCTGCTTTTATCATTGTATCACTGCATACATTGCTATTGTAATTGTTATTATTGTTAAAAGCCCTGCTGATCGACTGCATAGAGCCATATCAGCGCTATAACTCGTTTCAAAACATACAGAATACTTCAACAGGAAAGACAGAGAGAGAGAGACAGAGAGAGACAGAGAGAGACACAGAGAGAGAGAGACAGAGAGAGAGAGAGAGAGACAGAAAGAAAGAAAGAAAGAAAGAGAGAGAGAGAGAGAGAGAGAGAGAGAGAGAGAGAGAGAGAGAGAGAGAGGATGCCCCTGGCGTTGACCACTCCATCAGATTTATCACACAGGGGATTTAAAAAAACATACCTGAATACAAATTTAAACCTAACAAAGGACACCAAAACATATATAAAGACAGGCCTAAATTACCTAAAATTGCTTCCGCATATCTCATTTCCCTAGACCCAAAAAATGCACTTAACATATGTAACCAATAATCACTCCTAAGAGAAAGTACGTAAGACTTTTTCAAACACATACAGGTGAATGGACCAGCAAAGCAGATGATGACAGGAAGAAATGACAGAAAACGAAGGAACAAGACAGGAACAAAAGAGAGTGACAGGAAAGAGGAGTTTTCTAGTACAGAATTTCCAGAAGGTCGGGATAGTATTCATACTGAAAGAGCCCCCAGCATCCCCACGAAGGGGGGGGGGGGAGGGGGAGGGGGGTAATGCATACATAAGGACATCACCACTAACACTCTGACGAAAGCTGGTCCGGTCACAGGGTAATTCTGTGATAACACACAGAGCCTCACACTTTCATGCAACACTGCTTCACATTCCCTGGTGCCAGCAACCGACTTTCGATCTCCCTTCTCTTTATTTTCAGACCTGTAGGTGCTTTCCTTTTCTCTCCCACTCCACCCCTTTTCTTCAAATATTTGAATCCTACCTCTAGCACTGATTTTCGTTTAACCTTTTGACTCCTGCACCCTGTCCACCAGCATTCTGAATTGTCAACCATGTTAGCAAAGCAAACACTTAACCCTCTGACTCCCTCACCCTGTCCTTCGGCTTTCTGCAGGAAGCTGGTGTATAGGCTGAAAGAGTCAAATGGTTACGTTTTTGCGGTTCGTGGACAGCGTGCGGGAGTCAAAGGGTTAAAATGTCCCTCGTGTCTGCAAGCTCTGCTGGAGACAGACAATAATGGTATCTTCTTCTCCATGCATCTGTAGCCCCCCCTCCCCTTCCACACCTAAAACTACGTGCTGGTCTAGTCTCTAATGCCAGTAACTCCCCATCTTTCATAGGAGGGGAACAGTGTACATGTATGTTCAAGTCATGCTGTATTGTGCTCCTTTTTTTTTAACTTCGAGGATCAGTTAGAGTGTACGCACAAGTATGCGTGTGCACAATTGTTTTTCTGTATGTTGAGTGTACGCACAAGTATGCGTGTGCACAACTGTTTTTCTGTATGTTGAGTGTACGCACAAGTATGCGTGTGTCACAAACTTTTTTTTTCTCGTATGTTGAGTGTACGCACAAGTATGCGTGTGCACAACTGTTTTCCTGTATGTTGAGTGTACGCACAAGTATGCGTGTGCACAACTGTTTTCCTGTATGTTGAGTGTACGCACAAGTATGCGTGTGCACAACTGTTTTCCTGTATGTTGAGTGTACGCACAAGTATGCGTGTGCACAACTGTTTTTCTGTATGTTGAGTGTACGCACAAGTATGCGTGTGCACAACTGTTTTTCTGTATGTTGAGTGTACGCACAAGTATGCGTGTGCACAACCGTTTTTCTGTATGTTGAGTGTACGCACAAGTATGCGTGTGCACAACTGTTTTCCTGTATGTTGAGTGTACGCACAAGTATGCGTGTGCACAACTGTTTTTTCTGTATGTTGAGTGTACGCACAAGTATGCGTGTGCACAACTGTTTTCCTGTATGTTGAGTGTACGCACAAGTATGCGTGTGCACAACTTTTTTTCTGTATGTTGAGTGTACGCACAAGTATGCGTGTGCACAACTGTTTTCCTGTATGTTGAGTGTACGCACAAGTATGCGTGTGCACAACTGTTTTTCTGTATGTTGAGTGTACGCACAAGTATACGTGTGCACAACTTTTTTCTGTATGTTGAGTGTACGCACAAGTATGCGTGTGCACAACTTTTTTCTGTATGTTGAGTGTACGCACAAGTATGCGTGTGCACAACTTTTTTCTGTATGTTGAGTGTACGCACAAGTATGCGTGTGCACAACTGTTTTTTCTGTATGTTGAGTGTACGCACAAGTATGCGTGTGCACAACTTTTTTTTCTGTATGTTGAGTGTACGCACAAGTATGCGTGTGCACAACTTTTTTTTCTGTATGTTGAGTGTACGCACAAGTATGCGTGTGCACAACTTTTTTCTGTATGTTGAGTGTACGCACAAGTATGCGTGTGCACAACTTTTTTTTTCTGTATGTTGATATGTTCGAAAGTACTTCAAATCTGCAATCTAACTGCACGCACTGTTTCAAAAACTATTTTTACATTTTTCTAATAGTCACGATTTGAAAATACTTAACGTTTAATTGTAATGTATATCGTACTTTGTCTCGATATATCTGTTACATTACACTATGTATCAGATTTTGTGTTTGCATAATGTTTATAACGTGTTCACACCCCTTCAAATGGGGCCTTGGCCTTACTGAATAAATTTCTGATTCTGATTCTGATATACCTAATTTCAAATGGGGCCTTGGCCTTACTGAATAAATTTCTGATTCTGATTCTGATATACCTGTTATGTTACCCAATCTCTTCTTTGTTATTAGGACAATGGGGGATGGAAAAGAAGTTCAGCTATGAAATAATGAAGCCGCTTACATCCTCACCAGAAAAAAAGTATCATTTCACTGATTACAAAATTAATAATGCCCATTTCGAACTGTCAGAGTGGCATTGACAAAATGCCACTGATTTTACACGTTGAGGTGCAAAACAATACTGTGCTAAGCTGGTCATTCATGTTATGCTGATCATCATTGCCGGATCAGAACAATGTGTAGGCCATGACTTTTGAACTCTGTGTATAGCTTGTATGGGCATAACTCACACGTATGATTACAAATACCTAGAGTATGTACATGCGTTAGAAAATGGTCATATTTAATATGGGTGTATGAAAACACACACACACACACACACACACACACACACACACACACACACACACACACACACACACACACACACACACACACACACTCACACACACATACACACACACACACACAAAGGATGAACAAAGGAAAGTCGCTTCTACTAAATTTCTGTTAAGAAACACTACCATAGAAAACAGCATCAAAACAGAGACAAAAGTAAGATCAGACACCGACTTTCCAAAAAGAGCTAAATCAATATCCTCACAGGTCACGCTTGCAACATTTACAGCTGATGTTATGAAAGGCTCTGGAATTGATTTAGACACAGGTCCTGTAACTTTAAGACCTTCGTTTTCACCAGTACCCAGTTGGGAACTTCAAAGAGCACGATTTGACATACACCACACTGACTTAAAAAAAGAAGATAATATCAATTTACTGGCATGTCACGTTAAATGTCATATAGAAGACTTTTATTCCGATCACTTGAAAGTTTACACTGATGGTTCAATAATTGAAAGACAAGCAGGTTCAGCGTTTTTAATACCTGCTCTCAAAATTGAGAAATCTTTCTATATAGGACTTTATAAATCTATCTTTACTGCAGAACTCTTTGCAATCTTAATGGCTTTGAATTGTATGATAAATCTTCCTAGGACAATTCCCCAGATACTTTTTTGCGTTGATTCAAAATCTGTACTTCAAGCTCTTGAATTATCAAAATTACAAACAAGATCTGAAATGATATTGGAAATTACTCACTTGATTAATAGTTTATCCTTAAGAGGCACTGATATTACTTTCTGCTGGATACCATCTCATAGTTCTTTTCATTACAATGATATGGTTGATAGGGCTGCCAAACGGGGGGCAAAGAGCTCACCAGATTCAAATCATATACAACTTTCCCTCTCATTGCATGAGTGTTATACCTTAGTGGACGCCTACGTATGGAAGCAGTTTCAAGATAAACAGAAAAAGTATGAAAAATGTTACATGAATTTTGAAATTAGCAAAACACCTAAGCGGTTCCTTGCCAGCAGAAGTATACAATCCCTTATGTATAGGTGGAAACTTGATGCATTCAAAACAAAATACACCAGGAATGTAGTGTGCCTGTGTGGAAAGAAGATAACACATAGTCATATTCTTTCATGCGTTCGGGTAAAACAACATATACCTACATTATCAACGAAGACAGTTTCTGACATATTTGCCTCACCATCCTTACAATATGAATTTTTTGTTAGCCTGTCAAAAAGTCCGATAGCGAAATATATTTAACGTGCCGTTAGTTCTCATGTTCAGTGTTATGGTTAGCTAATTTTACTGTTTCAATCGTTAATTATGATAACGTCATTTGTGAATTTTTCTTTCTTGTCTTGTTTTTCTGGTTCATTTTTTTTTCCTGAAGATTAACCTTTTGCAAGTTTGTTTGTTGTTGTTTTTTTTTGTTTTTTTTTTGTTTTTGTTTTTTGTCTAAAATCACTTTAGTGAATAGACATTAAATCAAAGACCACCACCACAACACACACACACACACACACACACACACACACACACACACACACACACACACACACACACACCACACACACAACACACACACACACACACACACACACACACACACACACACACACACACACACACACACACTCACATCCTGTCATTTTCTTCCTGTGAAAAAGAATATATCAAAAGAGAGGTAGATGGAGCGAAAACTATGTAGAGAAACCACTTTTTTCAAAAATATGATGCTGCATCAGTTTGAAGAAGAATCTTTCAGTAAGTGGCAATTTAAAGGCAGGCAAACGTGAGGATAATTCCTTTTGGTTATCTACACGGAATGTTGCGTGTTTGCCGCCACATCCAACCGTGATAGGATTGGCTACTTCTTTCCTTTGAGATTGGGTTCAAAGCGAGCTCTGGTTCTTTGCTAATGTCCCATGCACTAACAGTACTGTTTCTATCTTTGCTCGGTATGGCCTGCAGTTCTGGAATTCTCCCTCACCATTTATCTGGCACTACTATCTCTTGCTTCTTTCAACTCAGATATGAACACTCCGGTGTTCAAATATTTTCACCGACACAGAACCACTGCCATCTGCTATATCCATATACCTAGCAAGCACCATTTTGTCCTGTATGTCTTATGTATTGAGATATTATGGTGTGAAAAAGATGAACGCTGAGGATCATGATCTACTCTGGGAGAAGCATACATGGTCCTGTACACTTTTAGGATACAATCAGCAACGTTAAATGATCTTTTTAAAACGTTTGTTGAGTTTGACTGACGGGAAAATGATACAGCCTGTTAAGGTACCAAAGGTATGTTTTACATTTTCATGATCAGTTCCAGTGCTCTAGGTCTGAAAGTGTTAGACTGCTTACATCTTGAACGGTCTCTAAAAACCAGTCAAGTACACGTGAATCAAAACTCTCTGTGCACATGGATGATGTTAAACAGAAATCTATGACTGACATTTTAAAAAACAACAACATTGATGCAGGGACTCAAACTGACACTCACAAGCCCCGTCCTCAGTGGACAACGCATGTTCCCATACAGTAAAAATACCACATTTTCTGCCGATATCACTCATTAATATTTTTCTTTTTCTGCGGGCTTTTATCCATTTTTTCACAAGAAACCAAATCATTTGGCTTCCATACGTATGTACTCACTTCTGAAAGAGATCAAAACAAATGTAACACTTCTTTTCACATCTTGTTCAGAAATAACTGTAAACCATAAATTAGAAAGCAACTGCCAAAAATAGATAGGATATTAATTTGTACAATCTTCAGTACCGCTGATAAGGTACCTTTGGGTATGTAACTTACAAGGCTGAGTAAGCCACTGCAGAATGTACATGGAATGTGAGGGAAGATAGTCTGATAAGAAAGTAGAAAGCAGAGCCACCGATTTTAGACCTGGCTATATTTGCCAATATCTCAAAGAGTAAGCTATAAAATGACTCATCATTTCTTTTGTACTGTCGTGCCTTGACTGCTGCTACCCTTTGGTGAACCGATTCCTGATAATCAGCTAAACCAATATGAACACTACAGACCTGAACAGCCCAGCTAGTTATCAGAGCACCAAAGTGAATCCAAAGCATTTCTTGGCTGATCAGGATCAGAATTTACAGGATTTCTGTTTCAGAGATAGTCGACTGCAAGACAGTGAACATACTGTACATTTCTATACTATACCGCTGGTTAGTTCTTCCGATAGAACCGTGGACTGACATCTCGAGTTCAGTCCCAACCTGTTGGCCTGTTGATGTTTTCGTCATTCTGGTGGTGTCAGCGTAGTGTTTCATGGGTCCTTATCCCCCTTTCAAGACCTTGTCAGGGCATCAAGTTTTGTGCATTGCTGACAAATTTGGGTGGAGCGCATATGGGTTTATCTGGGTGAGATGACTACCTCTTGAACAAACTTCCAAGTGTACTGCAAATGATTCTGTGCCTTGCTGCCTGTCTGAGATTCTGTATATTTACATTCCATTTCGTTTGCTTGGATTCTGAGTAGATCCTTGTATTTTCTATGAGTAGATACTTGTATTTTTTTTTATATCTGTCATCCAATGTAAATGGGATCTTAAGGTAAGCATGCTATTACCTATCTTCCTCTGATCATTTGGAACAATCTTTGTTATGCTTCAAAACGTATTTGTTCAACACAAGTTTGACTCTTGATTTCTCTCTGTCGCTGATTGAAATTTCTCGTGTGAGCAAAGAATGCGCCAACTCCATGCATAACACGCCATAAAAATAAGAACGTATACCATAGCGAATTTATCGATCAGACTAGGTACATAGAGCTGCCCAAGCCTGTCATGAAACGATATGCCCAGTAATTTGACTGATCTGATTTCTGAGAAATGCAAGGTACGGCCTGTTTTGAAGATTTCTTTGTTTTGAAGGGATCATAGATAAGGTTGAAGAATTTCCAGAGAAAGTAACCAGGTAATCAAAGACTTGATATAAACAAGTCAGTCTTAGGCATTGGACCTTGAAGTTTAGTGGGATGTCAAGAGTTTGTATGGAGTCATAATCAGAGTGTTTGGAAAACAGATTGTGGTACAATATTCTAATAAAAATTCTCTTGTTAATAGCTTACAATTCTTTTTATAGGAGCACATCTAGTATTATATAGACTGTTTAATTGCAGACTGGATGATTTCAGAAGAACATGCTTTGGCACAGTTTGTAGATGATAGTTAAGGGTTTCCTGGTGTTGGTGCTGGTAGAGTGAACTAGTGTAGAGCCGTAAGTGACAGAAATTTGAATATGAGTGTGTACAAATAATTTTTTGGCAAAGGCGTTTAAGAAGAGTTTGATTTTGCCTAGCTGGTATACTTTGATACATTTTTGCATAGTTTGTTCACGTGAACTGAGGAATCAATTTCAAAGCCAAACACTCGATGTCTACTACTTCTATCATATATATTCCAAAATTTAAGATTTTGTCACAAGACTCTTTTCTGTTTTGTTATGAGCATAAGTTTAGTCGTGTGAAGATTTGACACATGTGATTTTGCTTGGGCCTTTCAGTTAAATCATTAAGACTGAATCAGAAATGATTTAGTTAATTCATTTAGGTTATAGTTATTTTTTACGAATCGTTGATGTCATTGCAGAAATATTCACGCGAGTGTTGTCTATAAAGAAGAAGATCATTCACATACATGGAGAATAGACGAGGTCTCAGTACTAATCCCTGGGGAATGCTATGCTTTACGGTCAGAGAATATGAAATAAAGAACACATGCATACAGTTTTGTTGCCTGTTGTAAAGGAAGAATGAAATGAAGTTCTGATAAGCCTTAAAGAAGTAATTTTTTACGTAATGGCTTATGGTCGATAACATCAAAGTTTTAGGGATGTCATTAGAGAAAGAGAAAGAGAGATAGTGAGAGAGAGAGAGAGAGACAGACAGACAGACAGACAGAGGGAGAGAGAGAGACAGAGAAATAGAGACAGAGAGAGAAACAGACAGACAGACAGAAAGAGAGACAGAGACAAAGAGAGAGAGAGAGTGAGGAGGGGGGGGGGGAGAAAAAACGAACTGATTGATATGCTCTCTCTGCCCACGAGAGAAACAAAGAAAGAAGGAGAGAGAGAGAGAGAGAGAGAGAGAGAGGGCAGACAGAGAGAGACAGAGAGAGAGACAGAGAGAGAAGAGAGAGAGAGACAGAGAGACAGACAGAGAGACAGACAGACAGACAGACAGACAGAAAGAGAGACAGACAGACAGTGAAAGACAGAGACAAAGAGAGAGAGTGCGGGTGGGGGGGGGGAGAAAAAACGAACTGATTGATATGCTCTCTCTGCCCACGAGAGAAAGAAAGAAAGAAGGAGAGAGAGAGAGAGAGAGAGAGAGAGAGAAAGAGAGAAAGATAGTGTGAGAGAGAGAAAGACAGAGAGAGATTGACACAGAGACAGAGAGATCTGGTTGATTGTTATATGATAGTTATTTGATTTTTATACGATAGATATTTGATTTTTTCTTTTAAACAGCTTGAGAAAGCCAATGTTAATAAAACAAACAAACAAACAAACAAACAAAAGTAGATCCTTATCAAAAACCATCATTATTCATAATATTATGTATATATTCATATTACAAATA
Organism: Monoplex corrugatus; assembly: GCA_030674185.1. Taxonomy (NCBI): domain Eukaryota; kingdom Metazoa; phylum Mollusca; class Gastropoda; order Littorinimorpha; family Ranellidae; genus Monoplex; species Monoplex corrugatus. The sequence goes on from CM060315.1 coordinate 55,513,647, forward strand.
GTAATGTTACTAACACTGCTGTTACATAATCATGGTCAACAACAACAACAACAACAACAACAACAACAACAACAACAACAACAACAACAACAACAACAACAACAACAATAGCGACAAGAACAACAGCAGCAAAAAGACTATTCGCACTACTCTACTCGTATTTCTACCATATTCCTTTTCTTCTTCCTCCATCCTCTTCTAGATTTAGAAACAATTTAGCACAGTGTGTTGCTATTGTAAACAAGCCTATTTCCGATGGAAGAACCACGGCTGAATCCAAGTGAAACAAGCGATGACACGCTGCATTCATCTTCCAGCTAACTATACATGTACCTACCTAGCTGCCAATGTACTCAGTAATGTACACTTCCTCAGACAGAAGAGATGGGGCTTGTGTTATCAAATCACACTGGACAAAGACTGTTCCATGACTAACCCACATCTGTAGAAATACCAGAACACTTCTCATTGTTTTGTGAAGCACCTCACAAGAGGAACCATTTCGTGCGGTGACAGAGATAAGCTGGCAGCCCTCAGACGTTAGAAACACAAGATCGGCACGGCACAAGAGGACTGGTTCCACCAGAAAAGGCCACAAGAGGAATGTTGTTCACACAAGCCAACAATGATCCACACGTGATGACTGTCCACAGGAATCCGTCCCTGTCCATCCACTTCCCGCTCACTAACCACACACTGAGGCCAGTGGTCAGTCCACTTGGCAATGACTAATCACTGGAGATAAAAGGTTGGACTGCTAACGAACATGGCAGCCACGGCGCTCGATACTTTACCCCATGTCCTGTGCGTAGGGAACACCATTATTTTACAGTGTGTCATTACGATTACTTAACGTGATTGGTGTTTTTCTTTTTTTCTTTTTTTTTCTAATTTTTTTCGCTTATGAAATGTTTAACCTGAGGTAATGACATTGAAAGCACTTAACCTTACACTTCAGATTGAATGCTTCATATGCTCAAAAACATTTAACGAAAAAAGGGTGAAATGACACCGATAGTGCTGATCCTATGAGACAAGTTTATAAGTTTAAATATCGGGAACAGTCATCTTTTCATACGGCAGATGCACACTAGCAAATAGCCAGCAAACTGGCCAAGCTAAAACAGCATTCAAGAAAAATGAGAAGCGTTCTGACCGACAAATGTCGTCAGTTAACATCAGGAAAAGAATTCTTCAGTGCTTTATAAAACCAATACTGTTGTAAGGATGCAGAGCCTGGACAATCAACAAGCAAAGTCAGAATAAAACTAAGGCAGCTGAAATGCGGTTTCTAAGAATAATGTTAAGAGTTCCATGGACAGCAAAGAAAACAAACGGGACAGTCTTGAAAGAAGCAAACACAAAATGAACATTGATGAAGAAGATCAGGAAAAGACAAGCAATGTTTGTAGGGCATTTTATGGGGCAAGAGAAATTTGAGTACCTGGTCACAACAAAAACGCTGGAGGAAAAAAGAACCAGGTAGACCCAGGGAGAAAATATTAGACATTTTTGCAGAAAGGGTGGAAAGATGAAGACAGAAAGGGTGGGAGATATATTTACAGCCAGAAAAGATAGATTCGTATTTAGGGCCATGGTCGCCAACGCCTTGAAGTATGGCATATGACGATCATGAGTGCTGATTCTGATATTACAAACAGTAATTATACATAGTCATAAATCCATGTGTGTGCCTGTAAAACAAATGATAACCTGTCTACCTTACAAACACGATTAACACAGAAAACAAAACAAAAAAAATATTCATATAAAATCTCTTGATTACCAGTTTTTAGTCCTATATACATGTACAATTCCCTGGTGTTATGTTTAAAAGTTACATAAGTGATGCCTAGCAGCAAATGGCCAAAAACAATGATAGCCCATGTTTCAAAGGAAGCAGTACTCTTTACTTCAAGATCTCTTCTCTTCACTTCACTTCACTTCACTTCACTTTACTTTACTTCACTTCACTTCATTTCACTTCACTTCACTTCACTTCACTTCACTTCACTTCACTTCAGCTTGTTTCGGTCCGTTGTTGGGCATAAGCCTTCCTCATCGCACGCCACTGTTGCCGGTTATCTACTGTTCCAATCCATTGTTTGTCGAATTTTCTAGATCGTCTCACCATCTGGTTCTCTGGTGACCTCTGTTCCTTTTTTTTTTTTTTGGCTTCGAGGGATCCAGTGCGTCACTTTGGTGGTCCATCTGTGGTCAGATCTCCTAATGACCTATCATTGATCTATTATTGTTTATTTAATCATGTTCTGATACTTAGCAAACATCCTGTCATGGAAGGTTCATGTCTGGGTCTACAGCTGACACAGGCGGAATGTTCAGCTGCACCACCAGACGGTCAATAATTCTGTCCAGCTGATACGTTGGAAGCTTTATTCTATCCCGTTGCTACCACATTTCTCTACTCTCAAATCATCCGTCATACTGACAGTGACCATTACTCGGTCATTTTTCTTTTACATGGCCCAGACCGCACAAAGCGAACAGTGGCTTAAGGAAATAAGAGTCACGGAGTTATCTCCCATGTAGAATTTCTCAAATCCAACACAAGATTATGTTACGTAGTTGATATTTAAAATTCTCCATGGGAGATAACTCCGTGACTCTCAAGAGTTATGTTACTTAGTGGCTTAAGGGTTGTGTCAGAAAGGAAAAAAATATGACATCAGTAAAATGTTGTCCAGATATCGGCCACCAACATTTTCAGAGTTCCAGAAAACTTTAACAGCTGTTGAAACTTCCACTCACCGTGGCCCAAAATAGCTGAAAGTGATTCGTTAGGATCTATCATTCAGTGAGCAGATTGGGTAAATATATCAGCCCTGCCTGTAATAGAACATGACATGCACAGCCATGCGAATGAATGGACATTGGAAAAGCAAAGGCTGTTTTTATAAAGGGGAGAGAAGAGAGAGAGAGAGAGAGAGAGAGAGGGGGGAGAGGGAGAGGGAGAGAGAGACAGACAGAGATAGAGACAGAGAGACAGACAGAGACACAGAGAGAGAGAGGGAGAGAGAGGAGAGAGAGAGAGAGAGAGAGAGACAGAGAGAGAGACAGACCGACAGAGACAGGCAGACAGAGACAGAGAAACAGACAGAGAAGAGAGAGAGAGAGAGGGGAGAGAGAGAGAGAGAGAGAGAGAGAGAGGGAGAAGAGAGAATGGGGAGACAGAGAGAGGGAGTCAGAGAGAGAGACCAGAGAGAGACAGAGAGATAGAGAGAGAGAGAGACAGAGACAGAGAGAGAGAGAATGAGGGATAGAGAGAGAGAGAAGAGAGAGAGAGAGTGTGTGTGTGCATGTAAGTATGTGTGAGGGGGTGGTGTTAGGAAGCGGACAATGAATGCCTGCCTTTTTCACATATCAGAAAAAGAAGAATAACTCATTTTCCTTATATATGTTGAAAGACTTCGCTACAAGCAACTAAACTGATTAGGGAAATGTTTGCACTTTGGGGGAGATCAGCTGTGCTTGATTTCTAAGAGCAAAGATGGTCAGTCAGGCATCAGACAGCAAAGGCTCTGTTTGGATCTTTCGGTCAGTCAGAAGGCAGTTGTGACTTCGTTCTCACCACTGGGCTGCATATTAGCAGATGATGTCATTTAGCACCATGCATTTGTTAACGCTACGAAAGTCAAAGCCATGCTGTTTGCCTCGCAGTTTTTCTGTTGATGAAGAGAATTGGGGAAATCTTACATCTTGTTGCACGTAACCAGATTAAGAGGAGAAAAAGACGTAGGGCAGAAAATTGGGTTGTTTAATGATGCATTTTGACACTGTCAAAGTATACAGAGAGAGAGAGAGAGAGAGAGAGAGAGAGAGAGAGAGAGAGAGAGAGAGAGAGAGGGAGAGAGGAAGAGAGAAGAGAAGAGAGAATGAGAGAGAGGAGTGTGTGTATGTATGTGTGCGTGTAGTGTGTGCATGCGTGAGCGCGCGCGCGCGCGCGCGTGTGTGTGTGTGAGTCTTTGGCACGCTTGGGAACGAAGTGGGGGAGAGAAAGAGAGAGAGAGAGAGAGAGAGAGAGAGAGAGAAGAGAAAGGGAGGAGAAGAGAGGAGACAGGGAGACAGAAGAGACAGAGAAGACAGAGACAGAGGAAGAGACAGAGAGAGATTCTCATATTTCATATACATTTTCCTAGCACACTCAGGTTAATGTTACCTTTGCACCGACCTGCACTGAATAAACATTTGTAAGTGTGCTGTAAGGCTAATAGGTGTTAATATGATGAAAACGATGAGCTTTCAAAAAGACTTATGATTAGGTTCTGTAAACATTCTTTTGATTGGCAGATATCAAAAAGTGAAAAAAAAAAGTTGTTTTGATTTTCGTAGCATTGGAAGTGCATGGTGGAAAATAGCGTTACCCACTAATATACTACAGCCCTGCAACGAAAACAAAAAGAATGAGATTCGCCCTCTGACCAACACAAAAGATCAAATCAGAAATCAGAACACTTTTCCCTTTGATGCCTGTCCACAATTGCCCTTGCAAACGAAACACAGCCCATCCCCCAGAGCTAGCATCTTATCGGGTTCTTCAAGATACTTGTCTCTCAGGAGCAAATGTTTTCCCCAACACGTTTGTTATTTAAACGTGAAATGTGTCATTGCTGTTCTCTCCTAGCCCCATCTCTCTGTCTGTCTGTCTGTCTGTCTGTCTCCCCTTCTCTCTTCCCCCCCCCCTCTCTCTCTCCTTCTTGTCCTCCTCCTCTTCTTCCTCCTCCTTCTCTTCTTCCTCCTCCTCTTCTTTTTCTTTTTTTCTTTTTTTCATCTAACTCATATCATCACATCATCACCATCATCATCATCATCATCATCATCATCATCACACCACCACCACCACCACCACACACCACCACCACACACCACACCACCACCACCTCATCATCATCATCATCATCATCTCATCATCATCATCATCATCATCATCATCATCATCATCAATCTTCTTTTCTTCTTCTTTTTCTTCTTCTTCTTTTTCTTCTCCTTCTTCTTCTTTTTTTCTTCTTCTTCTTCTTCTTTCCTCCTTCTTCTTGAGAAACAGCTTATATTTTTCTGATCCCCTTCATTCACTATGGCTTCATACGCCATGTTTTACATCAGGTCTGGACTACATATCTACCGAACTGGCGCATTGAATGGTAGACCCACAGCAAACCACTTTCTCCCTTCTTTGGCGACAGCAAAAAAGTCGATGGCTGGTCTAAAGACTCAAATAGTGGCCCGAAACTAGAAATCGCGATAGCAGAGATCTGGCCATGTATTGTATTGAAATAATTTCCTTGTAACACAAACGTCCCATTCGTTTTGTACAGAGTTATTACGTTACGTTACGTTATGTTACGTTATGTTACCTTACATATCCCGAAACCCAGCGGGTCGTAGGGGCGAGCACCCCTGATGACTTCGCGACGAAGTGTATCCAGTTCTCCTGGTCCTCTTTTGGTCTGAAGGAATTACTGAAGTTCAGGCCTGTCCGTTCTATAATGTTATCTTCCCCCTTTTTCTTCTGCCTTTACCTTCTTCCTTTCACCCCTGAGATTGTACCTTGGAGGATAGTCTTTGCAACCTCTGAGATTCTTGTGAAATGTCCCACTTCATTTTTCGTGTTTTTTTCTTCTATAGTGAGAAGGTCTTCAAATGGGTCAGTTTGCTTGGTTGATTTTACTGCGTGCAGTCTTATTGGTAATATGGTCGGTGAATGAATATGCATTGAATCTTTCGGTAACACTTCATCTCTATGCCTTGGATCTTCCTCCGAAATCGGCTGCGAGAAACTATGTTTTGCAAGCGTAAAAGAAAATGGACAGGACAAAGAAGCGCATCAGTATTACTTAAGAACTGAACGAGATGTTGTTCTCCATACTTGATTCAGTCTTGTGAGCGCTGTTGTTGTCTTTGCAAACATGAAAGAACTTCAGGTTGGAGCCTTCATTCCTGACAATTGTCCCCATGTACTGGAAGCAGTGCCTTGTCTCCAGCTGTTGTTTCCTGATGCTGATGTCAGTGTTGATGTCACTGGTGTTGCTGGTTATCCGCTTGGTCTTAGACCCTCTCATCAGTCTTCTTATTACAGTATGATCGCATGTACCTTGCCAGGTCTTGCAGGTATCTTCTCCGACTTTGGCGTTCTGGTCATCTTGACTATTATTAATATGTCCTGTTTGGGTGTTTAGTCTGCGACTTCCTGCAGTTGGTTGTAGACATTTTCTACTTTATCTGTGTGATATTTAAATAATTACTTTTGGTAACTGAACGTGTATATTATAATATTATATATATATATATATATTTTGTGTTGCTGATTCTAAGTACTGTATCTGGGGTGTAATTGCGTAGCTTTGATTTAATTTGTACATCAGGATTAAGCGGGTTATGAATACTATTATTATCATTATCATGAGGTTGATTTTTTCAAGTGGTAACTATGGTCAGTCCGGTTTCGTTACTGTGGATTAGATGTTGGTGGATGATCATACTTTGTACAGACACACACATTTATGAATAGACAGAATTGATCTTAGATTAAATAACGATCAATTTAGGGCAATGTATGATAAAACAATTTAATTACAAACTGCGCAGCAGTGGATGAAATATAAACTGTATTAGTGTGTTTATCAAAACAACACAAAACAAAACAAAAACAAATACACTGTCATGGACTGAATCAGATGGCAGAAACACAATCGTTGAAAAGCAAACATAAAATCTGACATTACAATTTGAAACAAACAAAAAGCCCCTGTAATTGCAAGGACAGAGAGTTGTAATTCCTATTTGTCTTTAACTTTACACGTAATTATACATAATCATATCTACCTGAACGGCGATTAACTATGAACCATCTGCTTATTATTCATGAATTATCTCGTCACAAAAGCGTTAGTGTTTGGAACATATGTCTTGGTTACAGTGCAGAGAACAACACCTCCACACGTCAGACTTATTCATACCGTGTTCAGTTGAAGAGCTCCTCGTTTCTCTTGCTCGTTCATTCATTCACTTGCTCATTCTCAAGACATCATCTCAACTATCCGGGAAATGTCAGTTGTAATTGGGATGGATAATTGCTTGTTACCTTATTTAATCACTGACAGGGTCAGCTGGGTGCTGCCACTGTTACCGGCTTTTAACAATCACCGTCAAGTTGTTCAAGGTCGGAGTGACTGCACTCAGTGTGTGTCAGGGAAATCCCCCTGTGGCCTGACCTTCACGTCCGGAAGGAGATTTTTTTTCTTTGTATTCTTCATCTCCTCCACTCCCACCCCACTCATGCGCTGCTGTTCTTGTGTTCATACTCTGTTTTATTTTGCTTATCCTCTTAGAACTTTTTTTTACGTTTTGTTGTTGTTGTTGTTGTTGTATTTCTCTCCCTTTTTTCCTCTCCACCCCCGTCTCCCATCTCCTCTTTCTCATTCTATGTCTCATCCTTCTTTCCCTAAGTCTTCTTCGCTTCTTCGCCGCTGTTAGTTCTGTTCATTCTCTTCTGACTGTTTCATTTCTCTTGAGCCTGTATGTTTGTTCCTGCGTTGAAATGTTTGGTCTTCAGCAACACTGAAAACATGGTGTGTGTGGAAGTATTGAAGAAACAAGTAAAAAAAATTACTACTTGGAAAAGTGATGATGGATTGGAATAAAGTGAAGTGAAAGACACAATATATGTATATATATATATATATATATATATATATATATATATATATAATATATATATATATATATATATATATATATATTATATATGATTTATATATATATATATAGATATTTATATATTATTATATATATATGATAATATATATTATATATATGATATATTGCATGTATATATATATATATATACACATATACATCACTGACCCCCTAAAAAACAAAAAACGACAAAGAAACAAACACACAAACAAAACAAAACAAAACAAAACAAAACGAAACGAAACAAAACAAAACAAAACAAAACAAACAAAACAAACAAAACGAAACAAAACAAAACACTCAGTTAACAGGACACTCCGCCGTACTACCGCCACAAGAAGACTTGGAATACATTTCTCTGATTTTTTTTCCAGCAACAAAGATAAAAGAACAGGAAACATCCCACGTAACGTATAATAACAAAGATTAGAAAGCAAAACTGACAACCCAACAAACACCGCAAATCATCAGGTCCCTGGCATCAAGGAGTGTGCAGACACAACGGAAACTAACGCAGGGATGCCCCCGGAAAGCTCTCATCCTGGCCAGACGGTAAACACAGGTAAACACATAGGCTCGCAGCTCACCTGTCCCATATCACCGTGTTTGAGAAGCACGGGCGAGATGAGGGATATGTTTACGTACCTGCCCAAATCGCTATGTTCTCAAAGTGTACAGTTCTGACATGAAGATTATGTTTATTTATCTGTGCTGCAGTTTTTCTGTATCTTGTCGCTGTGGGTACCGTGTGTAGGGATTAATCGATCGTTAAAGATACAGATTTGAAAAAGACTCTTCAGGTCCATATGTGACCTGCCAGCACGAAATCAGTCTTAACTAGCATTTTGTGTGTTTTGAGATAACATACCACTGGAAAGTGTACATTCTGCTGATTATTTTGGTACTTGAATAAAGCTTGTACGAAAATAAATGTGACCTCCCACCACGAAATCAGTCTTAACTAGCATTTTGTGTATTTTAATATATACATATCACTGGAAAGTGTACATTCTGCTGATTATTTTGGTACTTGAATAAAGCTTCTACTAAAACAAATGTAGAAGTTATGTGTGTTTAAAGTCATTAAGTTGTATGATATCCATTTTGAGAAAACGGTCTCTAAAGTTTTTATGTACTCTCCAACACATTTGCCTTCAATTTCTTTATTTGGTGGCTTTGCCCCGGTTTGTTTCTAATTTTAGCTGTCATTGTTTGAAAGGTGCACCAAAGACTTTCTGCCAGTATATTACATGTGGGGGTACTGTACAGGTTACGGTTCATAATAAGAGACAAAAATAGGTACTTTTGGAAGGAAATTGCGTTCTTTCTGTTGCGATCAGTAGCATTAAAATACCATTTTAAATTGATTAATAATATTTTTTTCAAGAAAAAAAAAATTTCTGTGGGGGATAGATTATAGTCCACAGAAATCAATTTTGAGAAAAAGTCAAACATACCCTAGACAGACTCTCAGTCACCTTTTCAGCTCCTAGTGCTGTTTGAATGATTGCGAGTTAAGACTGAATTGGTGGTGGGAGGTCACATATGTTCAGGACCTGAAGTGGGAAAGCAATGATATACATGTTTACAGTTTTACCTCTTTATATTTTTGTCCCTGGATATAATGCATGTCTTGTGTCTGTTTATGTTTACATGTTTTCCGATACGTAGAAAACTTATCAGCCAAGCCAAAACAGCATTCAAAAAGATGAAAAGCATTCTTACCAACAAATTCTATCAGTAACATCAGGAAGAGAGTTCTTGAATGTTATATAGAACCGATAATGTTATGCGGTTATGAGGCGTGGACAGTCAACACGCAAAGCCAGAAGAAGATGAGGCAGCCGAGATGTGGTTTCTGAGAAGAACGTTGAGAGTTCCACGGACAGCAAAGAAAAACGAACGAGATAGTCTTGACGGAGGCAGACACAATAAAATCATTGATGAGGAAGATTAAGAAAATACAGGCAACATTTATAGGCCATTTTATGAGGAAAGGGAAATTAGAGCACCTGGTCACAACAGGAAAGGTGGAGGGAAAGAGAGCACAGGTAGACCCAGGGAGAAAATATTGGAAGGACTTGCAGGGTGGCTGAGGACAGAGAGGATGGAAGATGTGCTTGCGGCAACAAGGGATAGATACATATGGAGGGCCATGATCGCCAAGGCCATGCAGCAGGGCACATGATAATGATGATGATGATGAGAAGACTTAAAAGCATGCATGCTGACGAGCATTTTATGCGAACAAAATTGTGTCCTTGTCTCTCTCTGCTGTGATCTAAGCTGCTGTGTTCCCCCGTCAATTTCAACAGTCACAAACTCTTGTCTTCCTTCAAGTCTAGCTTTAAAGATATACCTTTTAGCCCAGCAGTGATTTCCTCCACAACCCTGTGCATGTATGCTCTTTGGCACCGCTGCCCTTCTGTCCCCCCCCCCCCCCCTGGATCTGTGAGTACTTCGTGCCTCTGAGTTTTGGTCGTTGTTGGGTGATTGCTTTGGTGAATGGATGGTGAGAGTGCACACCTTGGTCTGATTCTTGTGTCAAGATTTGGGGCGTTATAGATATCACAAGTTTTTATTATTCTTGTTATTGTTGTTGTTGTTATTGTTATTATCATTGTTATTGTTATTATTATTATTATTGTTCTTCTAGTTATATCATCGTCATCGTCATCGTCGTCATCGTCGTCTCATCATCATCATCATCATCATCATCATCATCATCATCATCATCATCATCATCATCATCATCATCATCATCATTTATATTAT
>CM060315.1:55526634-55534134 GCA_030674185.1 Monoplex corrugatus
AGATGAATAGATAGATAGATGGATAGATAGATAGACGGATAGATAGATAGATAGATAGACAGATAGACGGTCAGACAGAGATACAGAGAGACAGAGACAGAGACAAACAGACAGAGAGAGACATAGAGAGACTGAGAGAGAGAGAGAGAGAGACAGAGAGAAGAGACGAGAGAGACTGAGAGAGAGAGGAGAGAGAGAGAGAGAAGAGAGGAGAGAGAGAGAGAGAGAGAGAGAGAGAGAGAGAGAGAGAAAGAGAGACGAAGAGAGTGAGAGACAAAGATAGAGGGAAAGACAGGGAGAGATTCACAAAGACAGGGAGAAAGCGTTCTCTTACTGATCTTAGCCTGCTGCACAGTAGAAGTACAATCAGTCCACTGACACTCAGTCACTTCACATTTGTAAATCCATCCGCTGTAAACTTACCACGTGAAAATGTGACTAAACGAAAGACCCCTGTAAACCTGACACGTAAAATAATTATTGATAAACCTTTCTCCGTTCTGATGATTTTGTCCCATGAGCATCTGTAACAGAGGATCGTTTCTGTTGTCTTTGGTATGTTTAGGAATATTGTGATCTTGCCTTTCTAAAATAGTGTATTCTGATTCAGTTGCTGAACCATGCAAACTGAACAGTATCAGGGCATGTATTACATAGAAAGCCCAGAAAATGACATTATTCTGGAGTATTGGCACTGAATTATACATTTTATATCCAACAAACATTATCATTCATGTTGTGCATGCCTTTTTTTTTGTTGGTCTGTTTTGATCTTTTATATCCTTTTTTTTTCCTTTTCTGTCGTTTCTGTTGCTCTCTTCTTCTTTAACACTTTTATTTTGCTTTATTTTACAACTTCAGACTTTTTGTCACAACAACACAATGCGTGTAATCCATTAAAAAAATGTTTCTGTGTTTTCCATTGGCACTGTGAGTACATTGAGAATATAGGTTAAGGATGGGGTTAGAGAGAGACCAGATATATCTTCTACCTTTGGAAATTGGTTATACCATTGACACAACCAGCACTTCTCATCAAAATTAAAACATACATGATTTACCAAAAAATGATTAAGGCCTGTCACTGAATGGTCATACTAAAGTATTGCCATCTATTTTAAACACTACGATGACTGATCTTTATAACAACGTGTTAGTAGTTGGTAAGCCGAAAAGGAACCGCCATCTTACAAAGATCCTGCCGTAAATATATTAATTATCCTTGAAAAGGCGAGATTTTTGTCATCTTTTCCATCTGTGCTAATATTGCTTGATGTATCTTCTCCCCTCCTTGTAAAACAGCACAATATTTCTGACTTTCTGTCTTTCTTTTATTGTTGTTTAAAGCCCAGCCGACTGCGCAGAGCCATATCAGGGCTATAACCGCTTCAAAACACACAAAACTTCAACAGGAAAAAAAGAAGAAAATTTAGTACACACATCAATGCATTTGCGCACACAATCCAAGGACATGCCCCCGGCATAGGCCCATTCCGTCCGATTTGTCGCACAGGGGAGATTTAAAAAACACACCTGAACACAAATATAAGCATACATAAGGACACCGAAACATATATAAAAACAGGCATAAATTACCTAAAATTGCTTCGGCATATCTCACCTCCTTAGAGCCAAAAATGCACTTAATACATGTATCTAATTATCAATCTGAAGAAAAAGCACGTAAGACTTTATCGAAAAAATACAGGTGAATGGACCATTAAGGCAGAAAATAAGTAGAAATGACAGAAAGCAAGGCAACAAGACAGAAACAAAGAGAGTGACAGAAAAGAGGAAATTTTCTAGCACAGAATTTCCAGAAGGTGGGAATACTATTTATACTGAAAGAGCCCCGGCAACCCAACGGGGGATTTCTGACTTACATACGAGTGAACTTATATACTGTAAGAGATCATGGTCAATGGTTATGAGACTATATGTCAGGTGGTTTTTCTTTTTTTTTTTCCAATGTCTGTAGGCTTACTTCAGCTTGTATCATGTTTATTGTATTGCTAGACTTAACGGAAACATGATGATGGAGTGCAAGTCTTGTGCTCTGAAGGGACTGCTATCATTACTTTACCATCTTTGGTCCTATCTTTTTCCCTGTCTCACTCCTGTGATGCTTCGCTTTTAAATAATAATAATACCTAGGACTTATAAAGCGCACTAAGCCACTGGATCTAGGCACTGGGGAATGGGGGATATAATAGGAAGTCAGTAAATACAAGACTACACAACAACTTACACATCATCAAATGACAATCAAATACATACATACATCATAATCACATAACATAATGATTTACATTCGCAATCTTCAAAATATGCATACCACGCAATTCAATCAAATATCAGATTCATTCCAATTCAACACTTTTCACTCAGTTACTCCATATAAACTATTATTCCACCCTTCCCTACTACCCCTCACCCCCACGCGCATACACAAAATCCAATTACACATATCAGCCAGCCGACAAGGTGATGTGGGGAAAAGTGATCAGATGTCGAAATACTGCTGGAAAAGGTGTGTTTTCAAGTTTGACTTGAAAGAAGAAATGGACGGAGAGTGGCGTAATTTCTTGGGAAGAGAGTTCCAAAACTGGGGACCGAAATGCGAAAGTGAGCGAAAGCCATGAGATTTGCGGTTATACTGTATCTGCCTGAGGAGTCTTGAATCAGAGGAAGAGCGGAGAGACCGAGATGGAGTATACAAGTGCAGAATATCAGAAATATACTCAGGAGTAGAACCAGAGATAGAATTGAAGCAGATGCAAGCAGTCTTGTACTTAATTCTCTGAGATATTGGTAACCAGTGCAGTTGGTGAAGCAAAGGAGTGCAAGGTTGTTGACGGGATGCCTTAAGAATAAGGCGTGCAGCTGAATTTTGAACTTTCTGCATAGGATAGAGAACAGTGTTCGGGCAGCCCATGAGGAGAGAGTTACAGTAGTCAAGTCTCGACAGAATACAGGAAGTGACAAGAATCTTGGTGGCATCTACACTGAGAAAGTTTCTGATAGATCCAATCCTTTTCAATTCAAAATAAGAAAGCTGGCAGACTTTGGAAACGTGATCTTTCATGGAGAGAGAAGAGTCAAGAATGAAACCTAAGTTCCTAGCTTTTGGACAGAAAGAGATGTCAGAAGAGCCAACAGTGATAGAAGTTGGAAGTGGAGGATTATAGTCTGAAGAACCAGAAAACAGAAGAGCTTCAGTCTTACTGTCATTAAGTTTTAACATGTTGTCAGTCATCCATGTCTTTACATCATCCGTGCATGTCTGTAGTGTCTGTATGGTACTGTCAATGTCTGCAGGTTTGCATGCCTGTTGAAGCTGTGTGTCGTCTGCAAAAAGCTGGTGACTAACTCCATGGCGCTCAATGACCTCAGACAGGGGGGTGGTATACAAGACAAACAGAACTGGCCCTAGCACCGAGCCTTGCGGAACACCAAAATCAAGAGGAAGTGATAAAGAATTATGACCATCGACCGATACATACTGTTTTCGATCCAGCAGATACGAATGAAACCACTGGAGGGCTGTGGAACAGATGCCAAAAACGTTTTGAAGTCGCGAAATGAGAATTTTGTGGTCGATGGTGTCGAAAGCAGCGGAGTTGTCCAAGAGCAAAAGAACAGAGAGTTTGTTTTCGTCAAGAGCAGACAGAATATCGTTTACAACACGAAGTAGGACGGTCTCAGTGCTATGGCCAGCACGGTAGGCTGATTGAAAACGGTTACACAGGTTGTTGGCTTCCAGATGACCAAGAAGCTGACTCAGCACGACCTTTTCTAAAACTTTAGATAAAAAAGGTAAATTTGATACGGGCCTGTAATTGCTCAGTACGTTTTTGTCCAGAGAAGGCTTTTTCAGCAAAGGTCTAATGACTGCTGTCTTGAAATCACTAGGGACCGAACCGGAAGCTAAAAAATCATTGATGATGCTTGTGATGGTAGGGAGAACAACATCAATGTTTTCGTACAAAAGTTTGGTGGGGATGGGGTCTAACTCACATGATTTTGGCACAGTACTTTTCAAGACGCTCAAAACAAAATCTTCTGAGACGGGCGTAAAAGCCGTGAGGGGAGTTCCTACAAAACAATCCACATCCAGTACAGTGGTATCAGAAGAGGCAAAAGCAGTTCTAATTTTCCTAATCTTTTCAGAGAAGTACTCAGCAAAAACAGTGGGCAATGTATCAGGGGAATAATCACTGGGTAATGGGGAGGCGTCTTGTTTCCCGAGCAGAAAATTGAAAGTCTGAAAAATTTCTTTGCACGATCTGCTCGCCATAATCTTTGCAGAATAAAATGCCCGCTTTGCAGTCTCGACAAGATCGATGACCTTGTGTTTTGCAGTTTCGTAAATTTCTTTATGAACTGTCAATTTAGTCTTCAGCCAGCACCTCTCTGCCTGACGACGTTCGCGTTTCAGTTTGCAAAATTGCTCAGAGATGGAACTGAACCAAGGGTTAAATTTCCTGGGGCGAACCTTACGCTGGCAGAGAGGGGCGTGGTTGTCAAGCACAGACCTGAGCGCGCTGTTGTAGTCAGAAACGGTAGAAATCAGAGGAATTTGCAGCTTTAGGTCATCTTTGAAAGACTGGGCATCAATCTTGTTGATTCTGCAGAACACAACAGTCACTGGGTCCGAGACAAGCTTAGGAAGATTCAAAGTCAACAAAACTGCATTGTGATCAGACATCAGCTCATGGCTAACAACAGTAGAAGACAGAAGATTGTCTGACAAACGGTATAAAACAAGATCAATAGTGTGTCCTCTCTTCTGAGTTGGTCCAGTCACAGACTGGCCGAACCCAAACATACCGTTCACCTGGGATTCCTTTTAAGCAAATCATTAAACCGTCAGACCTGTTATTATTAACTAATGCTTATTACCTATCCACATGTTTACACTTACACACACACACACACACACACACACACACACACACACACACACACACACACACACACACACACACACACACACACACACACACACACAAGCTTGCGCACGCACACATACACACATATATACACACACAAACACACATGTGCGCACACACACACGTACACACACAAACGCACACATGCACAGAGACACACAGACACACAGAGACACACAGACACACAGAGACACACACCACACACACATACAAAGACAGACAGACAGACAGACAGACAGACACACACACACACACACACACACACACACACACACACACACACATATATATACACACACACACGCGCGAGCGCGTGCGCGTACCGTACCTGCTAACCGCTGCATTCGAAAATAACGACAGGCGATTTCTGTTTCACACAAAAATCCACCATGCTTTATCTCATTATACCCACAGGGTGTTACAGAATTTTGCCATTTCCTATATGACTACATACGAGATAAAAAAAAAACAACTTGTAAAAAAAAAAAAAAAGATCGAACTGGAGCGGTCTTGCTGTTCAGTATATGAAAAATACACAGACGGAATGACATTATCTCCTTAAACACACCCCTTACAGCCAAGCACCAGGACGAAACCACCCATTGACCCAAAATGCAAACAGAACTTTGGCTGTTTTATGCCCAGCCACTGCTGCCCTTACAAATCAAGTACCAGCGTATCGCCCAAGTGCCAACACCTCGTCACCACTTTTTTTTTGCAATACGTGGCTCTTGGGGGCAAACACTTTCCTAAAAAGACGTGTTATGTGAAGCGAAGTCTTTGGGGGGTGGGGATGGGGGGTGGAGGGGGGAGGTAAAATGTGGAGTAAGTCATCTCTGTCTCTGTGTCTCTGGCTGTTTGTTTCTGGGTGTCTGTCTCTTTCTCTGTCTTTGTCTCTCTGTCTATGCCTCTGTTTCTGTCTGTCCGTTTATATCTCTGTGTGCCCTCTGTTTCTCTGTCTCTACCACTCTCTTGTTTCTCTGTCTCTGTCTGTTTGCCCTGTCTGTCTGTCTCTGTCTCTCTGCATGTCTCTGTCTCTTTCTCTGTGTCTGTCTCTGTCTCTCTGCATGTCTCTGTCTCTTTCTCTGTGTCTGTCTAGCCTCTGTTTCTCCCTATGTCCTTCTGTTTCTGTGTACCTCTGTTTCTCTGTCTCTACCTTTCTCTGTTTGTCTGTCATTGTCTCTGTCTGTCTGTCTGCCCCGTCTGTCTGTTGTCTTTGTCTCTGTCTGTCTGCCCCGTCTTGTCTCTCTGCCTCTGTTTCTATCCGTCTGTTTCTGTCTCTGTCTGCCTCTCTCTGTTTCTCTGTCTTTGTCTCTGTCTGTCTGTGTCTCTCTCTGTCTGTCTGTCTGTATGACTGTCTGTCTGTCTGTCTCTCTTCCCTTCAGTCCACTTGTATAAAAACAGCTTTTGCTTTCCCCAATTTCGATCTCTTCGCCTTCTCATCGCTGCACAAGTCATGTTCAATGACAGGCCTTGACTGATGTATTTGACCAGTCAGCTTATTGAATGACAAGTCTGCAGTGAAGTACTGTCTTGGCTGTTATGACAGCGGTAAACGGAAGTCTCTCAGTGGCTTCAACAACCGGAAAAGCTGTCTGGAACTCAAAATCTCCATGGTGGTGATTTTAGTATCATGTCATTACATTATTCCCCTTTCTAGCACACGTTTGGTTGCAAAAAATTGAAGCTTTCCAGTGGGTAAAATGGGGGGTAACTGCATGATTAAGTTTGATATGTTGCCTGTGTCAACAGCTTTTACAGAGTACCATACCTCACAGACAGTTTGTTAGTTGTTTTTAAACACGCGACTACATCTCAAATCGAACCGGCCAGTGATTGGTTGATATTTTGGTTGATGCAGCAGACATCTCAGTGATTGGTTGATATTTTGATTGATGCAGCAGACATCTCAGTGATTGGTTGATATTTTGGTTGATGCAGCAGACATCTCAGTGATTGGTTGATATTTTGGTTGACGCAGCAGACATCTTGCTTAAGCATATGTATGAACCATGACCTGAGAGAACGGAGTCAAACGATCGAAAACCTGAAACTAATATCCACCACGTGTGTGTCATTATGTCTTGAATATATTCTGTCTTATCTACTGGTAAAGTCTGGAAGCGCATCTTTCCCGCCTGATTGCGTCCAGTTGTTCCGACGGCTTAGATCTATCCAGTATTTTTTCGCGCTATTTCCTCAGCAGTTTTGTTCAGAGTGACGGAAAAGAAATGTTGAACACGCCTCTTTCGATCCTGCCACTCTGTTTCTTTAGGTCATGGTTGATACATATGCATAAGCAAAATGTCTGCCGTATGACCCAAAATAACAACCAACCAATTTCTGGCCGGTTTGGTTTGAGCTGTGGTCGCATGTTGTTTTTAATGCTTGAGTTGGATAGGGATTTTTTTTTTTATCCCTCTCCATTATGCCTTGAGTTGTGGTCTGCGTGGTAGCCTTTCAGACGAGATGATAAACTAAAGTCTTTGGTGCAGATTGCACTTAGCACAAATCAAAGCTCCTAAAGCAAGAAAGAGAATTGTACTGA
>CM060315.1:55541634-55551634 GCA_030674185.1 Monoplex corrugatus
ATTTACAAAACATTTAAAAGATGTTATTTTGTGTATCAAAAAAATCACATACTTTAGGCTACTTTTCTCCGAAGATGTGATTCGTCCTATACGTTGATTAAATGTTCATCTCTTGACATCATTACTTAAAAACAAACAAACAAGCAAACAAACAAACGAATAAACAAACAAACAAACAAACAAACAAACAAACAAAAAACCCAAACAAACAAAACAAAACAAACAAAACCAAAAAAAAATTATAACAAAACAAAAAAACAACAACCCCTAAAATGGAAATGGTATTTTTTCAGAATATGTATTTTAAATGTTGATTTAGAGTGGATGTTAATTGTAATTAATTTTAAAGTCTATATACGTGATGTCTTCTTATTCCTTTAGCTTCTGTTGTAGAAAGAGAGGAGTGACTGATGAAACTTTTCTGTTTCTTAGTGCGCAAATATCTCAGTCTTCACAAAGAAACAAAGAAACAAACAAAGCGAGCAAGCGAGCGAGCAAGCAAGCAAGCAAGCAAGCAAGCAAGCAAGCAAGCAAGCAAGCAAGCGAGTACTTGGTAAACGTTGTGGTTTTAAGGACACATGTGAACAACTGAAAACTAGCAGAAAACTAAAAGACCTACCCTAGCATAGAAGCTCAGGTAGATCGACCACCACAAGACTTTATCACATGTCTCTGATGGCTCCAGCGACAGAGAGAAAACCCCAGGAAGCATTCCGTTGCTTTATACAAAAACAAAAGACTAGACAGCATGTTGAGAGCTCAACAAACACGTTCTATTCGTACACGTACTACCCGTAGGATCACGGAAGGTGTAAACAATTGGAAGAAAGGGATAGCACACGACCACCATCACCCTAACTTAAACATTCTCATCCTGGCTGGAAGGTTAAACATTAGTCTGCAGCTAGCACAATCCACATTACCATTCTCACTATCTCGTGGTATTTCGGTATGTCGTGGTTCGATGTCATGGAAAAGCGATGGTATTTAGCAGACTGTTTTCACGTTTGTTTTATATGTATACTTTTGATGCTGTTTGGCAGGTGTTTTTCAAGTTTGTTTTTATACATATTGTTTTCAAGTTTGTTTTTATTCTATAAGTTTGATGATATTTGGTAGATTGTTTTCAAGTTTACTTTTTATAGATACATATTTTTCCAAGAGGAATTTGTAATGTAAATATTGATCTGTGCACATTATTTTTCAGCAACATCAAAAAATTACGTTGTCAGATAATCTGACAAGTGTCGAATTCTGACTTTAAAAAAACCTTCTATTCTTTACCAGAATCTTTTCACATGTAAGTCACATCCAAAACCATCCATAGCATGGTACAAACTACATGTAACTAGTACGAGAGGGAGGTGCATGACACGGGGGAAAAACAAACCACCACTGTCACGATGGTTATAATGTGTGGCGTGTCTTGTGCATGTTAAACATACTCCAGAGGGATCAGCGGGGCGAACAATTCTACGTCAGTCTGCGACACCATCTTCTGCTAAAAGCGAAAAGAGTAGCACCTTCCTGATTGTCTCTGACACTGTGGCTGTGACCATTACCCATCTGTCTCTGCATGACTAGTGTGTGTGTGTGTGTGTCTGTGTGTTTGTGTGTCTGTGTGTGTGTGTGTATGGGGGGGGGGGTTTCTGTCATATGAGACGAGTTTTTACAGAATAGCGAGCTGTGTTGGGATTCAGACCTTTACAGTCATGTAACCAAGATTATTCCAGTGGTAGGCTGACGTGTGTGTGTGTGTGTGTGTGTGTGTGTGTGTGTGTGTGTGTGTGTGTGTGTGTGTGTGTGTGTGTGTGTGTGTGAGTGTGTGTGTGTGTATGTGTGTGTGTGTGTTTGTGTGTGTTTGTGACTATGTGTGAGTGTGTGTTTAGTGTGTGTGTGTGTATGTTGTGAGTGTGTTGTGAGTGTGCGTGCGCGCGTTTGCGTGCGTGCGTGTGTGTGTGCGTGTTTGCATGCGTGTGTGTGTATATGTATGTGTGTGTATGCGCGCAAGCGATGTTGCCAGCACTTTTTCCACCTCGTACAAATTAACCCCCTGTTTTCCCTGTTAACTGTTTTGTCTTCTGTTTTAAATTGTTGTCATGTTTTAACCTTGTCTCCACACACCATTCATCTTCTGCCTCCAGCAACCCCAACCCTCTCTTCCCCTCTGCTCCCCGTAATTGTTCAGGCTCACACACAGAGCTGTTTTGTTTTATGCTTTGTGCAATAAGTCTGGCTGAAGTAATTACTGCTCTGCAACTGAAAAATACGGTGTGTTTTTGTTGTTGTTTTTTTTCCTTGAAAGCTTTTGATATTGGCTGTTGCTGATTACTCTGTCTATCTCATTTGTCTGTCTCTGTCTGTGTGGTCTGCCTGTCTGCTGTCTGCCTGTCTGCCTGTTTCTCTCTGTCTCTGTCTGTCTGCGTGTCTGTCTGTGTGTCTGTCTGTCTGTCTGTCTGTCTCTCTCTCTGTGTCTCTCTCTCTCTGTCGTCTGCGTGTCTGTCTGTTTTCTCTCTCTCTCTGTACCTGTCGTCTGTCTATCTGTCTGTTTCTCTCTCTCTCTGTCTGTCGTCT
Organism: Monoplex corrugatus; assembly: GCA_030674185.1. Lineage (NCBI taxonomy): Eukaryota > Metazoa > Mollusca > Gastropoda > Littorinimorpha > Ranellidae > Monoplex > Monoplex corrugatus. The sequence goes on from CM060315.1 coordinate 55,544,209, forward strand.
GCTGTCTGTCTGTCTCTCCCCCCCCCTCTCTCTCTCTCATTCGTCTGTCTGTCTCTCTCTGTCGTCTGCCTGCCTGCCTGCCTTGCCTGCCTGTCCGTCTGTTTGTCTCTCTGTCTGTCTCTGTCTGTCTGTCTGTCTGTCTGTCTCTCTCTCTCTCTCTCTCCCTGCAGCCTTGTGGCTTTGATCCTTTTCAATCGTTGCTTCATTCTGCATTCTTTTTGTTCCCACTCTCTTCAATCATTACATACCCAGCTTTAATACTGTCCTCGTCTTTTTTATTCCCACTGACATGAAGAACCAGGCTCAGGTTTGTAGCGCTGCAAACAAGTTAGAACCATTCATGTTTATGCTGCTTTGTTATAGCAAGATGACTGTAGGACACGTTTACGAGTGTTTCATGTTCTGCTTTGTCTGTTTACAAATCGACCGACCGACATCTACGCTGGCACGTGCAGTGGTGCAGCTTTTTGTTGTTTTTTGTTGTTGTTTTTTTTGAGAGAGAGACAGAGGGGGGGGGGGAGAGAGAGAAACAGAGAAACAGAGCGAGAGAGCGTGTGTGTGAGAGAGAGAGAGAGAGACAGAGACAGAGATACAGAGAGAGACAGAGACAGAAAGAGACACACAGAGAACAGAAAGAGAGGACGAGATTAGATAGATAGATAGATAGATAGAGAGAGAGAGAGAGAGAGAGAGAGAGAGAAACAGAGAGACAGAGAGAGAGAGCGAGAGAGCGTGAGACAGAGACAGAGACAGAGAGACAGAGAGAGACAGAGACAGAAAAAGACACACAGAGAGACAGAAAGAGAGGACGAGATAGATAGATAGATAGATAGATAGATAGAGAGAGAGAGAGGAATAGATACAGAGAGAGAGAGGGAGAGAGAGACAAAGAGAGACAGAGACAGGGTGAGAGAGACAGAAAGAAAGAAAGAAAGAAAGAAAGAGAGAGAGAGAGAGAGAGAGAGAGAGAGAGAGAGAGAGAGAGAGAGAGAGAGAGAGAGAGAGAGAAACACAGGCACAAAGAAAGCTACAAAAACATCCTCATATTGTTTTTCCTTCCCACACATCAGGTCTACTATTGTCATTGTATGATTTGGTACTGATTAAATTCCAGGTCTTCTCGGCTGTCACGAAGTGCTGTTAGTTACTGCGAGGGACACTTGGTTGTTACCGGGTCTGTATCACTGATGGAGCCAACATGGAACGGCCGTCGTTATCATTGTTGACCAACATTGTCAATATGGCCGAGGTCACAGTGACCCCTGTCAGAATTCTTTAAGAATACTTTTTATATTGTCTGACCTTGTTTCAATGGATCATGTTTTTCTCTAACTCTCCTTCCCCTCTTTCTTATTGTTTTTCTGTTCACATTCTCTTTAATTTAAACTGTTTGTCGTCTGAAAGCCACTTGTGGTGTTTCTTTTTATTCCCCCTTTTTTTTCGTCTTTTTCCCCGACTCTTTTCTCAAAAATTCAATGTACATTGTTCAATGTTTAATGCTTTAACCTTCAGCAAAAAAAAAAAAGAAAAAAAAATCAAAAAAAAATCCAACCCAGAACATCAAAACAACAACAACAACAACAAAAACAAAAACAAGAAAAGCAGCAGCAACAACAACAACAACAATAAAAAACAAACAACAAGCGTACGCTGCAACTTGAAAGACGAAAAGAAGAAAACACAGGATCATCAACACCAATTCAGAGTTTACCAGGAAAGCGGTCGGTGAGCTCAACATACATAAAACTGGACAAGCGATCTTTGGTAGCCTACTTCCAGCCACACAAAGATAAGAAGAACTGGAAACATTCTACTGTATAATAACACATAGAGAACAGCTTTAATAACAACTCAACAGACATATACTATCCCATCCACAGGGATCACAGACAGTGTAAACATCCGTGAAGTGAGAGTACCATACGAGTACACTGAATAACTCTCGTCCTGGCCTTAAAGTAAACACAGGCCTGAACCCCACACCCGGCGTAAATCACCGTGTTTTAGAAAGCAGGGTGAGAAGGGAGATAATTTACCTGCCTGCCCAAATCACCGTGTCGGCTGAGCTGTGCTGGGATAAAATGTTTACCTGTTTGTGGGCATGTGAGGAATTTTCTTTCTTTCTCTTCCTGCCCTAGACATGTGTGCATCCTAGCTGGGGATTAGTTATCAGGCGGATGGTTTTGACTTTATTTTCAGGCCTACACACCAGGTGTTTGGTGCAGGAGATGAATGATACAAGTGGTGGATTCCTGTATACAGATTCTGTTTTGGTGTGTGTCATTTCTTTTTATGTTTATATCTTTTCCTTTCCTTACAAACAAACAAACAAACAAACAAACAAACAAACAAACAAATAAACTAACAATAAACTAACCAACCAACCAGCCAGCCAACAACAACCAACCAACCAACCAACCAACCATCCAACCAACCAACCAACCAACCAACCAACCAACCAACCTACCTACCAACCAACCAAACAAAAACAACAACAAACAACAAACAACAACAACAAACAAACAAACAAACAAACAAACAAAAACAAAACGACAACTACAACAAGAAGAAAACAACAGTTCGATTTGAAGTGTTGCATATGCGTATTCACGAACTTCAACATAAATCTCATTTCCCCTACCCCTCGCTATCTCTCTCTTGGTCTATTTATTGTTTCTCTCTTTCTCTTGAAAACTTATATACGAAATATGCACACACGCACGCAGCCACCCACCTACATGTACTTTCCCCACCCATCCATATGCAGATTCTTCAAAAAGGACAGAGCAATAGGACGATCATCTCTCTGTCAGTCTGATCATCATCATCATCAGGTGCCCTGCGCATGGCGTTGGCGATCATGGACTTCTATCTGTCTCTATCTCTCATTGCCCCTAGCATCTCCCCCACCCTCCTCGTCCCCATCCACTCTACAAGTCCGTCCAGCATTTTCTTCCTGGGTCTACCTGGTGCTCTCTTTCCCTCCAGCTTTCCCGTTGTGACCAGGTGCTCCAAATCCCCCTTCCTCATAAAATGGCCTATAAATGTTGCCTGTCTTTTCCTAATCTTACTTATGAGTGATCTACTTGTGTCTGCCTCCATCAAGACTGTCTGGTTTGTTTTCTTTGCTGTCCATGGAACTCTCAACATTCTTCTTAGAAACCACATCTCGGCTGCCTCAATCTTGTTCTGGCTTTGCTTGTTGACTGTCCACGCCTCACATCCGTACAACAGTATTGGTTCTATATAACACTGAAGTACTTCTGTCAGTCTGCAGTAACATAATCGGCAAAAAATGTTAAAAACAATTCTGTATAGATTGAATCTGTCTCTGACACTGTAAATGCCATCTTCACCTCTATATGTCCTTCTTCAGAGACTTTTTAAGGCTTCGACATTGTTGGTATAGTTGCTGCTGGATTAGAACTTTGCTAAGCCAAAGACGTTTTGAAAAAGAAAATCTCTCTGAACAATGACCCTTGACGATACATCTTTCTCCACCACCCTACCCACCCGTCTCTCTCAGACATTCAGGAATAAGTGAAACAAATCAAGTCAAATGGCTTGGAAGTAAATTGAATGAGTAACAAAAAAAAATTTTAAATGTAAAAAGAAAAGAAGAAGAAGAAGAAGAAGAAGAAGAAGAAGAAGAGAAGAAGAAGAAGAAGAAGAAGAAGAAGAAGAAGAGAAGAAGAAGAAGAAGAAGAAGAAGAAGAAGAAGAAAAAAGAAGAAGAAGAAGAAGAAGAAGAAGAAGAAGAAGAAGAAGAAGAAGAAGAAAATTCAGTCACCCAGCAGAACGTTCTGGTGAAAATCTGTCCGAATTCCGTTATCACTTGCATTGAGGTACACTTACCTTCTGACGTGAAGGTTATTCATTTTCGTTTACCCTCAAGCCAGGTAAGTTGTTAAGGAAAGATTGCCTCTAAAACGTTGACTAGAGAATACATATGTGCTCACCTGTACCTGCTGTTCTGAATGATACTGAGTTTGGTTTACTGTGTCTATTTCAGGCGACCATGCCCAACCTTGTATATATTTAACTTTTTTGTATAGGTAAGAAATCAGTGCTCTTTCTGAGATTGTTTAACATCTGGACCACTCATATCCAAATTCAAAGCAATGACTGTTCAAAGGTATGCATTCAAACTTTCTAGTACGCTACACCTTTTATTTCGGTTTATTCCTTTTTTTCTTTTTTACTGTAACATTGTAATGACCTCAATTTTTTCATTGGATTTGTTGTTTATTGGTTCCTTGAAAGATGTATTTTGAATACACACACACGCGGGGGCGCTCGCGTGCACACACACACACACACACACACACACACACCACGCACACACACACACACGCACGCACGCACGCACGACACACACAAACAAAAAAGAAAAACTAGCCAACCAACCAATCAACCAAGCGAACTAAACAATTACAACAACAACAACAATGACGACAACAACAACAACAATAACAACAACTCCCCCTCCCCCCCCCAAAAAACAGAAAAAAAAAAAAAAAAGACAGAAAAAAAAGAGAGAAAGAAGAAAATAAACCTTTACTACCTGTTTCTTCGTTGCATTTTGATTTGTACCAATTGATGATTAGGGCTTAAAATGTCAATGTACCAATTGATGATAAGGCTAAATGTCAATGTACCAATTGATGATTAGGCTAAATGTCAATGTACCAATTGATGATTAGGCTAAATGCCAATGTACAATTGATGATTAGGCTAAATGCAATGTACCAATTGATGATTAGGCTAAATGTCAATGTACCAATTGATGATTAGGCTAAATGTCAATGTATCAATTGATGATTAGGCTAAATGTCAATGTATCAATTGATGATTAGGCTAAATGTCAATGTACCAACTGATGATAGGCTAAATGTCGACAGACAAGTGCCTTTTGACTGTCACATTAATTCATTTGAAGATCTCTGATGTAAATTATGTATTCACGAAAGAACATTGGTAATGCTGATGAATTCAGTAAGTTACTTATTGATGGTCTTCTATGTTTATTCCTGTAAATGATGTTTTCTTTATTACTTTAGATTTGTGTGTGTGTAGTGTGTGTGTGTGTGTGTGTGTGTGTGTGTGTGTGTGTGTGTGTGTGTGTGTGTGTGTGTGTGTGTGTGTGTGTGTGTGTGTTGTGTGTGTGTGTTTGTGTTGTGTGTGTGTGTGTGTATGTGTGTGTGTGTGAGTGTGTGTGTGTGTGTTGTGTGTGTGTGTGTGTGTTTGTGTTGTGTGTGTGTGTGTGTATGTGTGTGTGTGTGTGCGCGCGCGTGTGTGTTTGTGTGCATGTGTGTGTATGTGTGTGTGTGTATGTGTGTGTGTGCGTGCGTGCGTGTGCGTGTGTGTGTGTTTGTGTGTGTGTGTGTGTGTGTGTGGTGTGTGCGTGTGTGTGTGTGACTGATTTTGAGCGTGAGCGTGTGAGCGTGTGAGTGGGGTGTGTGTGTGTGTGTGTGTGTGTGTGTGTGTGTGTGTGTGTGTGTGTGTGTGTTGTGTGTGTGTGTGCTAGTGGGACCATGCGTACTCCGGCCGTACATTTTTATAATATAGGAAAATTCGTCTGCTCTTACTCGCAGGAGAAGACACATTTCTAAGCCAGTTCTTAGTTTTATCGCTGGATCAAAAGGCTTCCATGAATGGTGAGGTTTTTTGTTTTACTTCAGTCTCGTGTGTGTCTGCCTTTAAAGATTCCGTTCAATTTGTTTTGTTGAAAATTGAAATGCTTCCACCTCGCTGTCCCCACTTCCTGCACACAAACCTCTCTATATTCCCTGTATAACTTGTAATCGTTCAGACTTTCTTTGAGAGATTTTGCTGTTTTAACCTTGATAAAAAAAAAAGTCAAATGATGAATAAACATTTGTGTTCATAACACCTACCCCTTACCTCTGACACTCCACACTTCTTTTCTCTCCCTTAAATTCTTTGTAATCGTTCAGACTTTCTATGAGAGTTTTTGCTATGTTTTAACCTTGATTAAAAAAAAGTCAAATGATGAATAAACATTTGTGTTCATACAACCTACCCCCTACCTTGATTAAAAAAATCAAATGATGAAGAAATATTTGTGTTCATACCACCTACCACCTACCTTGATTAAAAAAAATCATATGATGAATAAATATTTGTGTCCATATCACCTACCCCTACCTTGATTAAAAAAAATCAATGATAATAAATATTTGTGTCCATATCACCTACCCCCTACCTTGATTAAAAAAAATCATATATGAATAAATATTTGTGTCCATATCACCACCCTTACTCTAACACTCCAACCCCTTTCTCTCCCTTAAATTCTTTGTAATTTGTCACATTTTCTGTCAGAGTCTTTGCTACGTTTTAACCTTGATAAAAAAAATTCAAATGATGAATAAATATTTGTGTTCATATCACCTGCCCCTTACACTCTAGCACTCCAACCCCCTTTCTCTCCCTTGCATTCCCTGTAATTGTTCAGAGTTCTTTCAGAGTTTTTGCTATGTTTTAACCTTGATTACAAAAATAAAATGATGAATAAATATTTGTGTTCATACCACCTATCCCTTACCCTCTAGCACTCTAAAACCCCTTTTCTTCCCGTTAAATTCCCTGTAATTGTTCAGACTTTCTTTGAGAGGTTTTGATGTTTTAACCTTGATAAAAAAATCAAATGATGAAAAAAACATTTGCGTTCACATCACCTACTCCTTACTTTGAGAGTTTTGATGTGTTTTGACCTTGAAAAATCATATGATGAATACACGTTTGTGTTAGCACTACGCACCTTTTCTCTCCTTTAATTCCCTGTAATCGTTCAAAACGTTCTTGAGAGTTTTGCTGTGTTTTGACCTTGATAAAAATCATTGATGAATACATGTTTGTGTTAGCACTCTGCACACCTTTTCTCTCCCTTAAATTCCTTGTCTTCCTTCAGACTTTCTTTGAGAGTTTTTGCTGTTTTAACCTTGATAAAAAAAAAGTCAAATGATGAATAAACATTTGTGTTCATAGCACCTACCTCTTACCTCTAACACTCCAACCCCTTTTCTCTCCCTTAAATTCCTTGTCATCTTTCAGACTTTCTTTGAGAGTTTTTGGTGTGTTTTAACTTTGATTAAAAAAATCAAATGATAAATAAATATTTGTGTTCACATCACCTACCTCTTACCCTCTCGCGGTCCAACCCATTTCTCTCATTTATATTCCTTGTAATCTTTCAGGGGTTCTTTGAGAGGTTTTGCTATGTTTTGACCTTAATTAAAAAAAAATTCAAATGATGAACAGACATTTGTGTTCATACCACCTACTCCTTATCTCTAGAACTCCAATCCCTTTTCTCTCCCTTAAATTCCCTGTAATCGTTCAGACTTTCAGAGTTTTTGCTATGTTTTAACCTTGATAATAAAAAGTCAAACGATGAACAAACA
>CM060315.1:55556634-55559134 GCA_030674185.1 Monoplex corrugatus
TAAGGACACTTAAACATACATATAAACGGGCCTATTACCTACAATTGCTTCCCCACATCTCATTTCCCCCGAGCCAAAAATCACCTGATACATGTATCCCAATTATCAATCCTGAGAGGAAGTACGTAGGAAGTTATCGAACACATACAGGTGAATGGACCAGCAAGGCAGAAAATGATAGGAAGAAATGTCAGAAAACAAAGGAGGAAGGCAGAAGCAAAGGGAATGACAGAAAATAGGAAATTTCTAGCACAGAATTTCCAGAAGGTGGGGTACCATTTACACTGAAAGAGCCCCGGCATCCCCTACTGGGGCTGACTCGTTGCTCACAGAGAGCTTCTTTACCTGCGTAATAAGGTATTCAAACAGCTCATCTTGGTGGCACTGCTTTCCTTATGGTTAGTATAATATTTCTACTTAATAGGCAGGATGTGGCACATGATCATTATGGGTGATGTTTAATGCAGTGACAGGGATCTGCACATGAGACTTCAACATGTCGCTAATAAGACTGAATTACATGGTGAGCACTCCAAGAGTGCAGCCTGTTCGGTTTAATTGATAATGTCACTGATGGTGGGGAGATGGAAAATCATATTTGGTATATTTATGTGCACTCATATACAAGAAACTAGCAGCGCTAAGAACCCCTTGCATCGAATGTACAGTTATTTATTTCCTGGACACAATGTTGATATCAGAGCACGCAAACATTAGGATTGATAATAATTATAACATCTTGTTTCATGTGAGTAGGGCTCTCTCTGTGCCCATCCACTCTCTGTCTCTGTGTCTCTGTCTGTCCGTCTGTCTCTCTGTCTGTCTGTCTGTCTATCTCTCTCTCTCATTCCCTTCCGTCTCTCAATCAAAGACCATTCTCTCTCTGTCTGTTCTGTCTGTCTGTCTCTGTCTGTCTGTCTCTGTCTCCGTCTCCTCTCTCTCTCTTTTTCCCTTCCGTCTCTCAACCAAACCATCAAACCTCTTTCACTCGCTCGCCCGCTCACAGGGAACTTTTCTTGGCCATCACAAAGTACTGCTGGCTGTGGCGTAGGTTGATGGCTGTTATTGATCTCTATCAGTGATGGGGGCCAACAGCAAGCTGCTCGTGTATCAACTCTAAATAATCACCGTCTGGCCAAAGACGGAGCGATTCCAATCACAATTTAAGAACGCCTTCGTATTGTCATGTGCCATAATTCAGCGAAATGATTTCTTAACCCTTTGACTCCCACACCCTATCCACCCACTGCAAAAACTTAACACTTTGACTCATTCACCCCATCTACCAGCTTCCTGTAGGAAACTAGCATACATACATAATGCATGTATACAATACACATACATAGTCATATACATATACATAGTGCATGATACATACATACATACATACAGTGCATGCATAATACATACATACATACATACATATGCATGCATCATACATACATACATACATAGTGCATGATCATAATACATACATACAATACATATAGTGCAGCATACTACAAATACATACATACATAGTGCATGCATACATACATACATACATACATAGCATGCATACTACATACATACATGCACACAACATATACTAGTGCATGCATACATACATACTACATACTACTAATACTACATACATACATACATACATACATACATACATACATACATACATACATACATACATACATACATACATACATACGCTACTGGTCTGACTGTCGTTTACAAATCGACACACACTAGCTACTTAACACTATGTGCAAGTCGGTAGCTAGCTACAGTGATAAATCTGATCGCTGCCAGACCGCACGGCTGGATAGACTGGCACGATTAGTGTGTCTTTATCTACACAATGTAGCGCTTGGCACTGACAATGATAGAGATCTACTGCTAGCTTTAACCATTTGACTTCTGCACCCTGCCCACCAGCATCCTGCATTGTCAACCATGCTAGCAAAGCAAAAACTTAACCCTTTGATTCCTTTCCTGCAAGAAGCTGGTGGATAGGGTGAGGTAGTCAAAGGGTTAAGTTTTTGCAGTTGGTGGATAGGTGTGGGAGTCAAAGGGGTTAAACTGACTTACAGGCATGGACATTCATGTGTGCAATTTTTTTTTCGCGTTTAACAACGTGTGCTAACATACATACATTTTTCTTCGTGACTGGACTTAGAATTCATAAGCTGGAATGTATCCTATTAGTACAGCAGCAATACGTAAGACTAGAGATTAATGATTGCGGGTGTGAATATCTAAAGCAGATTCCGATTTAGATTGAGGCAGCCGAAATGTGGTTTCTAAGATGAAAGTTGAGAGTTCCATGGACAGCAAAGAAGACATAGAAGAAAAACATTGATAAAGAAGGTAGGAAAAGACAAGCAACTTTTTTTTTTGGCCATTTTATGAGGAAAGGGGAATTACAGCACCTGGTCACAACAGGAAAGCTGGAGAGAAAGAGAACACCAGGTAGACCCAGGGAGAAAATATTGGACGGACTTGCAGG
>CM060315.1:55564134-55581634 GCA_030674185.1 Monoplex corrugatus
TCTGACTCCTCGAAACAAGTGATTCTGATAGAACTCACTGTGCCATACGAAAGCAGAATGGAAGAAGCACATATCTACAAGACCGAAAAATACGCCGGTCTTGCCAGCACCCTGAAGAAAGCAGGTCTGCGGGTCAAAATCTTCGCCATAGAGGTCGGGGCAAGAGGGTTTGTGGGCACCTCCGCTTATGATCTCATGAAACAACTCGCCATTTCTGGGAAGAAGAGGACTAGAGCCCTTAAAGCGATGGCAGAGGCAGCAGAAAGGAGCTCAAGCTGGATCTGGGCAAGGAGGAACCAAAAAAAGTGAACTTCATAAGGATTAAATTCCCTACAGATGATGTGTGCCCCGTTAGCACATTGGTAAAACCGCGTACCGCAGTTCTGAAGCGCAGAATCGCCCAGGTTCGATCCCCGGCGTGGGAAAAAAAAAAAAAATAGACAACAGCAGAAGGGCATCCAGGAGTCATGACCTGGATGTGGCCCGGCCCCCCGAGAGTGTAAGGAATTCAGGGCCGAAACACTTGTCTAAAGGGGGTTACTTCTCTGAAGACCTTCTGTTGTCTAGCTCTCCCTAGAGTTTCTTTCTACCTACACAGATACACATGCCATTACAATATGAGATACACAGATACACATGCCATTACAATATGAGATACACAATTACACATACCATTACAATATGAGATACACAGATACACATGCCATTACAATATGAGATACACAGATACACATACTATTACAATATGAGATACACAGATACACATGCCATTACAATATGAGATACACAGATACACATACCATTACAATATGAGATACACAATTACACATACCATTACAATATGAGATACACAATTACACATGTCATTACAATATGAGGTACACAAATACACATACCATTACAATATGAGATACACAGATACCATTACAATGTAGCCAAGATTGTTCCAATAACAGACTGATACAAATATAAGATATAAAACCCGTATGCAAGGTAGGATTTTGGGATGTGGCCAGCTCATGGGTTTACGTGAGGCTTAAGGCTATTGTCATGATTATTGTGGATCGTTCGTTCGTTATTTCTTTTAACGTCTATTCACATATGTGCTTTTAGACAATTGTGGATCTTTCCCATCACATAGAACTAGTGGCATCTGTGCGTATGGAATTCATTCCGAGCGCGGACACGTCATCTTGAGAAATATTAAAACTGAAACTGATATTGATCACCAGCTATACATTTGACACAAGCCAGTGGCCAACACAAAAACCATGTGCACATTAAAAACGTTCTGTGGTAGCGTCAAACCCTTATCACTTGTAAAAACAGAACATGCAAGACAATTCCCCTTTCCCGTCAGTGCTAGCTGTCTTGCCAGTATACTTGAATCCACAATGGAAAAAAAAAATCAATTATGCCAGTATTGTTTTCGTTCTGTTTGTTCCTTGAAGATGTTTAATTTGATTCACGCAAAATGTCTGTTACTTTAATGTTCTTTAATTTCCATTGGACTTTTTCGTTGCGTTGATCAGCATTATTTCAACGGGAATGAGTCATACAGAGGAAAAAAAAGTCAAGTTCATATATTGACCGCACATGCTCGTTCAATCTTTTCGTTTTATCTTCTTTCGTTTCATATAGACGTTAAGTTGTGTGTGTGTGTGTGTGTGTGTGTGTGTGTGTGTGTGTGTGTGTGTGTGTGTGTGTGTGTGTGTGTGTGTTGTGTGTGTGTTGTGTGTTTGTGAGTGTGCGTGCGTGCGTGCGTGCGTGTGTGTGTGTGTGTGTGTGTGTTTGTGTGTGTGTGTTTGTGTGTGTGTTGTGTGTATATGTGTGCATGTACGTACGTATGTACGTATGTATGTATCTATGTATGCATGTATGTCTGTATGTATGTATGTATGTGTATGTATGTACGTATGTACGTACGTACGTACGTATGTATGTACATATGTATGTATGTATGTATGTATGAATAAATGAATGAATGCATGTATATATGTATGTATGCATGTATGTATGTATGTATGTATGAATGTATGTATGCATGTATGTATGTATGTATGTATGTATGTATGCATGTATGTATGTATGTATGTATTTACGTACGTAAGTATGACTGTTTGTCTGTCTGTCTGTCTGTATGTATGTATGTATGTATGTGTACATGTATGCATGTATGCATGCGTGTATTATGTGTGTGTCTGAGCGTGTCTCTGTGTCTCTGTGTGAATGTGTGTGTGTGTGTTTCAAAAAAACGTTGATATACAACTCATCTCTCCCCCTGATCCACATTTCCTTTATTACCCAGTAACTACAGTCATTATCAGCCATTTCCTGTGTAAAGGAGGATGCACCAATACTAATTATGACTCTGCATCATCCGTTTTCCCCTCTTCCTTGCAAATTACTTCATGATGGGCAACCAAGGCAGTAGTTTAGCTCGTGGATTTCTTGTAATAGCTGGACACTGTCAACTGGAAAAAGGCAACCTTGTCTGGTCTGACCTATGCCTTTCTCGCTTCCTGGCCCAAACATTTTGGCCAGAATGTTTAGAACGACCAGTGCAAACATGTTGAAGAAAATCAATACATTCTGATGCTCTTTTCTTGAACGATTTTACAACTTCAGGCAAAATACCGGTTGATGAAGATGTTTCCCCATGTTTCTCCTTGTCCCCTGCCACTGTTTTTTTCCTATCCCCTGAGCGGATTGTGATAGAACATGTGTGTTATGTGTGTGTGCTGTGGGAGGGCTGTGCTGCTGCAGGGTGTTCATTTTCATGCTGGTGGTGATGGTGGTGATTGTGTATGTATGTGTGGGTATGGTTGTTTGCTTGTTTGTTTTTGCGTGTGTGTGTGTGTGTGTGTGTGTGTGTGTGTGTGTGTGTGTGTGTGTGTGTGTTGTGTGTGTGTGTGTGTGTGTGTGTGTGTGTGTGTGTGTGTGTGTGTGTGTGTGTGTGTGTGTGTGTGTTCGTTCTTTGATTTAACGTCTGTTCACTATGAGTGATATTAGACGGGGGGAAAATGGAGGATGGAAGATGGGCGAGTTGGATTGTGGGCAGAGGGGAGAATGAGTATGAGACATGAATAAGCGTGTAAATATAAAAATGGAACAAAATCTTAACACTAACAGTTAACATTAACAATGCGAAGGGAAAATTTAACGCTAAAGTACAAACTTCATAAACTTAAAGCAATACATTAACAGGACTGTGAACCAATGATTCTGAAATTTTAACTGACAAAGATTGATCTGAAGTTACTTCTTTAAAAGGAGTTTCAGAATAGTTTTCTTGTGTAAACATTTTTGGTAAAAAGGAACGTAGCTTTTTGCAGTAAAATAAACAGTGAAACAGTGTGAACTGTTCTCCGCAAATACACTTGATATTTTTACAATATTTTGTTTTCAACGCGTTTAGCTGAATACGAAAATGAACAGCAACAATTGATCTCGAATGATATATGGAAGAATACTGCAATTTTTTTACATACATTTTGAAAAGAACGTTTTATCATTTGTTGTGTCACAAACTTTTCATTGAATTGTTCATGAAAACGAATCCATGAGGCTGATTCTAGCAGGCCGCAAGCTTCTTTTACGGAAGTTTTAATACGTAATTCTATAGTATTATCAGTGTTGTGTGCACCTTGTTTAGCTGCTCTGTCTACTACTTCGTTGCCGTGAAGACCAACGTGAGAAGGCACCCAGCATAAACTGATATATGTACCTTTTGTCCTTAAACGATGTATAAGATGATTTGCCTCAGTAAGTAAGTCAGGTCTTGTGTCTGTATCAAAAGACTGTAAGGCATATAATACAGATTTTGAATCAACAAAGAGAACTACTTTGACAAATACAGGTTTAAGGTCTACTAAATAATGCAACGCTTGTATAATAGCGACTAATTCCGCTGTAAATATAGATATATTTGGCCCAATGAAAAATGACTTTTGTATTCTAAATTTTGGAACATAAAACGCTGCTCCAGCAGATTTATTTTCTAATACTGACCCATCGGTAAAAATATGGAGGTGGGTACGGTATTTTTCATCGACGTGTTCTCTCGCTGTGCATATCGAAATGTTAATATTTTCATATTTCTTAGCATCTGTATAATCAATATCAAAAGTGGCTTTAAGCATTTCCCATGTAGGGATAGGCGTTGTGGATGGTGTCTCAGCTATTTCATCCAAATTTATGTTAGACTGTTTGACTAAGTCAGAGACATAAGTTGCAACAGTCATTTGTGATGAAATGTTGCTTGCTCGTTTTGGAAAGTCAACATCAGACCTTAGTTTAATTTCCTTGCTCACAAAATTGTCCGTTTGTGAAGTAGTTCTGACTGCAAAATTTGCTGTCGCTAGCTCACGATAGTTGTTCAGAGACAGAATTCCAGCAACTTTGTACGTTTCCAGATTTGAAGCATGGACTGGTACACCTAGTGCAATTTTAAGACTTGCAGTCTAAGCTTTGAATCTTCTTTAGTAAATATTTTGGTGCACTGAAGAACACCTCTTGTGCATAGGATAATTTAGATCTTACAAGTGCTGTTGATAGATGAAGTAGTATGTTTGTATCCATTCTCCAGGGTAATCTGCTTATTATCTTTAGAAAATTTAAGGCTTTTCTTGCTTTTGTTAAAACATAATCAAAATGGACATTCCAGTTTAATTTCGATGTTATAAAAACTCCCAGAAATTTTACCACCTGTTTGTAATGTATCACTTCACCATGCAGTCTGAAAGTAGGCAAGTTATTTAAAGTACCACCAGGATTAAATAGCATCATGTTAGTTTTTTCAGTTGATAACGATAGACCATTTTCTAACATGTAGTTTCCAAGACTATCAAGATCAGATTGATACACCTTCCTGATGTAATTCTGTGCTCTCTGGGGAGTTGTCTTTTTTAAAGTAATATTCATCCATATGCATATATCATCAGCGTACTGTACCAAAACAACACGATTTGAGAGTACATTAGGAAGATCATGTATAAGGATATTAAATAATATAGGTGCTATCACTGACCCTTGAGGAATTCCTATATCAAGACATCGTGAAGTAGAATAACTTGTTCCCACTCTTGCCTGAATTGTTCTATTGGCTAAATAGGACTTGATATAATTATACATATTGCCAGACAGACCAATAGATTTCAGCTTGTACAATAATGTGTGTGTGTGTGTGTGTGTGTGTGTGTGTGTGTGTGTGTGTGTGTGTGTGTGTGTGTGTGTGTGTATGTGTGTGTATGTATGTGTGTATGTATGTGTGCATGTATGCATATATGTATGTCTGTATGTATGTATACATGTATGTATATGTATGTATGTATGTATGTATGTGTATGTATGTGTATGTACGTACGTACGTATGTATATATGTATGTATGTATGGATGTATGTATGAATAAATGAATGAATGTATGTATGCATGTATGTATGCATGTATGTATGTATGTATGTATGTATGCATGCATGCATGTATATATGTATGTATGTATGCATGTATGTATGTATGTATGTATGTACGTAAGTATGACTGTTTGTCTGTCTGTCTGTCTGTCTGTATGTATATATGTATGTGTACATGTATGCGTGTATGCATGTATGCATGCATGTATTGTGTGCATGTATGCGTGTGTGAGTGTGAGTGTGTCTGTGTGTTTGTTTGAAAATAAAAACGTTGACATACAACTCATCTCTCCCCCTGATCCACATTTCCTTTATTACCCACTAACTACAGTCATTATCAGCCATTTCCTGTGTAAAGGAGGATGCACCAATACTAATTATGACTCTGAACCATACTTTCCCCCCCTTCCTTGCAAATTACTTCATGATGGGCAACCAAGGCAGTAGTTTAGCTCGTGGATTTCTTGTAATAGCTGGACACTGTCAACTGGAAAAAGGCAACCTGCCTGGTTTGACCTCTGTCTTTCTGGCTTCCTGGCCCGAACTTTTTGGCCAGAATGTTTAGATCGACCAGTGCAAACATGTTGAAGAAAATCAATAAATTGTGATGCTCTTATCTTGAACGATTTTACAACTTCAGGCAATACCGGTTGGTGAAGATGTTTCCCCAAGTTTCTCCTTGTCCCCTGCCTCTGTTTTTTTTCTATCCCCTGAGCGGATTGTGATAGAACATGTGTGTTATGTGTGTGTGCTGTGGGAGGGTTGTGCTGCTGCAGGGTGTTCAATTTCATGCTGGTGGTGATGGTGGTGATTGTGTATGTATGTGTGGGTATGGTTGTTTGCTTGTTTGTTTTTGCGTGTGTGTGTGTGTGTGTGTGTGTGTGTGGTGTGTGTGTGTGTGTGTGTGTGTGTGTGTGTATGTGTGTGTGTGTGTGTGTATGTGTGTGTGTGTGCTTTGTGTGTGTTTGTGTGTGTGTGTGTGCGCGCGCACACACACATACACACACATACACACACATACACACATACACACATACACACACATACACACAGATACACACACACACACACACACACACACACACACACACACACACACACACACACACACACACAACACACACACACACATTCAGAAAAATATATACAGAAGAGTATTTTTTAAAACCAGTAGTGCTGCATAAATTAACAAAATACAAACATAAGTACAATTATACAACCCACCCACCCACACAGGGGAAATGAAATGGAAGGGGGCAGGCATGATAACACCAGGAGAATATACAGTGATATACTCTGGTGGTAATTCACATGAAAGAGGAGTAGGCATCATAATGGACAAAGACAAATCAAAAGCAGTTAAAGGATATTGGGCAGTGTCCACAGAGTTTTACTGGTCAAATTCGGAGGGAAACCTTTTGATATCAACATCATACAGGTGTATGCACCAACATCCGCAAGTACTCAGGAAGACATCGACAACTTCTACGAAGTTTTAGAGATGGCCAAAGGGTCCAATGTAAATCACAGGAAGTTACAGTCATAATGGGAAATTTTAATGCTAAAGTGGGACAGGATAGGGTGGAGGATATAGTTGGACCTCATGGCCTTGGTACACAAAACGAAAGAGGGGGGAAGCTTGTAGAATGGGCACAGATGAATGAGTTCATAGTAGGAAACACCTGGTTTGAGCAGCCTAACAGAAGAAAATGGACTTGGATGAGTCCAGGAGATAATACCAAAAATCAAATTGACTACATCCTGATCAACACAAGATTTTGAAATTCTTTACTGTCAGCAAAAACACTACCAGGCGCAGACTGCAACAGTGACCACAATCCGGTAGTGGGAAGGTTTAGGCTGAAACTGAGGAAAAGGAAACAGACCAAAAGCAACATCAAACTAAACCTTGGACTCTTGAAGACAGATGAAATGATACGTCAAAAATTTAATGTACATGTTCAAAACAAATTCAGTGCTCTGGAAGACGTTGGTGACAGTGAGGAACAATGGGCAAAATTGAGAAGTTCTATAAATGAAGCTTGTGAGGAAATCCCTAAGGCAAATAGAAAAGCAAAAAAGAGCTGGATGACTAATGAAATTTTGGGCCTGATGGAGAAAAGGAGGAAGGCAAAGAAAAACGAGGAGATATACAGGAAGATAAACAAAGAAATCAGATATAGGTGCAATGAAGCTAAGGAAGCTTGGCTGAACACAAAATGCAAAGAGATAGAAGAACGACACAAAATGGATCCTCAGGGTATGTACAGACGAATTGAAGAAATTGTTCACAGGAAAAATACATGCACATCAACTGGTTGCTTAAAATCAAAAGATGGCACGCTTATCATGGAAAAAGACAAGGTATTAGACAGATGGGGAGAGTACATTAAAGACCTTTTTGAGGATGACAGAAACGAAGAACACATTATAAAAAAGAACTTTGAAGGACCACCCATAATGAAAGATTAAGTCAGAGCAGCACTGAAAAAGATGAAACCAGGAAAAGCCCCAGGACCAGACAACATTACTACAGAGATGTTTGAAGCCCTGGAGGAATTTGGCATAGAAAAAATAACAGTCCTCCTAAATGAAATTTATGACACAGGAAAAATCCCCAAAGATATGTCAAAATCAATTTTCATTGCACTTCCAAAGAAGACAGGGGCTATAGAATGCGAACTCCATCGCACAATCAGTTTGATGAGTCATGTAACAAAAATCCTGTTAAGAATAATCATGATGAGGTCAAGGAATAGAATCAAAAGAGAAATAGCAGAAGAACAGTGTGGATTTGTGGAGGGGAAAGGAACTATTAATGCCATATACATCCTAAGAACTATCATAGAGAGGTCAGTTGAGATGAATAAGGATTTGTATTTATGCTTTGTTGACTATACCAAGGCTTTCGATCGGGTAAGACATGAAGAATTGATCAACCAACTGGAGAGACTCAATGTCGATGGAAAAGATCTACGAATAATCAGGAATATGTACTGGGAACAAACAGCTGCAATGAGAATAGAAAACAATATAAGCTCTTTTCAAAACATCAAAAGAGGAGTCAGACAGGGTTGTGTTTTGTCACCAGATCTGTTTTCACTATATAGCGAAAACATCATGAGAAACCTAGAAGAAGACCCTGGATTAAAGGTTGGAGGGAAAATGATAAACAACATTCGTACGCAGATGACACCGTGCTAATTACAGAAAATGAAAGGGACCTACAAAACCTTGTGAATATACTAGAAACAGAAAGCAAAGGTAAGGGGTTGGAACTAAAGACAGGAAGACTGAAGTCATGGTGATCAGTAAAAAACATGAAATCCCCTCCTGCAAAATAACAGGAAATGGCACAACCTTGACACAGGTTAATAAGTTCAAATACCTGGGAATGGTCATTTCATCAGACGGCAGATGCACATCGGAAATAGTTGGCAGAATCGGCCAAGCCAAAACAGCATTCAAGAAGATGACAAGCATTCTTACCAACAAATGCCTATCAATTAACATCAGAAAGAGAGTCCTTGAATGTTATATAGAACCAATACTGTTGTACGGATGCGAGGCGTGGACAGTCAGCAAGCAAAGCCAGAGCAGGATTGAGGCAGCCGAGATGTGGTTTCTCAGAAGAATGTTGAGAGTACCATGGACAGCAAAGAAAACAAACGAGACAGTCTTGATGGAGGAGACACAAGTCGATCACTGATAAGGAAGATTAGGAAAAGACAAGCAACATTTATAGGCCATTTTATGAGGAAGGGGGATTTGGAGCACCTGGTCACAACGGGAAAGCTGGAGGGAAAGAGAGCACCGGGTAGACCCAGGGAGAGAATCTGGACGGACTTGCAGGGTAGCTGAGGATGAAGAGGGTGGGGGAGATGCTGGGGCAGCGAGAGGTAGAGATGGTTGGAAGTCCATGGTCGCCAACGCCATGCGGCAGGGCACCTGATGATGATGATGATGACCCACCCACACACACACACACACATACACACAACACACATACATACACGCATACACACACAGGCACACACGCACACGTACAGACAAACATGTACTACAATTTGTTCTTAACCATAATCAGTCTTGATGTTTCAATTATCAAGGGAGACTGAAAAAAGAACAAACTAACCAATAAAGCAAAGCAAAGCAAAGCAAAGCAGACCAGACCAGATCAGACTAGATCAAACAAACCAAACGAACCCAAACCAAACCAAACCAAACAAACCAAAACAAACAAACGAAACCAAACAAACCCAAAACCAAACAAACCAAACCAAAAAACCAAACCAAACCAAACCAAACCAAACCAAACCAAACCAAACAGGACCAGAAAAAAAAAAACACGAAAGAAGAATACGAGCGCGTATTTAATGCAACAAGACAAGAAGGCTCAAATTTTCGGCCAACTGGCCTTTGTCAAGCGTAAGATTACAAACAAACAAACAAACACACCAGATACAAAAATTATTAGAAAAAGACTGAAACTTCCCTGCTGCTGTGTCCAAACCAAACCAAACCAAACCAAACCAAACCAAAACCAAACCAAACCAAAACCAAACCAAACCAAACCAACAAACCAAACCAAACTAAAACCAAACCAAACCAAACCAAACCAAAATCAAACCAAACCAAACCAAACCAAACCAAACCAAACCAAACCAAAAAACTAAATAAGCAATTCCATCAGAACGAACCTGTCACCATCCTCAGTCTCACCAATCCGCCTCCCATCCCACCCCCTTCGTCCACTACTCTCCACATCCTTTTTTATACAAAAAAAAAAAAAAAAAAAAAAAAAGAAATCGCCGACAGCTCTGCAATCAAGAGCAGACGGTCTGGCTATCCATTACATACACTGAATCCTCCCTCGTTTTCGGCAAATCGGAAGTGAATGCAGTGGCCGCGGATGTGACGTCAGTCATTGATAGTTTGTTGCAGGGCATCATGGGAACAACATGGCTATCAATAAGCAGCAGGGGATCTAACTGTCTTCCACTTCCGTTATGTATGTTTAAGGGGGTCTGTGCCCTGTGTGTTTTGTTGATGGGGAGGGTGGGGACGGAGTGGGGTGGGGGAGAAAGGTGGGGGTGGGTGGGACTTGCCTTGTTTTGTATTCCGATTTATCTTGTATCTTGTCGTTAATGACGGTTGTTTCCACTGATTCCTTGGTTTTGTGTTCGTTTGTCCCTGTGTTCGCTTCCGATGTGTGTGGTGTGTGTGTGTGTGTGTGTGTGTGTGTGTGTGTGTGGGGGGGGGGGGGTGGGGGTGGGTAGGTGAGTAGAGTGTGTATTAGTGTGTGTTTGTGTGTTGTGTTTATGTGTGTTGTGTGTGTAGTGTGTGTGTTGTTGTGTGTGTGTGTGTGTGTGTGTGTGTGTGTGTGTGTGTGTAGTGTGTATGTGTGTGTGTGTGTGTGTGTGTGTGTACGTACGTTGTGTCTTTGTGTGCTTTTTTTCCCTCCAATGGCAGTGTACCTCAGAATTAATTTAATTGTGTGGATTCTTGTGGTCATTTCATGTGGCGGATATTTGGCATCAGTTTGTCAACCTAAAAACATCAGAATTGGTGTGCACGCGCACGCGCCGGCGCTGTGTATGTGTGTATATTGTGTGTGTGTGTGTGTGTGTGTGTGTGTGTGTGTGTGTGTGTGTGTGTGTGTGTGTGTGGTGTATGGTGGGTGTGTGTATGTGTGAGGTGTGGTGTTGTATGTCTGTGTGTGTGTGTGGTGTGTTTGTGTGTGTGTTGTCTGTGTGCGTTGTTTGTCTGTGTGTATGTGAATGCGTGTGTGTGTGTATGTGTGTGGCGTGGTGTGGTGTGTGTGTGTGTGTTTGTGTGTGTGTGTGTGTTTGTGTGTTTATTTTTTGTGTGTTTATGTTTGTGTTTGTGCGTGCATGTGTGTGTGTGTGTGTGGTGATGGGGGTTTTGTATGTGGTATGTGTTGTTGTGTGTGTGTGGTGTGGGGTGGGGGGTGTGTTGCGTGTGTGTGTTATGTGTGTATGTTTATAGCGCATACATGTGTGTGTATGTGTACGTGTATAGAGAGTATGTATGTCATTGGGTGATAATTTCGCTTGTGTGTAAATTTCTCTCTTTCTTTCTTATCTGTAACCCAAAATAATGACATCTCTCTATTTTTCTTCATCTTCCATATCTTTTGAATGCAAGTAAATAATTGTTAAATTTTTAGAAGTATGTTTTCTCAGTGAATGGTTACATACAAAAACAGGTAGTACTACTTGTTGAAGACGACGAAAGATGTCAGAAAATTATATTCATATTGATTAGTATTCACTCTGATTGTTCTAAATCATGTCTTTAACCAATCCTACTTTTCACAATTGTACACATTTCAAGACTAGTTTTTTGACGAAGAAAATTTTTTTTTTTAACTCTTTCCATTTCCTGAAGATAATAGAATTCTTTTGTCTAATTCCTACAACAGTTCCTTTCTCTAATGTTTTACGTTTTTTAGAATACCGTTTTCAACATTCCATCTTTCCCAATTTACAATTTTTACAGACATTTACAGATAACCCTTAATGTAGTGCCCGTATCTTCGTAATTGTGTGTTTTGTTACTAGTTGATCGAGAATGTTATATGTCAAGAGTATGTGCAAATTATATCTATACTGAAATATTATATGTCTCTACAACTAAGTATATGAAACAAAATCTGATCTCAAATCATTATGCAAGGACTACTACCATGTACATACAAGATCCTGAGCTTGTTCTTGAATAATAGTGTTTTTTTATTTTTAGTTTAAAAATGAGACAACTATTTTCAGCGGTGTAGCTACGATTAATGTCTGACATTTTCAGTACTGCACCATCCCCAGAACTGCTCAACACCATTTGTTTTTTCTGTGTACCGTACCAGTCATTTGCACAGGAGGACACAAGCCAGGGGAATTTTCACGATGCGTTTAAGCGTGATCAGGGATGTTGTAGACAGTACGCTGTCTCGTAGCCTTGGACACTGAGGGACAAATTTGTATATCATGGTAATTATAGGACTGCATACCAGTCGCCGTGGTGTAGTGGTTTACGCAACGGACTACCGACCGGAAGGTTGTGGGTTCGAATCCCCATCGGTACCTTCAAAATTCATTGTGGGATTTTTCGGCTCTAACCCGCTCCTACCCAGAGTTGGGCGTGCTATGGGCTCTTTGGGAAGACTGGAACCACACAGTCGAGTCTCATCCACTTCGCGGATGTGTCATTGAGGGTGTTGCTCAAATCTTCTGACCAACACCGCAGGTGTCTGTATCTCTCGGGCCTGGTTGACACCAGGATATATTATGATAGTAAGCGTAAAGTACAACCCTGTCACGCAGTCTCAATCCTAGATGGAACTCTTTAGCATCGTGATTATCATCCACATCGGCATCATCATCATCGCATAATAAAAACTGTTTCAACTTCTGTGGCCATTAAAGTGGCATAGAAAATGGGACAAAAAAAAAAAAAAAAAAAAAAGGTGAGCACAAAGGTAACCTCCCTGAATGCAATGATCCTTAGAAAAAAAATTTATAGGACTGCATGGTTATACTGTATTGGACGCTCGCTATCAAATGTGTCGAAAATCTTGTCTCCTGGGCTTTTTATCACGATATCGAACCTACATCCCAGCTTCAGCCAGATTTCTTGTCCCAGTTGATAAGTTTCAGTTTCAGTTTCTCAAGATGACGTATCCGCAATCGGAAGTAATTCCATATAATAATAATAATAATAATAATATATTTTATTTATATAGCGCAAAATCTTGATAAAATCAAATCTAAGCGCTGAGCGTATACATGCATACATACCTACATACATATGAGCGTATACATGCATACATACATGCATACATACTTACATACATAAATCTAAGCTGAGCGTTATATACATGACATACATACATAAATCTAAGCGTATACATACATTCATACATACATACATACGTACGCACATGCATACATAATAATTACATATTCCATATGCGCTAACGTCACAGGTGCCATGTGTATGGTGATCATGGCACAAGCCTTTAAGCCTGCACATAAACCCATGAGCTGGTCAGGTCCTGAGGCCCTGATTAGTACTGAGCTATTGTATTGCGCTTCTATGTGAGAAGCATGCAGAAGTTGGGTGAACGGGAAAGTGATGCTGGGTCTGTGTAGTGCTGACTGTGGCACCACAGTATCCTGATGTAGGTGGAACTGACGTGAGGTGAATGACTTTGTTGCAGTCCACGTCTCATAGTCTGAGAATGTGTGTGTGTGTGTGTGTGTGGTTTGTGTGTGTGTGTGTGTGTGTGTGTGTGTGTGTGGTGTGTGTGTTGTGTGTGTGTGTGTGTTTTGCTTTTATTTTTTTGTTTGTTTGTTTGTTCCTTTTAGATTTGATTTTATCAAGATTTTGCGCTATATAAATATTGTAATTATTATTATTATTATTATTATTTTACAGAGTCCAGCAAACCGTCTGCTTGGCGGGAAGCTCACAGTAGAAAAGGAAATATTTCTCAAGTCTATGAATGAAAAAGTTTCTGTGGAGGTCGTTTAGCAAAACCCTGACGCTATCCTATTTTTTTCACACCTCAGTGCACGCAAGATACAGAGAGCACTATTTTTGTCATTGTTTTCCTGTGCTTCTAGTTTGTCCTTCATTTGTCTTCTCACCCCCCTTCCCCTTTTATGACGCATTTTCCAATGCCTTTTCGGCATACTATCTTTATTACTTACATTATTTAGCTATATAAATATAAGCGTTTTAGCTCGAAGCACTTTTAGCTTTGCCCTCAAGTTAATTATCCTCTTTTCTTAACTTGAATACGTACTACCTTCACCAATTGATAGATCGATCGATCAAATTGGCTGGTTTCTATTTTTACAGGACAAGGACACAATACCATAAGACTTGATCAATTTTCTATATTCAGTGTTGCTAACAATCTACTTGATAAAGCTAAACTAACACAAAATGTAAGAATAAATACTCTACTAAACATACCATGACATCAATGATATTATATCACACACAAATGCACGCATACGCACAAAGAGATACAGCACACGTTTGCGATTGCATATGTGCTAAGAAGCAAACAAGAACGAGAGTGATAAATTGATTACATCAAGAAGAAAATCATGTAGATTTTTTTTTTCTGGAAGAATTCTGCGCGTAGCTGGATCGGTAAAAGAATTCAGATATTTCTCAAGATCTGAATCTAAACAACCGCAGTAATACATTTGTCATGGACAAGCATTGTGCAAGATAATTTCGTCTTCTGTCTCGCTCTGTATCTCTGTCCTTTATAGCACGTAGCACGCGCGCGCGCGCGCATACACACACACACACACACACACACAACACACACACACACACACACACATACACACACACACACACATGCAAATACACGCACACACACCACACACACACATACACACACATACACACAACACACACACACAACACACACACACACACACAAGCAAATACACGCACAAACTGACACTGACGCACACACATACATACAACAACACACACACACAAAACACACACACACACACACACACACCACACACACAACACCACACACACACACACACACACCACACACAAACACACACACACACACCACACACTCTCTCTCCTCATCTTCATCTGTATTATTCTTCTTGTTTTTCTTAAATTTTAATCTTTTGCCGCATCTACTTTGTTTTGTTAATGTAAGTAGATTAGGAACTACAGATATGAAACTCAGCCCATGAGCTAATATTTATACTGTCAGAAGGGAAAAAACCCCACTCATGTCATCTTCTGTCTGTCTGTCTTCTGTTTCTGTTCTTCTGTGTCTCTGTCTATCTGTTGCCTCTTCTTTGTTTCTGTTATGTAGTCTCTGTCTTGTCCTCTTCTGTCTGCTCTTCATCTGTCTGTCTGTCTCTCTGTCTGTCTCTGTCTCTGTGCCTCTGTCTCTCTGTTGTTCTCTGTCTGTCTCCTTGTCTCTGTCTGTCTCTGTCTCTGTCTGTCTTCGTCTGCTTCCCATTTGCTCTCGTTTCCGTCTGTCTGACCTCTCGTTTGTCTCGTTGGTCTTCAGTTTGGACAATTCCAGTTTGACCAATCCCCAGTTTGGACCATCTGCAGTTTGGACCATCTCCAGTTTGGATCAACTCAGTTTGGACCATCTCCTGTTTAGGACAATTCCCAGTTTTGGACCACCTCTAGTTTGGACCATCTCCAGTTTTGAACAATTCCTAGTTCGGACCATCTCTAGTTCAGATTCTCTCCAGTTTGGACAATTCCCAGTTTGGACCATCTCCAGTTTGGACCATCTCCAGTTTGGACAATTCCCAGTTTGGACCATCTCTAGTTTGGATCATCTCCAGTTTTCGACCATCTCTATTTTGGACCATTTCCAGTCTGGACCATCTCAGACCTTATCATTGCTGTTGCTGTTGTAATGGTTGTTGTTGGGTTTCTGTGTTTGTTTCTGTTGTTATTGTTATTATAATTACGAATGATATCATTGTTATTTTGTTGTCGTTGTTGTTGTTATTCTCGTTGTTGTGTGTTTATTTTGAAATTCAAGAATCAAAACAATTTAAAATAGGAACCCTTAAGGACCTAATAAGAGCGCGTATTGAATAATCCAAACTGGACAGGATATATTTCTGAAAGTAAAAGATAACAATACCAAAAGAAAAGGAGAGATATAAACAGGCACGTACGGACGTACACACAGACAAACAGAAATAAACCATTGTACACATATTCTAAATAACTAGTTTCATCACACTTACGAATGAAAATATTAATATTTTTAACAATGCAATTTGAATGCGATCACACAATTTCTCTGTCTTTCTGTCAGTGACTTCAAAGTGTCTTCCTATCTGAAAGTAGTTCTGAGAAATTCCTAGTCGGTGAGCGTGCATGCAATGATATGACGGAGAGAAAAAGAGAGACACAGACAGACACAGAGAGACAGATAGAGGGAACGACACAGAGAATAACAGAGACAGAAACACACAAACAGGCGCCCCCCCCCCAACACGCACACACATACACACACACAGTCCTATATACTCCCGCTGGATAGACACAACACCACACACACACACACACACACACACACACACACACACACGAACACACACACACACACAGAGTTCAAAGACTTCATATTGACATAATGACACGAAACAGCTTTCACGTGAACGATTACATAAGAGATACAATACCCTGGGGGGGGGGGGGGGGAGGAAATAGCATGAAAAGGGTAAAACGGTGAAACAATGGACGTTAGCCAACACAAAACAGAATACAAAGCAACATCACTCTCTGTCTTCCCCCTCCCCCTTCTCCCTTCACCCCTCCCCCACCTTCCCTATCAACACTCACCGTACGGCAGAATCACCCAGGACCATGTTTACATAGCAGAGACAAATGATAAGTTCACGCCGTAACTTAGCGGGTAAACGTCAGACCTCCAATCGGAGGTTCCTGAGTTTGATTCGCTTACCTCACAGCCTGGTAAAAGGGTAGGGAGGGTTTTTTTTCCCAATCTCAGGAGGAAGTCAACATGTGTGCAGACCTGACAGCGCCTGAACTCCTCCCCCTCCCCCCTCCCCGTTCTTGTGTGTGTACACACATGCAGAATATCAGATATACACGTTAAAGATTCTGTTAAGTCGTGACAGTGGCTGGTCTAATGACTGGAAACATAAAAACACAGCCAGCGTGCTGGCAAACCCCATCAAAGCTGCAGACTGTGCAACAACGTAGTGGAATGCGGTCAGTTCGCCAAAAAGGTTTTGTTCTCCTTACTCCACTGCCAAAGTCTGTTTTATTGCTGATAAACTAAAACAAAACAAGACAAGAAACTAGAATGTTGAGCCTGGTACTTCGGCCTGTGTGTGGCCTTCTTCAGGGACCTGTTTTTATATATAATGCGTAATGAGTCTAAATAGCTCTATCCAAAAACGACTCAAAACTCGTTTAGTTGTACTTCTCATTATTTTGTTCATAGGTATTCATTTTCTTAATGATATGATATCTTGCAAGAAATCTCCATTTACTGACGTCAGATCCGCTTCCA
>CM060315.1:55596634-55601634 GCA_030674185.1 Monoplex corrugatus
TCTGGTGGTCTGATAGTCAGTATGCAGTGCAGTAGGCATATTATCATTCAGCCTCATTTTTAAGTGAAATACGGCTTTGTTATTCGGT
Organism: Monoplex corrugatus; assembly: GCA_030674185.1. Lineage (NCBI taxonomy): Eukaryota > Metazoa > Mollusca > Gastropoda > Littorinimorpha > Ranellidae > Monoplex > Monoplex corrugatus. The sequence goes on from CM060315.1 coordinate 55,596,723, forward strand.
ATCAGACGTTCGCGGATCGCCAGAGAACTGTAACAAGATCCCTAGTCATGCCCATTGCATTGTGAAAATTGTTCTGGATGTTGGCCTTTGATGTCAATGGCTGGTACTGGGAGGTGAGTGGGTGATGTATTATTCGGGCAGGGGTAGCAGGTTAAAGGCGGTTCTGAAAATGGCTCCAGTCTGGGAACATTGAACAGTGTGACTGCAAGCATTGAAATAAAGTCCAGCAGAGTCTGTGCTGTAAGAAATATGCACACTGCTTGAGATAAAAAGTACATGAACAATTCACAACGACACACATACTATTCAGGTGATAGCGTATGTCTAAGAGCATTATAGACAAGAAATATTATCATACTCAAAAAGGTATATAAAAGTTAGGGAAAAAAACCCCAAACAAACGAACCTTTGATATTATGCTGAGGACATCAGATCATGCTGACTAATATCCGTATGGACTGAAAATTGAACACAGCTTAAAACCAGATTGAACTGACAGTAATGCCATCCTTCACGTGTTTATTTTAAAACCAGCACCACACAAAACAATTCATTTGTTGTAGTTTGTTGCATACTTTATATTTCAGTATTTTAATGTGACAGGGTGAAGTCACGATTACATTCGTTCTCATGATGGATGCTGAGTTATGTCCTTTAATGGTGATCGCGGTTAATGTAAACAGACTATACAATTTTATTTTATTTTATTTCATGTAAAGATTTGAATTCGACTGGATTGACAGACACTCTGTTTAAGCAAGACTAAAACGATTATTTCTGGAAAGTCTATTGAGCGGACATTGTTTCAGTTTGGTTTCCTGCAGTATTGATTATCCATGACTTTTTGTCTTTATCTATTTTGTTTTTATTGTCCCCGCCATCCCAACTCCCCCAGCCCATCTTCAACCCCTGATACCACTTACTGTATTTTTTTTTATAAAACGATCAAGACTATAATGATTTAGATTTTGTTTGTGAGGGTATGATTTTAAGTGCCTGAGGACTTTGGAGTTTCCAAGATGCAGAGTTTTTGCTGTAGCGGCATTACCTGTAAGTTTGTCGGTATATTTATTTCTATTAACATCAGATTGTCCGGAACGGTAGACCCACGTGAGCCTTTGTAGATCAGTGTTGCTCATTGCTTTGTGTCAGTCTGGTGTTCCTGCTCCTCCTTCCATTTTTTGAAGTAGGTTCATAGAGTCAGCTAGGATAAAGGCTTGGCTCTCTTTTACTCATCATCTCACCTGTCTCACCTGTCCGGTTCGGTTTGGCTGCTCCACATTTAGACACCAGCCATCTCCCTCCAGGCCGCTATGTCTTGACTTCTGTGGACAATTTCTTGAATATTTAGGCCATGTTGGTTATGTCCTCGTTGTATGAGACTGGAGGTCTGTCTTTTTTCTTTCCTGTTTACCACTGTTTTTTCTTGAAAGATAGTTGCCATGAGGTTTGTGTTCTTGCTGCGTGATGCACGGCCAATGTATTTTAGCCTTCTCTTGTTGATGTCTGCGAGTTGTTTTCGGGTGGTATCAAGTTCTTCCAGGACATTTTCATTAGTTCTTCTATCTGTTCAGGACGTTTTCATTAGTTCTTCTATATGTCCATTTGACACGTAGTAGTCTTTGATAAAACCACATGCTGCTGCCTCAATTCTTCTGCAATCAGTTTTTCTCAGAGACTAGGCTTAACAGCCATAAATCATGACTGGCTAGATCAAACACTTTAAAAGTCTAACTTTCAGGCCATTTGGTATGCCTTTGTCTTCCCAGCTGTTGTTGAGTTGGACCATTCTTTGCTTTGTCATTCCAATTCCCATCATCTAGTGAAGATAAGTATTCTAGAGAATGCCTGACTGCTCCAATTTTCATTGTTGGACAGGATGTGAGAATATGAAACAACTTCTTCCTAGCTCCCCACTGCCACCCCCATCACTGCTTCGCAATGAACAAAAGTCAAGCAGCGGATCGGACAAGCTCCTGCACATATATAACGGAAGTGTAAGACAGTTGTACTCCCCAATTCATCAACAGCCATGTTGTCCCCATGATGCCCCACAACCAGCTATCACTAAATGACGTCATATCCTGGCAGCCATTTCCGACATGCCGACAGCGAGGGAGGAATCAGTATGTGGTAATGGACATGAATCCCTACAACTTGGCGGCAGAGCTGTTGGCGATGTTGTTTGTTTTAACAGAGAAGGTGGGAAACTGTGTGGATGGGGGTAGTTTAGTTCAGAATGATCAGATTGTCTGTTTACGTTCCTAATCTTTTGTTTGTTTGTTTTGTTTTTGTTGTTGTTGTTGTTTTTAGTCTTCCTTAATTTTCAAACTGTACAAGCTGGCCATGATTCAGATCAAACCGTGTGTGTGTGTGTGTGTGTGTGTGTGTGTGTGTGTGTGTGTGTGTGTGTTGTGTTGTGTGTGTGTGTGTGTGTGTGTGTGTGTGTGTATGTATGTGTATGTGCGTGTGTGTACCAGTGTGTGTGTGTGTACGAGTGTGTGTGTGTGTGTGTGTGTGTGTGTGTGTGTGTGTGTGTGTGTGTGTGTGTGTGTGTGTGTGTGTGTGAGTGTGTGTATGTGTATGTATGTGTGTGTGTTTTGTGTGTGTGTGTGTGTGCGAGTATGTGTGTGAATGTATGTGTGTGTGTATGTGTGCGCGCGCGCGCGTTTGTGTGTGTGTATATGTGTTATGTATGTATGGGTCTTGAACAAACGTAGCTGCGAAAACGGCTCAGTACGATCATTAAATTATAAAATGTAGGTCACATATCTGGCGTAGATGCATGTTTCAACCATACAGATGTAACTGAGATTGGTTACTTTTAAAAATCACGATAAAAATGTTGAAGCAAGAAGAAAAACAAGAAAAAAAAAAAAACCCAAACAAGGAACCAGTCATACATAAATGTCCATGCAAAATAGTAAAGAATGTCAGATTGTGAATATGGCATGATAACTTGCTGATAAAGCGAAATTGTAAATGAAAGCATGACAGCAATGTTTGCCTCTCGTTTCACTATATTTAGAGCAAATGCAAGACTGAGTCCCTCCCCCCCCCCCCGATAATCTGGGGAGGGGAGGAGAGGGGCGAGGGGGGGGGCATGAGGACAGAGAACTTAATGCATATCCCTCAGCAATGGCATATGGGGAAAAAATCAATCATTCTTCCTTCCTTCTTAAAAACTAACCACGTAAAACTAGACAATCAAGCCAAACTGTTTTTTCTCCTTTCAGCCTCCCATTGGCAAGTTCTTTTTTTTTTTTTTTAACGTTTTAACGTTACTGGGGAGAAAAATAAGAGAGACACAAACAGTGAGAACGAGCGAGTGAGAGATAGATACATAGACAAATAGATAGATAGATAAATAGATAGATAGATAGATAGATAGACAGGTACATAGATGGATAGATGGTGGGGAAGGGAGAGAGAGTGAGAGAGAGAGAGAGAGAGCACAGAGAGAGCACAGAGAGAGAGAGAGAGAGGGGAGAGTGAGAGAAAGAGAGAGAGAGAAAGAGAGAGAAAGAAAAAGAGAGAAAAAGAAAAAGTACAGAGAGAGAGAGAGGGGGGGGGGGGAGAGAGAGAGACAGAGACAGAGACAGACAGACACACACACACACACACACACACACACACACACACACACACACAGACAGACAGACAGACAGACACAGACAGACCGACAGACCGACAGACCGACAAACAAACAGACAGAAAGAGAGGTGGGGAGGCGAGGAAGAGAGAAAGAGAAGCAACAAAGTAGACTAACACACACGCCTTATAGTCTGGTGTGACCAATCTGATTGACTCTTCACCTCCTTCTGCATCACTTTACCTAACTGTGCAGCAACTATGATCAAAAACAGCTGCATGCTTGTGAGAGTTGGGCAATCTACAATCATCACTTTTTTGGGATACCTTTTTTTTTTCAAGATAAACATCTCCATGGACAAGTTCCTTGATACCTTTTTTTCAAGATAAACAGATCCATGCACGAGTTCCTTCATACTTTTTTTTCAAGATAAACAATTCCGTGCAGGAGTTCCTGAATACTTTGTTTTCAAGATAAACAGATCCATGCACGAGTTCCTTGATACTTCTTTTTTCAAGATAAACATATCCATGCAGGAGTTCCTTGATACCTTTTTTCAAGATAAACATGTCCATGGACAAGTTCCTTGATACCTTTTTTCAAGATAAACAGATTCATGCACGAGTTCCTTGATACTTTGTTTTGAAGATAATCAGATCCATGCAGGAGTTCCTTGATACTTTTTTTTCAAGCTAAACAGATCCATGCACAAGTTCCTTGATACCTTTTTTTCCAAGATAATCAGATTTATGCAGGAGTTCCTTGATACTTTTTTCAAGATAATCAGATCCATGCTTAAGTTTCTTGATGCCTTTTTTTTTCAAGATAATCAGATCCATGCTTAAGTTTCTTGATGCCTTTTATTTCAAGATAAACAGATCCATGCACGAGTTCCTTGATACCTTTTTCCAAGATAAACAATTCCGAGCAGGAGTTCCTTAATACTTTGTTTTCAAGATAAACAGATTCATGCACGAGTACCTTTTCACTTTTTTCCCAAGATTAACAGATCCAAGCACGAGTTCCTTGATACCTTATTTCAAGATAAACAGATCCATGTACGGAGTTCCTTGAACATTTTTTTTCAGATAAACATACCATGCCTTAAGTTTCTTATACCTTTTTTTCAAGATGAATCATATTCCATCGCAGGAGTTCCTTGATCTTTTTTCAAGATGAACAGATCCAATGCTGAGTTTCTTGATACCTTTTTTCAAGATAAACAGATCCATGCTAAGATTCCTTGACACAATTTTTTTTAGCTTAACATACCCATGCTTAAGTTTCTTGATACCTTTTTTTTCAAGATGAACATATCCA
>CM060315.1:55606634-55609134 GCA_030674185.1 Monoplex corrugatus
GACTACACAAGGGAGAGAATAAAGTCCCACAACAAACAACAGCCAGCGCGAAGGAAACTCTCCTGACATACGCCCATGTGTTTATCATCAAACACTCCTGCTAACATACACGCAGAAAATACCAGGATTACCTTGTTTGTTCTCTTTTTTAAAAATTTTATTTTAAAAAGGCCATTTAGTATGCATGCACTCTTATGCAGTCTTAAATCTGCCATGGTTTTCATTCGGAAAGCATGGAATTTTAACTCGTGGTGTTAAAAAGAAATCAAGCAAAGAAACCAAAACCTCCTTTAACTCTCGGAGAAACAAAGAAAATAAACAAACTAACACTTAAGGAAATAAACAGTAAACGGAACGACAAAGAAAAACAAAACATATCAGAAGTATTTCGCCAAACGAGTTAATAACAACGAACAAAGAAACAAACAAAGGAAGAAAGAAAGAAACAAACAAAGATGCAAAGAAAGAAAGAAACGAACGAACAAACAAACAAACAAACAAGCAAACAAGCAAATAAACAAAGATACGAACGAAGGACGAACGAATAAAGGATCCAACCAACCAATCAACCAACCAACCAATCCAACCAACCAACCAACCAACCAACCAACCAACCACCACCAACCAACCAACCAACCAACCAACCAACCAACCACAGCCGATCAGTCAACCAAACAACCAATCAACCAACCAACCAACCAACTAACCAAACAACCAACAACCAACCAACCAACCAACCAACCAACCAACCAACCAACAACCAAACGCGCATTTGTAGTTTTCTTTGTGAAATAACCGCTTTACCTTTATGTAGTCGAGAGAGAAAGAGGAGAAGAGAGGGAGAGAGGGAGAGGGAGGAAAGAGGGAAGGAGGGAGGGAGAGAGAGAAAGAGAGAGAGGAGACAGACAGAGAGACAGTGAGAGAGAGACAGAGAGAGAGAGAGAAGCGAATTCGAAAAAACCCCATAAAACACACACACATTCACACACACACACACACAAATCCCAAACAATAACAAACAAACAAACAAACAAACAAACAAAATACTAACCAACAAACAAAACAACCAACCAACCAACCAAACATGCACAGTTTTCTAAATGAAATAACTACTTTACCTCAGTGGAGTCTCGACAGCGATGAATTCGTTTTCCGCTTGCCCACTTTAATGTTTGTGTGAAAGATGATATCCTGAAACGAAAACATGAAACATTTTATTGCATCCATCGGGCCATTACTCCGGTTAACCCCTTGACTCCCTCACCCTGTTCATTAATTAACATCCTGCATTGTCAACCATGCTAATAAGGCAAAAACTTAACCGTTCGACTGCCTCACCCTGCAGAAAGCTGGTGGATAGGGCAAGGGAGTTTAAGGGTTAAGTTTTTGCAGTTGATGGATAAGGTGCAGGAATCAAAGGGTTAAGAAGAATCAGTGTATTTTAGTCCTTGTTTCCCACTGGACGATGCAGCAGGGAAGTTTCAGTCTTTTTCTCCTAATTTTGTATTTGGTGTTTGTTCGTTTGTGATCTTACGTTTACGCTTGACAAACGCCAGTTGGCCGGAAATTTGTGCCTGTCTTTTCTGATTGTATTAAAGACGCATAATGGCTACCGGGCTGAACCTGTCTCTCAGTGAAAAAAAGCTACTTACTGCGTAGCTTTCATCGGCGATCCGGCCGACTTCTTCAGCGCAACTGTTGGGTTGAGAACTGGCTTCAGTTAAATACGCGTTCTGATTCTGTTTTCGTGGTTTTTTTTCCCGGTTCCTGTTTGCTTGAAGGTGGGCGGTCCCACTTGTTTTGAATCTGCATAACAAACATATTTTAGACGGATTGTGTGTGTGTGTGTGTGTGTGTGTGTGTGTGTGTGCGTGCGTGCGTGCGTGTGTGTGTGTGGTGTGTGTGTGTGTGTGTGTGGCGTGTGTAGATGTGCGTGTGTGTGCGCGTATGCTTCTGTGTGCATGTGTGTATGTGTGTGTGTGTGTGCGCGCGCGGCGCGCGTGAGTGTGTGTGTGTGTGTGTGTGTTTGTGAGTGTGTGTACGTGTATGTGTATGTGTATGAGTGTGTGTCTGTGCATGGGTTGTGTGTGTGTGTGTGTATGCGTGCGTGCGTGCGTGCGTGTGTGTGTGTGTGTGTGTGTGTGTGTGTGTGTGTGTGTGTGTCCCAACTTCTGGTCAGCCTAAGTGGCATTGGTCGCGCGCCACTTATTCCGGTTCCAGAACACACCACTAACCCCCCAAGGTCATTCATTCGCGAAGCCCCACTGCCCGGAAGCCATCCAGCGTAACAGTAACATAAACTCCAAACTCCTCATTCTACAAACAAACAAACAAACAAACAAACAAACAAACAAACAAACAAACAAACAAACAAGGCTTTTTATAGCATTAGCTTGCATGCACTTTGTTTATGACCTATTACTCTACAAAGCGAAACGAGCATGCTTCCAAATGGACTGCTTGCGTCATACGAATGAAATCATCCTTATTATCAATTTAT
>CM060315.1:55621634-55624134 GCA_030674185.1 Monoplex corrugatus
TTATAGGTGTTGTCAACTCATAATAAAGATAACTGCATTAAAACTTGTGTTATAGGTGTTGTCAACTCATGATAAAAGATAGGTGCATATGAAACTATGTGTTATAGGTGTTGTCAACTCATAATAAAGATAACTGCATTAAAAAATGTGTTATAGGTGTTGTTCAACTCATAATAAAGATAGCTGCATTAAAAATTGTGTGTTGTCAACTCATAATAAAGATAGCTGCATTAAAAATGGTTTTGTCAACTCATAATAAAGATAGCTGCATTAAAAATTGTGTTGTCAATATAATAAGATAGCTGCTTAAATGGTTTGTCAACTCATAATAAAGATAGCTGCATTAAAATTGTTATAGTTTCAATATAATAAAACATAAATTGGTGTTGTCAACTCATAATAAAGATAGGTGCATTAAAAATTGTGTTATAGGTGTTGTCAACTCATAATAAAGATAGGTGCATTAAAAATTGTGTTATAGGTGTTGCCAACTCATAATACAGATAGCTGCGTTGAAAATTGTTGTATATGTGTTGACCTGATCCTTTTGGCTCGATTAGGAATATTGTGTTTATTCCATCTACTTTGTGCCTCAAACTCCAGCTCACATCTGTTGTCACAAGATACAATTGTAAACTGAATATCACAGGTAGACCCGTGGTGATTTTAATCGAACACTTTTTTTGTCTGCGGATGAAATCTCCTCGCATGATTTCCAAAGCTTCTCTTATTTTCCTTCTGAACGCATTGTTTTCTGTGGCCAGAATTCTTTTATCATGTTATAAATATTCTCGTTCAGTATTTGTAGAATATTCTTACGCTGCAGCCAAAAAGATGTTTTGTCTTACCCATTGATAAGTTCCTTTTTAAACAGTCATGTCTATGTTCTTGATCTTTGGACAGTATAGCTCAACTTTTGTCATATTTACCACAGTTGTAAGAAACTCTGGGGAAAGCTAGATAGCAGAAGGTCCTCAGAAGAGAAGTCCCCGTCAAGCAAGTCTTTTGGCCCTTAACTCCTGGCACTCTAAGGGGCCGGGCCGTATCCAGGTCATGACTCCTGGATGCCCCTCTGCTGTCCCTCCCTGGTCTGTGGACAGTACAACCTAACTTTTGTTCTATTTACCACAAGATACATTGTGACCAAATTGATGATTTGGGGCGATGACGCTTTGTGTATTCACGGGAGGAACCAGAAGAGATTTTTGTTTTGTCAAAGGATTAGTTGATGGTGTTATTTTGTGTGGCATGCGCTGATAGTGCTACTAAGTCCTTTAGGGGCCATTATGTCGGTCACTGACGTTATTTCGGCCATGTCCACTGCATAAAAACATACATCATCAATTCAAACTTTCAAGATATGGACTAAGGCACCTGTTTTGAAACTCAAAAAACCAAACCAAACCAAACCAAACCAAACCATACCAAACCCAAACCAAACAAACCAAACCAAACCAAACCAAACCAAACCAAACCAAACCAAACCAAACCAAACCAAACCAAACCAAACCAAACCAAACCCAAACCAAACCAAACCAAACCAAACCAAACCAAACCAAAAACCAAAAACCAAAAACATCGATTCGCGAAACCCTTTTTTTGTGTGTTAACTTTACCATCCGTGCAAATTTTATCAGTTTGATACTTGTTGTCACAGAAGATCACAACGTATAAATAATAATCATGGTGCCTTTGGCAACCAGGAAGCTATCATTCTAGGTTATTAATCATTCCGGAAATAACTACACAAAGCCACACAGTTTTTGAGCAAAAGATCTCAGCTTACAGCCAGCCCAGAAATGAAAAGAAATTCCATAGTTTATTTCCATCTTCAACCAGCCAGTGGTGTTCCATAAAATAAAAAAAAAAGAGAGAGAGAGAGAGAGAGAGAAAGAAAGAGAGAGAGAGACAGACAGAGAGACAGAGAGAGATGGTGAAATCTGACGACATCTTAACCCCTTGACTCCCGCGTCCCGTCCATCAGCATCCTTGCATTGTCAACCATGCTACCTAAAGCAAAAACTTAAACCCTTTGACTCTCTCACCCTGTCTACCGGTTTCCTGGCAAGGAAGCTGGTGGATAGGGTGAGGGAGTAGTCAAATGGTTAAGTTTTCGTAGCTGGTGGGATAGGATGCACGAGGCAAAAGGGTTAAGCAATCGATACAATGAAACACAAAACAGACACACAACCTTCTGTTTTTCCTGACAATTCTAATGTGACATTTGCCCAGTCCTAATTAACACCGTTCAGCGCAACATAGGGCAACATCTTATCCGCCTCCTGTCAGACAAGGAGGGGAAAAAAATTCACAGGTTAGTGAAAACAAGTCATTCTTATGGTCTAAAACAGTCTTGTTTGGCATTGCCAGTCTCATGTGACCTTCTGGTAAGCATGGCAACCAGAATCCCATGCCACAGGATGAGTTAGACGAGGATATTTCTGAACTGTACCGACTCTACGTATCTCCTCATTACACTCGTCGCACTGTGTAATACGTG
>CM060315.1:55629134-55636634 GCA_030674185.1 Monoplex corrugatus
AATGGATATTATAGAGAGCATATTATATACAATTATATATTACAATGTGATTCCCTCCGAGTGGAGACAGGCTGCAGAGGGGATTGAGTGAGGTCAGGATTTTATGCAGAGGAGAAAGGGTGAGTTTTGAGAGCGGACTTGAAGGAGACAAAAGTAAGTTGCTGACGGACTGAGAGAGGAAGTTGGTTCCAGGAGAGCGGACCAGAAACAGAGAAGGCTCGTGGACCATAGGTACTATATAATAATAATTAATAATAATTACAATATTTATATAGCGCAAAATCTTGATAAAATCAAATCTAAGCGCTGAAACACACACACACGCACGCACGCACACACACGCACGCACGCACGCACACACACGCACCCTCGCACACACACACACACACACACACTCACACACACACACACACACACACACACACACACACACACACACACACACACACACGGCTATAAATAGGGAGAAAGAATAAAAACAATGGAAAATTATAGAGAGCATATTATATACAATTATATATTGCAATGTGATTCCCCTCCGAGTGGAGACAGGCTGCAGAGGGGATTGAGTGAGGTCAGGATTTTATGCAGAGGAGAAAAGGTGAGTTTTGAGAGCGGACATGAAGGAGACAAAAGTAAGTTGCTGACGGACTGAGAGAGGAAGTTTGTTCCAGGAGAGTGGACCAGAAACAGAGAAGGCTCGTGGACCATAGGTATTGAGCTTAGTGCGTGGAAAGCGAAAAGTCAGAGGATCGGAGGCAGAGCGGAGGGTACGTGAGGGAAGATAGATCTCAAGTAGGCTTGACAGGTAATCGGGGGCTGCGTTATTGAGGCTTTTGTAGCACATGGTGTCTAGTTTGTACTGTATGCGCTTTGATACAGGGAGTCAGTGAAGTTGTGCCAGGAGAGGAGATATGTGGTCAGCATTTTTCTTTTAGAGTACAAGGCGTGCAGCATTGTTTTGAATGCGCTGTAGGATGTGAATGGTGGAGGCAGGAAGACCGAACAGGAGTGAATTGCAATAGTCAATGCGAGACATTATGAAGGAGAGAACGAGTTTTGCAGTTGTTTCCACAGAGAGATACTTCCTGATCAGGCTTATACGATGGAGGTGATAGTAGCAAGATCTGGCAGTTTGAGAAACAAAGTTGTTCATGGAGAGGGTAGAGTCAATGCAGACACCAAGGTTTTTAGCTGAATCAGAAATTGGACTGATGTGTTACATAATGGGAGAGAAAGAGGAGGCAGCTGAGAAAGTTTCTGACGGGTGCCAATGAGGATAAGCTTCTGTCTTGTCATCATTAAGCTGAAGTTTGTTGTATGTCATCCAATTTTTAATGTCCGAGTAACACTCAGTGGTGCGAGTCAGGAGGCGCTGTATATTGTCAGTGAGTCACTGTCTTGAAGTTGGGTGTCATCAGCATAGAAGTGGTGTTTTATAGAGTGGAGTTGATGATGGTGGACATGGGGGAGGTGTAAAGAGTGAAAAGAACAGGGCCAAGGACAGATCCTTGTGGAACACCACAGGTCAGGTATGCAGGTTGAGAATAAGTGCCATTGATGAGAACAGTTTGTTTTCTGTTTGATAGATATGAATTGAACCAGGAGAGAGCAATGTCAGAGATGCCAAAAGTATGATGAAGTCTAGAAAGGAGAATACCATGATGAATGGTATCAAAGGCTGCAGACAGATCAAGGAGTGTGAGGAGAGAGGCTTTGCCAGTATCAAAAGAAAACCCGAACAGCAACAATATAACAACAACAACAACAACCACAAAAAACAATCACCCCCCGAAAAAACAAACAAACCAACCAACCAACCAGCCAAACAACCAACCAACCAACCAACCAACCGCCCACCCAACCACCTAACCAACCAACCAACCAACCAACCAACCAACCAACCAACCAACCAACCAACCAACCACTCACCCACCCAACCAACCAACCAACCAACCAGCCAGCCAGCCAACCAACCAACCAACCAACCAACCATCCAGTCTACCAACCAGTCAGCCAACCAGTTAGCCAACCACCCACCCACCCACCCAACCAACCAACCAACCAACCAACCAACCACCCACACACACCATCCACCCACCCAACCAACCACCCACCCACCCAACCAACAAAAAAAAAACAACCAATCAAACGACTAAACAAATAAACAAACACAAACACAGACACAAAAAACCATTGTTTTTATAACAATGGGTCACATGCAAGATTTACAAAGCTTCCTTGTGGAGTGATAACTGATTAAGTGTCTATTCACTTTCTACTTCATTTTTAAAATCGATGTAGATATAAAGAAACGCAAAGCATAGGGTGATACTGTTTTAATAAAACAAAAAATTAATGCAATTGCAACTGGCAGAGTAGAGCCAATCACCATGGTTCGTTGTCCGTGGGTCTCTGTGCTTACAAATGCAGAGGAGGAAGAGGGAATAATGAAACCAGAGCAGAAACTGTAGAAAAGAACGTGTACCAGCCAAAGGCCTGAATTTGTTTTTCAACTTGTGTGGGGTTTTTTTGTGTGTGTGTGTGTGCTTTTTTCTTCTTGTTTCCTGGTTTTATTGCAATTTCCTGAGATTGCCTTCTTTCTTTCCCTGTCTCCAAAGTCTTCTTCTTTTTCTTCTTTTTCTTCTTTCATTGGCTGTCTACATGGTCAGGCCCCATCTGGCGATGAAATGTGGCCGTTTTTTCCCCTATGTTCCTGCCAACTTCCCTGGAGCTTGGTGGTCTGAGGATTGTAGTCGGCATCAGAACTCTCCCTGTCTCTCTTTGATCTCTCTCTTCTCTCTGTCTGTCTCTCTGTCTGTGTCTGTCTGTGTGTCTCTGTCTCTTCTCTCTGTCTCTTTCTGTCGAAAATGAAATAGTCTCTCTCTTTCTCTCTCTCTCTTTCTATCCCTCTCTCTGTCTCTCTCTCCCCTCTCTCTGTGAAATAGTCTCTCTCCCTCTCTCTCTCTTTCCTCTCTCTCTTTCTATCTCTCTGTCTGTCTGCTCTCCTCTCTCTCTCTCTCTCTCTTCCTCTCTCTCTCTTTCTCAAGGAGCTTGGTTGTCAGAGGATTGTAGTCGACGTCTGAGCTTTCCCTGTCTCTATTTGATCCCTCCCCCCTCTGTCTCTTCTGTCTGTCTGTCTCTGTCTGTCTCTGTCTGTCTTCCTGTCTGTCCTGTCTGTCTGTCTGTCTCTGTTTGTCCGTCTCTCTCTGTCTGTCTGTCTCTGTCTCTCTGTCTGTCTGTCTGTCTCTCTCTCTCTCCTCTCTCTCTCTCTCTCCCCCCCTCTCTCTCTCTCAAGGAGGTTGGTGGTCGGAGGATTGTAGTCCGCGTTTGAACTCTCCCTATCTCTCTTTGATTCTCCCCCCATCTCTCTCTCTCTGTGTCTGTCTCTGTGTCTGTCTGTCTGTGTCTGTAAATCTGTCTTTGTCTCTGTCTCTCTGCGTGTACTTTGTCCTTTTCTTCTCTCTCTCTCCCTTTCCCCCTCTCTCTCTCCTTCCCCCTCTCTGTCTTCAAACGTATTTCTTTGACTGATAATATCTATCTTATATAAGTTATATGTAGTGTGATGTAGACCCTATTTAAAATGAGGACTGGTTGTAAAGAAACATAGATTTTGCTTATTTTTTTACCCTTTGTTCTTGCTCTTGTTGTTTTCTTTCTCTCTCTCTCTCTCTCTCTCTCTCTCTCCTCTCTCTCTCTCTCTCTCTCTCTCTCTTTCTGAAGGAGCTTGGTTGTCAGAGGATTGTAGTCGGCGTCTGAGCTTTCCCTGTCTCTCTTTGATTCCTCCCCCCCCCCTCTCTCTGTCTGTCTGTCTCTCTCTGTCTGTCTGTCTCTGTCTGTCTCTCTCTGCCTTTCTGTCTCTGTCTGTCTGTCTGTCTCTCTGTCTCTCTCTCGGTCTGTCTGTCCTCTGTCTCTCTGTCTCTCTGTCTCTCTGTCTCCCTCTCTCTCTCTCCTCCCTCCCTCCCTCCCTTTCTGTCTCCCCTCTCTCTCTCTCAAGGAGCTTGGTGGTCTGAGGATTGTAGTCCGCGTCTGAACTCTACCTGTCTCTCTTTGATTCTCCCCCATCCCTCTCTGTCTGTCTGTGTCTGTATGTCTGTCTGTCTGTTTCAGTCTGTCTCTGTCTCTCTGCATGTACTTTGTCCTTTTCTTCTTCTTCTTCTTCTTCTCTCTTCTCCCCCTTTCCCTCCCTCTCTCTCCTTCTCCCTCTCTCTCTTCAAACGTATTTCTTTGACTGATAATATCTATTTTATATAAGTTATATGTAGTGTGATGTAGAGCCTATTTGAAATGAGGACTGGTTGTAAAGAACATACAGTTAGCTTATTTTGACCCTTTGTTCTTGCTCTTGTTGTTTTTCCCTCCTTCTCTCTGTCCAGTTCTGTCTGTTTGTCTCTCTCACTCTCTCTCTCTCTCTCTCTCTCTCTCTCTCTCTCTCTCGCACTCTCTTCTCTTTCTTGTCTCAAAATTATGTATTTCTTTGACTGAAAGTGTACTGATTCTGTTGTTGGAATATCTATGTTGTCTAAGGTATAATTTATTGTAGTGTGGTGTAGACCTTTTTTGGGCGAGGACTGGATGTAAAAACAGTACACATTTTGCTTATTTCATACTCTCGTAAATACAATGTTTTCATTGTTCATCGTTGTTCTGTCTCTGTCTGTTTGTCTGTCTCTTTTGAGAGAGAGAGACAGACAGACAGACAGACAGACAGACAAACAGACAGAGAGAGAGAGACATACATACATACATACATACATACATACATACATACATACATACATGTACAGACAGACAGACAGACAGACAGAGATTCGAATCGCTTCAAAACGCAAGATAAGTCAGCTACTGTGCACGCGTTTTCGATCTGTTTCATGCATTTCTAGTCCCTATTTGCTTGAACGCTGGCAGTTTACTGTTGGTTCAGAATGTTACTACAGAACAAACAATTAGAGCTGTTAACGCCAGTTAGTTTGTCATCAAGTGACACACACAACACACACACACACACACACACACACACACACACCACACCACACACACACACACACACACACACACACACACACACACGCAACACACACAGAGAGAGAGAGAGGAGAGAGAGAGAGAGAGAGAGAGAGAGAGAGAGAGACAGAGAGACAGAGAGAGAGAGAGAGAGAAGCCAACACTAAAAGTTGCAAACGTCAGAAAGAGCTGAACATTATCACTTCAGCGTGTTGATGCCGTTGGTTGTTCCTTGCAGACAAGGGAGTCAGAAGCTGCCCATGATCAATGGCGTAGGCAAGAAACACACTGAACCTGACTGCTACCAGGATGAAAGAGCTCTCCAATGAGTTTAGTTTGCCAGCGATCTGCTGTCATGTTCTATTACGCCATCGGAGTCGCGTTGCTTTTTTTGTTGTTGTTGTTGTTGTTGTCGTGATTGTGTGTTTCACACAGCCCATTTTCGTTTCGTTATGTCGTTAGTTGACACTTTGCTTTGAGTTCCACTTGACGTAATGTCAAAATGAACTTACAAACAAACAAACAAACGAACGAACGAACGAACGAACGAAAGAAAGAAAAAAAAGAAAGAAAGAAAGAAAAGAACAAAATGGCGAATAAACAAAAACGATACAACAAAACGTTTTTATAATTTTGAGAGTACAGCAAAGTGGTTTCGTTTCTTTTTCATTCATTCATTCGTTCGTTCGTTCGTTCGTTCGTTCGTTCGCTGTTCGTTCGTTCGTTCGTTCGTTCGTCGTTCATTCATTCATTTATTTATTCATTATTCATTCGTTCAGTCTTTCGTTCATCGTTCGTTCGTTCATTCATTCTTTCGTTTATTCATTTTTGCTTTATTCTTCTTTTTATTTATTTATCCTTTATCTATCTATTCATTTAGTTTTTATTGTGTTTATTTGGTTTTGTTTGTTTATTTATCTATTTTTCATATTATTTATTTATATACTTATTTGTTTGTTTATTTTATTTTCACAGAAACGTATGATTTTGACAATGTCTGAAAATGTGTGTAAACTAAAGCTGAAAACCAGATATAAAATTGTGTACACTTTTTCCAACCTGGTTTTATGCTTTCACGTTTTTCTTTTCTTTTCTGTTTTTTTTTTTACGCGTTAAACTGTTCGCTTTTCTTTTAAGTATTAAACTCATTGAGAAAGTAAACAGTGGAGGAAGAAACGAAGTAATGACATTTACGAAACACTAGTAACTGTTTGTTCGACATGCAGAATGATCTGATCTGAAGCACACAAAAGTTGGTTGACATTAATGTTTTGCAGTCTTTCAGCACATTTACAGCACTACTACTACTCACTGCTGGCTCTCTTACCGTCCATCCTCACATACCACATTTGCTACTATCAGTCTGTTGGAATTTGTATACACAAAATGGGATGGACATCTGGTGCATTTTGCAGTCGTACTTAATATCGGAATATCTTAATGTTGGAAGTCCATGGTCGCCAACGCCAAGCGGCTGGGCACCTGATGATGATGATGATGATGACTTAATATCGCAAGCCTGAACCATCCAGAATGACGATCTCAGCACCAGGACAATACGAGAAATGAATACGAGGAAAGCAATTCTTCTCACGTAAAATCCACTTATAACAGTCTACATTAGTACCACGATCAGAACCACAGGGACAGTACTCTCAGCCGTCTTTCAATCTGCCGTTGACATGACACATCAATATGAATAGATCGTTTCAGTATTGCTTGCCTTTTGACAATGAAGTGCGAGGAGGCTTGGTTATACATGAAGATAGAAACATGGGATATAGGAGGAATGTTGACATGTCTAGCTGTCTGATCACGTTTAATACTGTCTAAGCCATTGCTATGACAGATTGAAGTGCTGTCCCATTCCTAAGCATGCATGCTCATGGCGAAAATAATAACCTCACATACGTTTTCATGATGAAAATTGGCCTGTACAAGAATGTGGTGGAGAAGCAGGAGTTAGAGGGAAATGAGGGGTGCTGAAAGAGTATAGTTGGTGTGATTGGGAATGTTTAATCGTTTGACTCCCGCACCCTTTCCACCTGTATTGTCAACAATGCTGACAAAGCAAAAACTTAACCCTTTGACTCCCTCATCCTATCCACCGGCTTCCTGCAGGAAGCTGGTGGATAGGGTGAGGGAGTCAAAGGGGTAAGTTTTTGCAGTTGGTGGATAGGGTACAAGGGTCAAAGGGTTATATGGCTGACTGCAGCTCTTGAGCGGTTGATCGTGTTCCTGAATCACTTACACTAAAGTGTAGATCGATTATCTCTGTTTTCGCCTATTGCTGAAGACCTAAGTAAATAACACAAGCAGTCCAAAACGATGCATGCCATTCTGAACTGACAAAATGATCATTTAATGTTATCTGCTGTCTGACATGAACACAAGGACTAGACAAGCATCATCATCATGTGCCCTGCCGAATGTCGTTGGCGATCATGACCCTCCACACGAGTCTATCCCTTGTCGCTGCAAGTACTTCTCCCACCC
>CM060315.1:55641634-55646634 GCA_030674185.1 Monoplex corrugatus
ATCAGTGTGGCTCACCATTTGAAGAAGACAGTCCAAGAAGATGACAATGAGAAAGGCAGTCACCTCACGTCAGGTCCACCTACATTAGCTTACCATGGTGCTACAGTAGGCACCAGAGAACCATTAACTCCATCCTGTCCCTCAACCCCCTTTTAGTATGCTTCTCACACACGAATACAATAGAACATTTCAGTATCAGTCTCCTTTGAAAAGGACTCGCGCTCAATCTAAGAGCCTGAAAGAGAGCCTTGGATACAGACAAGACTGTCGACACGTCTATCAGTCTGACAGTAAACGTGCAATGCACCAATATCCTACTGTCTCCTATTAACCCTTTGACTCCCGCAACCTGTCCACCAGCATTCTGCATTGCCAACCATGCAAGCAAAGCAAAAACTTAACCCTTTGATTCCCTCACCCTATCCACCAACTTCCAACAGGAAGCTGGTGGATATGGTGAGGGAGTCGGAAGTTGGTGGATAGGGTGAGGGAATCAAAGAGTTAAGTTTTTACAATTGGTTGATAGGGTGCGGGAGTCAAAAGGGTTAAGCGTGACGCACAGCTACGTCGTACAACCCCCATCGATACTGAACTGCGAAGATTCTGTCTGTATCATCCCTAGTCGTTCTCATCATGTTATTTAAAATAATCTGACTTTTGCCCTTCACTGGAAATGGCTGGTTCATCGTAAACATTAGTGGGGGTAATGGGCATGTTGACCATTTCAAAGAAAATATTGGCTTCACCTAGTTGATAGATGGCTGAGCATGTGGGCATTGATTAGGAGGGGAGGGGGTCTGTGATATGAGATGAGTTAATACAGAATAGCTAGTTCTGTTATGATTCAGACCTTTAATGATTTATTTATTTACTTCATATATATGTTCCTTTTTGAAGGTAAGATACACATATACACATGTAATTTACGTGTAACCAAGATCATTCCAGTGGTAGGCTAATAAGATACCGGTATGAAATATAGACTAGGTAAAATATAGTCTAGGTAGGGCCTCAAGACCTGGCCAGCTCATGGGTTTATGTGCAGGCTTAAGGCATGTGCCACGGTCACCTGTGACGTTAGTGCCTATGGAATTCGTGCCGAGCGCGGAGACGTCATCTTGAGAAACTGAAATTGAAACTGAAACTGACCATTTCTGGGAATGGCGTCAGTCTTGGAAATATAGTGTGCATGATGGTCATTTTTTTGAATGGCTTCGGTCTTAGAAATATAGTGTGCATGATGGTCATTTCTGGGAATGGCGTCAGTCTTGGAGATGTACCATAACGTGATTGCAGCGTTCTTGAAATGCACGCCTATTGGTCTGTGGATCTAAACAAGTGGTTGGCTTCAAACGGGCTCATAACACTGCATGTAAATCTGAACGGACACATTTAATGTCATTTGCTTTCTGACATATGGCAACTATAAAGATGTAAATCTGAACGGACACATTAAATATCATTTGTTTCCTGACATATGGCAACTAAAGACGTAAATCTGAACGGACACATTAAATATCATTTGTTTCCTGACATATGGCAACTAAAGACGTAAATCTGAACGGACACATTTAATGTCATTTGCTCTCTGACACGTGGGAACAAAGGATGTAAACCTGAATGTGGCAACAAACGATCTAAACCTGAATGTTTCTACAAAGAATGTAAATCTGAATGTGGCAACAAACGACCTAAACCTGAATGTGGCAACAAACGACCTAAACCTGAATGTTTCTACAAAGAATGTAAATCTGAATGTGGCAACAAACGACCTAAACCTGAATGTGGCAACAAAGAATGTAAATCTGAATGTGGCAACAAACGACCTAAACCTGAATGTGGCAACAAAGAATGTAAATCTGAATGTGGCAACAAACGACCTAAACCTGAATGTGGCAACAAACGATCTAAACCTGAATGTGGCAACAAAGAATGTAAATCTGAATGTGGCAACAAAGGATGTAAACCTGAATGTGGCAACAAAGAATGTAAATCTGAATGTGGCAACAAACGACCTAAACCTGAATGTGGCAACAAACGACCTAAACCTGAATGTGGCAACAAAGAATGTAAATCTGAATGTGGCAACAAACGATCTAAAGCTGAATGTGGCAACAAAGAATGTAAATCTGAATGTGGCAACGAAGGATGCAAACCTGAATGTGGCAACAAAGGATGTAAACCTGAATGTGGCAACAAAGGATGTAAATCTGAATGTGGCAACAAAGGATGTAAATCTGAATGTGGCAACAAAGAATGTAAATCTGAATGTGGCAACAAAGGATGCAAACCTGAATGTGGCAACAAAGGATGTCAATCTGAATGTGGCAACAAAGGATGTAAACCTGAATGTGGCAACAAAGATATAAATCTGAATGTGGCAACAAAGGATGCTAACCTGAATGTGGCAACAAAGGATGCAAACCTGAATGTGGCAACAAAGGATGTAAATCTGAATGTGGCAACAAAAAGAATGTAAATCTGAATGTGGCAACAAAGGATGTAAACCTGAATGTGGCAACAAACGACCTAAACCTGAATGTGGCAACAAAGGATTGTAAACCTAAATGTGGCAACAAAGGATGTAAATCTGAATGTGGCAACAAACGATCTAAAGCTGAATGTGGCAACAAAGAATGTAAATCTGAATGTGGCAACAAAGGATGTAAACCTGAATGTGGCAACAAAGGATGTAAACCTGAATGTGGCAACAAAGGATGTAAACCTGAATGTGGCAAGAAACGACCTAAACCTGAATGTGGCAACCAAGGATCTAAACCTGAATGTGGCAACAAAGGATGTAAATCTGAATGTGGCAACAAAGGATGTAAATCTGAATGTGGCAACAAAGGATGTAAACCTGAATGTGGCAACAAACGACCTAAACCTGAATGTGGCAACAAGGATGTAAACCTGAATGTGGCAACAAAGGATGTAAATCTGAATGTGGCAACAAAGGATGTAAATCTGAATGTGGCAACAAAGGAGGTAAATCTGAATGTGGCAACAACGACCTAAACCTGAATGTGGCAACAAACGACCCTAAAACCTGAATGTGGCAACAAAGGATGTAAAACCTAAATGTGGCAACAAAGGATGCAAATCTGAATGTGGCAACAAAGGATGTAAATCTGAATGTGGCAACAAAGGATGTAAATCTGAATGTGGCAACAAAGGATCTAAACCTGAATGTGGCAACAAAGGATGTAAATCTGAATGTGGCAACAAAGGATGTAAATCTGAATGTGGCAACAAAGGATGTAAACCTGAATGTGGCAACAAACGATCTAAACCTGAATGTGGCAACAAAGGATCTAAACACTGAATGTGGCAAGAAAGGATGTAAATCTGAATGTGGCAACAAAGGATCTAAACCTGAATGTGGCAACAAAGGATGTAAATCTGAATGTGGCAACAAAGAATGTAAATCTGAATGTGGCAACAAAGGATGTAAACCTGAATGTGGCAACAAACGACCTAAACCTGAATGTGGAAACAAAGGATGTAAACCTAAATGTGGCAACAAAGGATGTAAATCTGAATGTGGCAACAAACGATCTAAAGCTGAATGTGGCAACAAAGAATGTAAATCTGAATGTGGCAACAAAGGATGTAAACCTGAATGTGGCAACAAAGGATGTAAACCTGAATGTGGCAACAAAGGATGTAAACCTGAATGTGGCAAAAAACGACCTAAACCTGAATGTGGCAACCAAGGATCTAAACCTGAATGTGGCAACAAAGGATGTAAATCTGAATGTGGCAACAAAGGATGTAAATCTGAATGTGGCAACAAAGGATGTAAACCTGAATGTGGCAACAACACCGACCTAAACCTGAATGTGGCAACAAAGGATGTAAACCTGAATGTGGCAACAAAGGATGTAAATCTGAATGTGGCAACAAAGGATGTAAATCTGAATGTGGCAACAAAGGATGTAAATCTGAATGTGGCAACAAACGACCTAAACCTGAATGTGGCAACAAACGACCTAAACCTGAATGTGGCAACAAAGGATGTAAACCTAAATGTGGCAACAAAGGATGCAAATCTGAATGTGGCAACAAAGGATGTAAAATCTGAATTGTGGCAACAAAGGATGTAAATCTGAATGTGGCAACAAAGGATCTAAACCTGAATGTGGCAACAAAGGATGTAAATCTGAATGTGGCAACAAAGGATGTAAATCTGAATGTGGCAACAAAGGATGTAAACCTGAATGTGGCAACAAACGATCTAAACCTGAATGTGGCAACAAAGGATCTAAACCTGAATGTGGCAAGAAAGGATGTAAATCTGAATGTGGCAACAAAGGATCTAAACCTGAATGTGGCAACAAAGGATGTAAATCTGAATGTGGCAACAAACAATCTAAACCTGAATGTGGCAACAAAGGATGTAAACCTGAATGTGGCAACAAAGGATCTAAACCTGAATGTGGCAACAAACGATCTAAACCTGAATGTGGCAACAAACGATCTAAACCTGAATGTGGCAACAAATGATGTAAATCTGAATGTGGCAACAAAGGATGTAAATCTGAATGTGGCAACAAAGGATGTAAACCTGAATGTGCAACAAACGACCTAAACCTGAATGTGGCAACAAACGACCTAAAACTGAATGTGGCAACAAAGTATGTAAACCTAATGTGGCAACAAAGGATGTAAACCTGAATGTGGCAACAAAGGATGTAAACCTGAATGTGGCAACAAAGGATGTAAACCTGAATGTGGCAACAAAGGATGTAAACCTGAATGTGGCAACAAAGGATGTAAACCTGAATGTGGCAACAAAGGATGTAAACCTGAATGTGGCAACAAAGGATGTAAACCTGAATGTGGCAACAAAGGATGTAAACCTGAATGTGGCAACAAAGGATCTAAACCTGAATGTGGCAACAAACGATCTAAACCTGAATGTGGCAACAAACGATCTAAACCTGAATGTGGCAACAAATGATGTAAATCTGAATTGTGGCAACAAAGGATGTAAATCT
>CM060315.1:55661634-55666634 GCA_030674185.1 Monoplex corrugatus
CTCCCAAAGTCAGAACAAGACTGAAGCAACTGAAATGTGGTTTCTAAGAAGAATGTTGAGAGTTCCATGGACAGCGAAGAAAACAAACGAGACAGTTTTAAAGTAAGCAGACACAAGAAGATCATAAACTTAATGAAGAAGATTAGGAAAATGCAAGCAACATTTATAGGCCATTTTATGAGGAAAGGGGAATTAGAACACCTGGTCACAGCAGAAAAGCTGGAGGGAAAGAGAACACCAGGTAGACCCAGGGAGAAAATATTGGACGGACTCGCAGAGTGGCTGAGGACAGAGAGGGTGGGAGACGTACTTCGCAGCGACAAGGAAAGATTCGAATGGAAGGCCATGATCGCCGACACCATGCGACAGGGCACATGATGACGATGATGATGATGATTCACGATCCAACACTGCACTATCATGTTGAAGTTGACATAAAGCACATGGATTCATTAAGAAAAGGTCGTGAGATGTTCACAAAGCTTGGGGTTTTGGCTGGAGGTAATGTCATGTCAAGCTTACGACTAGACTGCTAACTCAGAATTAAGGAAAAGAAGAAAGCAACATTTTTTTATTAAAAAAGAAAAACAAGCAAACAAAAGCCTCGACAACGACAAAATCTAATCAAATATACAGTGAACAAACATGAACAGAGAACAACAGACTCTCAAAGCGGACAAATGTGGCCATGGGAGAAGAATATACTGAAACG
Source organism: Monoplex corrugatus (assembly GCA_030674185.1). Taxonomy (NCBI): domain Eukaryota; kingdom Metazoa; phylum Mollusca; class Gastropoda; order Littorinimorpha; family Ranellidae; genus Monoplex; species Monoplex corrugatus. The sequence continues at coordinate 55,662,347 of CM060315.1, forward strand.
ATCGGTGCGTTCGGGTTGCCGAGGTGCATCTTTGGCAAGACATAGTAAGAAAGCGACAACTGTATTCCAGCTGACTTCTTCAATGTTTAGTTGTTTTTATTTGTTTGTTTGTTTTGTTTTGCTTTCTTTTGCTTCGTTTTTGTACATTTAGTTATACTTGTCTGTTTTGTAACTTAAATCTTATAATGCTGGTGAGACTTAAGTTCCCCAGTGATTTTGACGACTATGTGATGTGTTGTCTGTCTGTGTGCGATGACAGTCTGTCTCACTGTACAAATTTTACTTTTCTCAGGAGCGATTCTACATTAAAGAACCAATATTGAAAATGATAGGACAAACGAAAATCTAACATTTTCTGCATTTTTCTCTAATACCCAAATATTGTCCTTATTAAATATGACTTAGAAATATCTGATCTGTAGAATATCTACATACGAGAAAATCTTGATAAAACATTTACGATTGCAAAATTTTTGAAAAGAAAAATTTGCCTTTATTATTGATTTATAAATTCTACAATTGTCTGTAGTGACTTGCCATATGAAGCCACCTCACTGTTTCATCTCCACCTTCAGTTATGAAAAGCGACCTTTTTGTTTAAAAAGTAAATCTGCAATCATGAGAAATGAGTGTCTCTAAATATCTAACAAAGGATTTGACGAAGAATTGTATGCTAACCTTTCCCTACCTCCCCCCCCCTCACCAAATACGTCTTTGAGTCTTTGTCTTTTTTTTTACGAATAAAAATCATTCTTCTCAGACAAAAAGCCAGCCGATCCACAAGAGACACAAAAGCCGCCTGACAGTGTAACAGTTCGAATCCTAGTGGCAAAGCTTCTGATGATGTGAATGTTTATCTGTTCAGACAGGGTAATTGCACGTTCAGAGACAGCTAGGTCTTCCACATCAAAGATAAAGCAGTTCATGTTCAGTCTTCACGCAAGGGAGAGCAGCATACTTTGCTAGTTTCGCCTCATTTATCACACGGTTATTGCCAAGACCCCTGCTAAATACCAGATAAACTTTGAATCTACAGCTCTAGAATTCCTGAAAGTTCCTCATTGCTATCAGACCTTCAGCAATATATTTCAAGCCCAAAGAGCCTGCTCTACATGGAACCTCTCTACCAGCGTATCTAAAACGATCACGAACGCGAACGTGTCTCAGATCTGCAATGACAGTCATGCTGAGGTGATGACTGAGGTCAAAATAACAGTGTTAGTTGTAGCAACAATTTCGTTGGATAGAACTTGTCAGTATAGAATCATCGGAATCCCAAAGATACCCCAGTACAGAACAGCATTAGTTGTAGCAGCAATTTCGTTGGATAGAACTTGTCAGTATAGAAGACATCAGCATCCTAAAGATAACCCTGTATAGACCAGCATTAGTTGTAGCAGCAATTTCGTTGGATAGAACCAGTCAGTATAGAAGACATCGGCGTCCTAAAGATATTCCTCGACAGAGGCCTGAAGTGATACAAGGATACTTTGCTCTGAAGGCCAACCATATCAGCTGCAGTATCAACAGCACAAACTGCGAAAAAGGTGCTCGCGAAACAGCCTACGTGTATTAGTGCACGCAGAGCCTAATCCAATTTGAACAACTCAAAATAGCTTCTACACCTATCAACGAAGAGGGACCGGCGGAAGCGGAACCCATGTAGTGGCTGCAAAAGGACTGGCAGGACTGGTCTTGTATCCCACATAAAGGTCCACAGCAGACGTTGAGGACCAGCGTTCCTAATCATCTGTAGGATCGGTAGAAACAATTCCATCATCAATAGTAGTTTTTCAGTTTCTCAAGGTAACGTCTCCACGATCGGAATAAATACTGTATGCACTGACATCACTGATGCCATAAAATGGAAAAGATCCAGAATGATCATGGCACAAGTCTTAAGTCTGCACACAACCTCTATGCTCTGATAAAGTTGTAGTAGTAATAATAGCAGGAGAAGGAGAAGGCGAAGGAGAAGAAGGAGAGAGAGCAGCAGCAGCACACAACAAAGTAGCAGTAGCAGTGATAAACACATCAATCAGTGGAAACAATCTTCCCATTACATACAATTCTGATAGTAAACAAAAAATGAGCTGAACCAGAGAACAATGAAAACAACTACTGATGTAAACGACTACATTTCTGAATGTTAAAAAGAGTTACACCACCCACAAGTACTCCTACACATGTTTTGCATGATTGTAACAGAGAGTATTGACAAATCTCATTTCATGTTTAGTCTTTGACATATAAATATGGTAATATTCTAGACCTCCTCCATTCACATCACACACATACATCAAGATCAAAACATTACCTACAAGACAGGGTAGGTCAGAAGTTCATACTCTTCTATTCATAAACAAAATTATATGATACTGACCTCTGAAACTGCTCGACCCATTTTGGGATATATGTTCTTTAGATAAATATGAATGTTTTTGAAAGCTAGTCATACGTTTTGATGTAACACATACTTGATGAAAAGATCTTCAATAAACAATTGATAAATCCTTGCTGAAAGATCTTTCACTATGGAATCTCTGTCTCTGTCTTTCTGTCTCTGTCTGTCTGTCTGTCTGCCTCTGTCTGTCTGTATGTACGAGGGTGAGTAAAAAAATAGTGCCTTTATATTTATATCAGACGAAGTTTTTGATACAATTACCTGAAATGTTGCTCAGTTACAAATGATCATAACTGTTACGGACTGAAATATTTTGTTTGGTATGTTTCCGGTTCATAGACTCGTGAGGAAAATTCAAAATGGCTGCCCCCTTAGAGCTGCGTCAAAAACAAAGAGCAGTGATTGAATTCTTTTTGCTGAGGGGGAAACCCCTGTGAACATTCACAGATGATTACAGAATGTGTATAAGGAAATACTTTAGATTACAGCAATGTTCACAGATCAGTCTGTCGTTTGAATGATGAAAAGGTGGGAACTGCAAGCGTAGCGGATAAACCCCGTTGTGGCCATCCGTCCACTTCTGTGAATCCTGCCAATAAAGCAAAAGCAGATGTTCTGATTAGAGAAGATAGGCGCATAACTCTTGAGGAGTTGACAGAAAACCTTGAAGTGAGCCATGGAAGTGCTTATAACATTGTTGAATCACTTGGGTTTTCAAAAGTGTGTGCTCGTTGGGTACCGAGAGAGCTGACTACTTAACGCAAGACTGCCAGGGTCAACGCCTGCACTGAACTTCTTGAACAAAGTCAAAGAGACAACATCTTCTTTGGAAGGCTCGTTACCGGTGATGAAACATGGATTCACCATTATGAACCGGAATCAAAGAGGCAGCCAATGGAATGGCGCCACCCTACGTCACCAAAACCAAAAACGTTCAAGACGGAAAAGTCAGCTGGAAAAATCATGGCGACTGTCTTTTGGGATGCTCAAGGTGTCATTCTGGTTGATTTTTTGCCAAGAGAAGAAACAATAAATTCTGAGGCATACATTAAGACCCTGACGAGGCTCAAAGCAAGAATCCGACGAGTGAGACCCAACTTGCAAATCGATAATGTCCTCCTTCTGTGTGACAATACACGACCACACATAAGCATCAGGACAAGGGAACAATCCCTCATTCGGGTGGACAACTTTACGCATCCTTCATACTTACCAGACTTAGCGCCTTCAGACTATCATCTCTTCAGCCCCGTGAAAGAGGCTTGAGAGGCAAACATTATGCCAGTAACGAAGAAATGAAAACTGCAGTGAAGATGGGCTCCAAGCACAGTCAGCAGAATTTTACGAGGCAGGGGTGCATGCCCTCATTCGAAGGTGGAACATTGCTATTGAGAGAAACAGTGACTATGCTGAGAAGTAGGGATGTGATCCCCAGAGGCCCAGCTTCATTTTGATGTATGATACATGTTCCTGTGTCGGTCATTGTTCCTGTACTAAAGAAAAAGGCATTACGTTTTGACTCATCCTCGTATGTCTGTCTGTCTGTCTGTCTGTCTCTCTCTCTCTCTCTCTGTCTCTTGCAAACGCACACATACACAGACAGACAGACAGACAGACAAAACAAACACACACAACACAACACCACCACACACCACACACACACACACACACACACACCCCCTCCTCCTCTCTCTCTCTCCACACACACACATACACGCACACGCACGCACACACACACACACACACATACAAACACACCCCTACACCAAACTCAGAAAAAAAGAAAGAGGAAAAAAGAGAAAAGAGAGAACTGTCTCAAGCCCTTTGTTATCAAAGAACAAGACACGTCGGTACGAGCAATAGTATCTACAGGACACCGGTTTT
>CM060315.1:55671634-55686634 GCA_030674185.1 Monoplex corrugatus
GTACACAATGACAGAAGTGCTTTGTAGAGAAAGACATGGGTTAGTTGCGGACAAAACCAAAATTTCTTTGTTGACAAAGGCCGAGATACACTTTGTCAGGCTTTTAGGGTAGTAAAAGTATCTTTTATGATCAGCTTGCTTCAATGTTCTCTTCGTGTAGGTCAGAGTCTTGAAACGTGATTCCCATACATGCTCCACCATGTCTTCATGTCTGTGGAATTATTCTGAATACCGTATTTGGTACTGCCAGGTATCACCACATCATTTCTAAATATGTAAAATAATCAGCATTCCTTACACAGTTAAAAGATTTCTCACGTCCTTTTCCATAGGTAGAAGATTCATTAGGATGTGTGAAGTGAAAAAAGAAAACAACAACAAACAGAATGCATCAAAAGATGAGATCCCACAGAAATGTGTAGAGGTCAAGAGCAGCTCTTGTGCAGGCACAGACAACGTGTTCTATGCACTTGTGCTGAACTTTTCCTCTTCATAAAAAAAAACGTTAGCAAGTTCATTTTGGCCATCAAGTGAAATACCCCTTAACGTCATATTCAGTGTTCAGAGCAATCCAATTGGATTTCACTTATTGGAGATTGAATTCGACGATGTAACCAAACGTGGCCGTGGAAGGCTGTACAATGGACAAGCCAGGGGAGCTGGGTCAACAACTAGTGTAGGTCACTACATGTCAAAGACTTGCTGCACCACAGAAAGTAGATTACCAGGGTCTCTTTTGATATGCTGACAAGGAGTGTTTGTTTATTTCCTGGTTTATTCTCTGAAGTGTGTGAACTTGTCTGGTCTTTCTATATTTTCTTACGGCTCATTATAGCACCGGCACATAGGGCAGCGACGAAGTATTGCCATTTCTGTCTGTTCTGGATCAACGGCCCTATAGTAATCTACGTGTTTCACCCTCTACTGTTCGTCGCCAGGTGTTCTTCGGACTTCCTCTCTTGTGTCTTCCTTCTGGTGTCCAGTGAAGGGCAGTTTGATGATGACATCCTGCTCTCTTCGGATGATATGCCCAACCAAATTCCATCTGTTTTCATGATGATTTAGTCCATAATTGCTTGATTACATCATGATTGGAGATGGTATCGGACCAGGAGATGTATGTGAGTCTTTGGAGAATTTTTTCTGAGTATAAGGCTGATTGCTTGGTGAAGGTCTTAGATGGAAAGGGCACAGCTCTAATACAGTGTCAGCTTTGATATAGTGGCAGCTTGGTGTTCATGATGCACGTTTACCTCAAACGTTGTTCAGCATTTTGAACGTGTTTCAGGCCTTCCTGAGACGGCTTTTGATATCGATGCCTGCTCCTTCATCGTGACTGACCTCTAGGCAGGTATAAAAAAAAAACCCGTAAACTATGCAGCTGTATCGATACAGTTATTTAATGTCGCCCTTGTGGTGCTGACCCCGGGAAAAGTTGAGGTCGCTGCCACCTCGCTCCTCTACAACCCCAGGTTTATGGAACTATCTAGGTAGGATCTGAGGACCTGGCCAGCTCATGGGTTTCTGTGCAGGCTTAAGGCTTTTTGCCGTGATCATTCTGGATCTTCTCCATCACATGGCACCTGTGACGTTAGTGCATGATGGAATTCATTCCGACCGCGGAATCCTGAGAAATTGAAACTGAAACTGAAACTGAAACTGAAACAGTGTAATTACACATCTTCCTCTGGCTGGCCCTAGATCTGCTTGTTGTGCAAAAGTGTTGAAATTGGTTGTTTCTCCTGCATATACTGGTGACTATTGGAAACCATTGCAGGTCGTCTGTAAAGACAAGATCTTCCAGTGTATAAAAAAAGAGTCCATCAGATGCTTGGGTTGGTCCTCAGTTGCTCTTTTCGTTACCCAGGCTATGGTTATGTTGAAGAGCAGAGCTTAAGTTACACATCCTTGTTTTACTCCTTATAGTTCGAAACCGTGTTTCCTGTTTACTGCTTAACATGTGAAGTTGCCGTAGAAGCTCTTGATGAAGACGATGTGTTGTGGAATCCCTAGTGCTCGGTGTATGTGTCATAGGCAGCTCCTGTGTATACATGTACTGCCACAAGTTGATGCAGAGCTTTTTTCTATCATGTGCATTGTTTGATGATACTGTGCGAGGTCAATACTTATTGATGATAATAAATCATTTTTGTGTGGCGCTATTCACTGAAATAATTTGGACCCACTTTGCATTACACATTTAGACCCAAAGTTCTACAGCCACATACATATGCACATACGTACAAAAAGAAAAAAAACCCACAAAATTTTACATAGAAATATGGCCATAGGATCTGCGTGCAGAATGTTTACACAGTCTCACATAATCAGTAGTTAATAGTGTCAACGTATTTCACAGAGGTTTTGAATGAATGATCAACACTACTTATATTTATGCACTCGCTGCCAGCCAATCCAAATTAAGAAGTGAGAACAGGAACTGCTGTCTTGTCTGTGCTTAATTTTAGTTTGTTGTCGCTTATCCAGGGTAACACATCATCAATACATGTCTGACCACTACTCTAAACAAAGAAAAAAAAATCTCTAGGTGAAGAACTTTTCGATAGATCTGTCACTGCATAAATGATGATCACAACCAAGTAAATTGTATAAACTCTTTTAGAAAACAACTTTTTTCAGGTTCCCTGTTTCTTTGGAGTAAAATAAACAAAAACGATTTTGTTAAAGAAATACATAAATGCTGACTCGTAACACTATTTCCGGCTTGAATTCAGTTTTGATTTTCTTTACAACACCCCTCCCACCTCACAACGTATATCATTCTTTACTCACACGCACGCTTCACACAGCGCAGCTGGCATTCTTTCATTAGTTCTGTACCAGGTAGACAGACCCAGACCTTCCGCAATGGCTTACTTTGGCTCTACTGTCTGTTTTCTATAGCAAGGTAACTGGGTTATGAACACTGTAGGGAGGAAGAAACACTACCCGCACAGCTCTGTTTAGTGTGAAATCTACCTCGACGAAACTCCTAAACTTTGTCTGTGTCTTCTTTGTTGTCTTTTGCGTCGTTTGGCAAAGGCCAGTTGGCCGAATTTGCTTCAGTTGGCCGAAACTTGCTTCAGTTGGCGAAACTTGCTTGGCAAAGGCCAGTTGGCCGAAACTTGCTTCAGATGGCCGAAACTTGCTTGGCAAAGGCCAGTTGGCCGAAATTTGCTTCAGTTGGCCGAAACTTGCTTGGCAAAGGCCAGTTGGTCGAAACTTGCTCCAGTTGTCCGAAATTTGCTTGGCAAAAGCCAGTTGGCCGAAACTTGCTTTCCAAAGACCAATTGTTCGAAACTTGTTTGGCAAAGGCCAGTTAGTCGAAACTTGCCTGGCCAAGGCCAGTTGGTCGAAACTTGTTTGGCATAGGCCAGTTGGCCGAAATTTGCTTGGCAAAGGTCAGTTGGCCGAAACTTACTTGGAAAAGGCCAGTTGGCCGAAACTTGCTTGACAAAGGCCAGTTGGCCGAAACTTGCCTGGCAAAGACCAGTCGGCTGAAACTTACTTGGCAAAGGCCAGCCGTTGACCGAAACTTGCTTGGCAAAGGCCAGTTGGCCGAAACTTGCTTTGTCTGAAACTTGCTTGGCAAAGGCCAGTTGGCCGAAACTTGCTTCCCAAAGACCAGTTGGCCGAAACTTGCACATGCCTCACTTTGTTATATCAAATCGGCGTTCTGATTGTATTTCGTGTTTTTCTCATTTTTAGATAATATGTAAATATCTCAGCAAGACACATACATCGCCAGCTTCATCGAAATCTGACGAGCACTTTTCCTCACTTTGAGATAAGACAATTGTTGATAAACACTTTTGACTCGTTTTGTTGAGGTGTTGATTAAAATATGTCCTAGATCTCGCATTCAAGCAAGACATTTGCCTATGCTTGTTGAGCTGCGTGTTTGATCTAAATTTGAGGATGACTCAGTAAACAAACAACGATTAAAACAATGGCTGCCATATTCTTAATTCTGGGGTGAAAAAGAAACTTGAAAGCATTCATATCCTTTTGCAACTACGTATTCACATTAGAATGGAGTCTCAAATCAAATAAGGTTCCATTCATTCAGACAACCGATATTTGCTCTCAGATAGAATTCTTAGGAGATAGACAGACACACACACAGAAAGACGCCATGGATTCAATTAGATATCCTAGATAGAAAATGAAAAAATAGAAATCAAGTGGAAATGGCTAAGCAATTTAACCTTCCGTTATCCCTAAACTTCAATTCTTGCCTGGGCGTTTTTTTTTCTTCTTCCATCATTGCTGTTGGGGAAAAAGGATCACAAACGAACAAAAAATAGCTATTGGAAGCCAAATTAGCTCCACTGCTTCTGAGACATGTGTTAGTTGGGAGGGAGAGAGAAAACAGAGAGCAAGAAAGAAAGAGAGAGAGAGAGAGGAGGAGAGAAAAGAGAAGAGGGAGAATGAGAAAGAGAGAGAGAAAGAGAAAGAGAGAGTGGTGAGAAAGGCAGACAGAGAGAGAGAGACAGAGACAGAGAGACAGAAAGAGAGAGAGAGAACGAACGAACGAAAAATTTATTCAAAAGGCCTTGGCCACATTTGAAGGGGGAAACATAATCATAATTATATCAGCACACAAGCTCAATTCTATTGATTTACAAATGTATCTCGAAGTTTAAATGCCTTGTTAAAATAAATAGCAAACTGCTTTACTACAGATTCGTCTTTGGATGAGAGTAACATTACCAATCTAAACAAACATGGTCGTCTAAAAAAATTAATAGGTATAAATTTCGCTCTGAACTGAATCAAATTTTGACAAACCAAGGCAAAATGTAGTTCATCATCAACATCCATACCACAAAGGGGACATAATAAATCATTTTCAGCAACTTTCCTGTGATAAAAGTGATGTTTCTTCAAATCAGAAATTCCAAATCTAAACTTGGTCATAACCCTCTTAATATGCCTGTCTATTGGTAATGACAAATACAGTGGGAAGCAATGCGATGGATTAATCAAACGGTACATACTGTATCTATTACTGTCCTCCATATTTGAATGCCAGTTTTGCCATTGGTTGTCAATTAATCTATCACGAAGAGAGCGCAAAAACACACCTTTACTTCCAACACCCTGATTAATCCAAGCATAACCAAATCCATTTTCAAATAACATCCGTCTGACTGTTGATACCCAGTTTGCCTTTCCTCTTTCATCTAATAAGCAAAGCATGTTATAAGCCTTTTTGGGTAACCTAGATCGGTTCATTTGAGTTAGTTTTATCCAATAGCGAATGCATCTAACTGCTGAAAGAATATGCAAGGGATATCTGTTAGTCTCAGCATAAACAAGATTATTTGGTGTTCTTAAAGATACTCCCAGAAATTTTTTGAGCGCAAATAAATGTATTTTTTCACAATGCGTAACTGCAGCATCTAGACCCCATATTTCTGCACCATACAATATTATCGGTTGGATTTGAGAATCAAAAAGTTTAATAAACAAGTGGAAAGAGCTATTGTTTAACCTCCTCAAATTCTGCATAATAGATAATAAACCTCTTTTACCCTTATCTGCAATATCTTTACAGGCAAAAGTGAAACTTAGACGAGTCGAAAAGTAAATACCTAAATATTTGTACACATTAACAACAGACATCATAACACCACTGAAAAACCATCTTTCCCTTGCAGCCAGATATCCACCTTTTCTGAAGACAATGATGTTGCTTTTAGACATATTAACTTTTAACTGAAGCCGAGAAGCAGATCTGTCTAAGCTATCCAACTGTCGTTGAAGACCTATCACTGTTTCCGCTAATAGCACAATGTCGTCTGCAAAAAGCAAAATAAATAATTCTAAAGCATCATTCAAAAAACAGGCTCCATGACGACCGTTTTCAGTAACTTCTCTAGTAACCTCATTAATGAATAAAGAAAATAAAATAGGACTACATACATCCCCTTGCTTCACACCAGCTGTACAGTTGATACAATCAGACAAAGCACTTCCACATCTCACTCTTGCCTTAACACTTTCATACATACTCATAACACATTTAAACAGTTTTCCATTAACGCCATTTTTTAACAAAATAGGCCATAATAAACTTCTGTTGATTGAATCAAAGGCTTTCTCAAAATCAATAAAGGCAACATAAAGTTTGCGATTTAATGTAAATTGCTTCTGAACAAGTGCCATCAGTGTAAACATATGATCTATAGTAGAATAATCTCTCTTGAAACCAGCCTGAAATTCCTCAGTTATATTATTTGCCTCGACCCATTTTTGCAGTCTACTGTTAATTATTGTGCTATACACTTTACTGGTTATGTCACAAATAGATATGCCTCTATAGTTATTAGGATCATTAACATGACCTTTTTTATAGAGAGGAATAACAATGGATTCGGACCAGTTCTTTGGGAAGATGCCATTATCAAACAAAAAGTTATAGAATGTCACTAGAAAACCAACAACATGATCGCATCCAACAGCATTTTTCAACAATTCACCGATGACTCCATCTAGACCAGCTGATTTGCCATTTTTTAATTTTCTTAGAGCTACTAGTACCTCATGTGTGGAGATTGGTTCATTTAAATGCTGTATTTCTTCATTCGCTTCATTTTCTATTTCTTCTAAATTATCAACATTATTCGAAGCATCTTTCTGCAGCAAGTCTTTGAAATGCCTAAACCATGTTTCAATACATACTGTATTTCTAGGCTGTTTTCTTTTCGAAGAAATCATACTGATGGTGCTCCAAAAGCCTTTCTGGTCATTCATTGAGTTTACTAGCTTGTCTATCAAAGCCATATTGTACTGCTCTTCCTTAAACTTTTTAAACTTATTGTATTCACGTCTTGCACGGCAATAATTATATCTATCATTTGCAAGTAAAGTGCGTCTAAAAATCTGCAATGAATTTCGAACTTTCTTCTTTAGAGTAACACATTCCTTGTCAAACCAGGGATTCGCTTTTTTACGCCTACCAATAATAACACTTTTTTTCATACACTGAGCTGCGTCTTTTATACAAGAATTAAACAATTCTAGAGCAACATTTATATCAGAGTACACCATGTCTCTAGCTGCCTCTAATCTTTGGTTTAGTTCCCCTGATCTTAAGTTATGAGTGTATGTTCCTTGAAAATCTTCATCCCAAACAAACTTATCTAATGAATGCGAAAAATCTCTTTTTGTTCCAATACGCAGTTGCTATCTTTCATGTGAAGCCTAAACTCTACAGGCATGTGGGTGGATTCTATCCGATCTGCAACGTTAAGATGACAACAATCAGCTATCCTGCTATATAAATCACAAGACATGATAAAATAATCATTAACACTGCACCCAGAATCAGAAATAAACGTGTAACGTCCATGAGAATCCCCATGGCACTCACCATTTAAAACATGTAGATCAAAAACACTGCACATGTTCAGTAATAGTTTGCCATAATTATTTAGTTTGTCATCCTGAGAGTGCCTATTTGTATACACTGGCTGACTGTTCAATCCCAAGACAGAATCATTATCATGATCTTTACATACATGGGAAATATTTGCGATTCTACTATTCAGGTCTCCACATATCAAAATGAAAACATCATCAGACTCAATCAAAAAGTCACACAGAAAATCTTCTAGCAAAGAAATGCCATTATCACAATCAAAAAATGAATAATAAGGAGAACCTTCTGGAGGACGATACGTGCATACAAACAACACATCTTTCTCTGTACCAAACAAAAATTTGTTTATAAGAAAAACACACGTGTTATGAACATTGGTTTCAATTTCCTTTACATATTTACATAGATTTCTTTTAATAAGACACACAACACCTCCAGATCGTCTCCCCTGCATAGACAACTTCTGAGCAGGTTTATAGAACATTTCAAAATCAGTGAAGCAATTGTTATGAAAAGTATCAAGAAATGTTTCAAAAATGCAAACAAAATCAAATGATTGAATGTAATTAACAAATTCATTGTTATGTAACTTTGACAATAAGCCATCAACATTCCAACTAAGAAATGAAAAGGAGCAATTTATAATACTTTGTACAAGGGACTGAACCCCATGATCAACCACACTGTCAGTGTCACTCCTAACATTTGCCACACTTGGCCTATCTAAGCATGTTTGGCTTGACACATAGCCAGGTGAAGCGACCCCCAAGTTAGCAACATCGAGTGCGCTGCCAACATAGTTTGCACGTGAAGGTGACGGTTCACTATAACTGTCGACCTGAACCGGGAAAACCGGTGCTAGGGCAATTTGTCTACCCTCAGCAAAAACTGTCACAGGCCGGCCACACCCCTATCTTAATTCTACCAGATTATTCTTATCATCTAAATAGTACTTCTTGCCATCAACAATCAAATGATCATGTACAAGCATTGCTCTTTTGCCCTCTTCACGAGCCTTTTTAAGATATGGTGTTAACAGTTTCCTGACATTTCTTACTCTCACAGTAAAGTCTTCACTAATGAATAGGGTTGTTCCTTGCAGCTTCTTTCTGGCTTTCAGGATGGCTTGTTTTTGTTTATAGAATGTGCAGCAAGCCATAACTGGAGAGTCCATTTTTGAATTTATGCGATGCACTCTCTCAAATCGGATGTCATCAGACAAAGAGAGAGAGAGAGAGAGAGAGAGAAAGAGAGAGAGAGAGAGAGACACACACACAGAGAGAGACAGAGAGAATATTACAGAAATCATTCAAATTCATGACAATTATTTAGATTAAAAACTGTGAAAAAATGAAGCTAGAATGGCCACTGATCATTTAAATACTTCATTAGTGAAGAGTAGAGAAGAACATAGAAAGAACTGAAGTAAAAAAGAAAACATCTGAAACAAAGGAAAAAGGGCACAAAGTCATGTTTGTCTGAATCAGCGTCTACCTGGCTGCAGAAGATTACTCACTGACAAGGGGTTGTGAAAGTTTGTGGATTCATACCATAAAGTAAACGCTATCCATCACTGATGAGTCGTAACAATGACATCTGAGATCCAAAACATGTGTGACTGCCCGCGTTCAAGCAAAACAAGAACAAACAAACAAAAAAACCCAGAAACAAACCAAAAACAAAAAACGAAAAACATAAAAACAAAAAAACAAAAACAAAACAACAACAACAAAACGAAAAAAAGAATCAGAACGCGTATTTAATACAAGACAAACAGGCTCAAGTTTTCAGCCAATTGGCCTTTGTCAATCGTAAGATCACAAACAAACAAACAAACAAACGCCAAATACAAAAATTATGATGAAAAAAAAAGACTGAAGCTTACCTGTTGCTTCGTCTATTTTAGTCCTTTTTTTTTTTACACTGGACGGAGCAGTAGGGAAGTTTCAGTCTTTTTCTCATAATTTTTGTATTTGGTGTTTGTTTGGTTGTTTGTGATCTTACGCTTGACAAGGGCCAGTTGGCCGAAAACTTGCGCCTGTCTTGTCTGGTTGTATTAAATACGCGTTCTTAGTCTCTTTTTTTTTGTGTGTGTGTGTTTTGTTTTTCTGACATCTGAGATGATACCTACCACCCAATAACCTGGTTAGTGGTTTTGAACTTTAGTAGAAAAGACATGCACTCTTCATTGACTGTGACAGAATGCTGATAATTAGGGTAGCATTTTAGGTCCAAGGTTCGGGTTAAAGTTATAACGCAGAAAACAGTAAAACAAAGAAAGAAAGAAAGAAAGAAAGAAACAAACAAACACCAACATCATGTTTTTACGGGGCACCACGTTTCACTGGACGTCAGCTACGTTTCTCACTGCGCAGTCGGTCAGTTCCTGGATTAGAAACTACAGTGGTGCCCCCCCCCCCCCCCCCCCAAGTCGAATCTAATTGGTTCTTTGGGCCATTCGACTTGAGAATATTCTAGTTAGGAGGCAATTTTTCCCATTAAAATTAAAGTAAAAAGCATTACATTCGTTCCAGGCCCCAAAATCCTCATATCTATTTTACATTTTTATGGTTTCTGTTGTGTCCTGTGGCCAGATAACTGCAGTATAAGTACAGTGGCAAGCAGAAATAGACTTAAATAGATTTAAATAAAGCAGAAATAGACTTAGATACTAATACTTTGCACTTTCTTGGGAGCCATAATGAGGGCTAATTTGAAGAAGAAATGCAAAAAAAATGCCAGCAACAACAGAGGATGATGTGCACGGCACGGGGGAGTGAGCGGGACTGGGCGGGCAGTGCGCGCCTCAGGTCCTGGCTTTGTTGCCAGACGTTCGAGATGGGAGTGAGATTCGACATGGAAAGCGAAATTTTGCCGGCATGCCGAAATTTTCGTGTGACATGGAAAAATTCAACTTGGAATGCATTCGACTTGGGGGGTACCACTGTACCTAAAAGGTTGCCTCGTATGCCTGATGTCGTAGAAGGATGAGTTGATGGAGATCTCATCTCTAAGACCTGGGTCAGCTTTAGAAAGACTGTACCCTTCTCCTTTCCCTCGTTGCTCTACAGTTTCTTATCCTGAATAGGATCAGGTATCTGTGCACTCCTGACTGGACTGAAAGTGCACGCACAATGACTGAAAGTGCACGCGCGATGACTGAAAGTGCACGCACAGTGACTGAAGGTGCACGCACAATGACTGGCAGTGTATGCACAATGACTGAAAGTGCACGCACAATGCCTAAAAGTGCACGCACAGTGACTGAAAGTGCACGCACAATGACTTAATGTGCACGCACAATGACTGGAGTGCACGTACAATGACTGAAAGTGCACGTCTTAAAGTACACGCACAGTGACCGAAAGTACACGCACAATGACTGAAAGTGCACGCACAATGAATGAAAGCTCACGCACAATGTCTGAAAGCGCACGCACAATGACTGAAAGTGCACGCATGATGACTGAAAGTGCATGCAGAATGACTGAAAATGCATGCAGAATGACTGAAAGTGCATGCAGAATGACTGAAAGTGCACGCACAATGACTGAAAGCGCACGCACAATGACTGAAAGTGCACGCACAAGGACTGAAAGTGCACGCACAGGATGAAGTGGGTGTTGTTTTTTTCAAGCGAGATATTCACTTGTGAAAACTCGTGCAGTTATTTACAAGGAAGGCAACAACTCTTATCTCTACGCCAACCCAACCTACAGAAGTTGTTTACAAGCGTTTGGTTGTCTTCAAAGCGTGGAAGTATTTGTTTGATAAACTCATGAACAAAGCAGATAAACATGAACCTCTGAACATCCGTCAGACAGTTCCACGTGGCGCCGCGCGCGCGCGCGCGCGCGCGTGTGTTGTGTGTGTGTGTGTTGTTTGTGTGTGTGTGTGTATGTGTTTGTGTATGTGTGTTTATGTGTGTGTATGTGTGTGTGTGTGTGTGTGTTTGTGTGTGTGTGTGTTTGTGTGTATTGTGTATGTGTATGTATGTGTGTGTATGTGTATGCATGTATGTATGTGTATGTATGTGTGTGTATGTATGTGTGTGTGTATGTATGTATGTGTGTGTATCTATGTTTATGTGTGTATGTATGTGTGTGTATGTATGGTGTGTGTGTGTTTGTACGTGTGTGTATGTATGTGTATGTATGTGTGTGTGTATGTGTGTGTAATTGTATGCATGTGTGTGTGTGTATGCGTGTGTGTATGTATGTTGTGTATGTATGTAAGTATAGTAATGCATGTATGTATGTATGTATGTAGTATGTATGTATGAGTATGTATGTATGAATGTGTGTGTGTGTGTGATT
Organism: Monoplex corrugatus; assembly: GCA_030674185.1. Taxonomy (NCBI): domain Eukaryota; kingdom Metazoa; phylum Mollusca; class Gastropoda; order Littorinimorpha; family Ranellidae; genus Monoplex; species Monoplex corrugatus. Next base: position 55,683,338 of record CM060315.1, read on the forward strand.
GTACACTCAGAAGTTTTATTTATTTCAACACGGTACGCCCTTTTCACAGGACATCAACTCCACCACATAGTCTGAAAACAGCAGAGCCGTCACCAAAATGGCAGAGTGCAATGCACAGTTCTTCCTATGTTGATGTCCCATGTGAGAAATGTAAGTCCCAGCATTGAACTAACCGCCGGGGTATCTAGTGCTTTGGTCAACGCATCGTCGACCAGAAGGTTGTGGCATAAATAGCAGAGCTGCCATCAAAACAGCAGAGTGCAATGCACAATTCTTCCTACGTTGATGTCCCATGTAAGAAATTTAAGTCCCAGTATTCAGCTAACCGCCAGGTTGTATAGTGCTCAGTTCAAGGCACTGTCGACCGGAAGATTGTGGTTTAGACCTACCATCAGTTCTTTGTAAATCACTGTGGGACTGGATTCTTTTTTTTACCACAATCATCTTGTACCCAGAGTTGAGAGCGCTATGGGCTTACTGGGAAGACTTGAACCATACAATGGGCTCATTCACTTCACGGAAGCGTCATCAAGAACGTTGCTGAAATTCCCTGACCAACACCCCAGGTGTCTGTATCTCCCGGGCCTGCTTGACGCCCGGGTATATATTACGATAGTAAGCGTAGCGTACAGCCCTGTCACACAGTCTCAGTCCTAGCTGGAACTCCAAAACATCATGATTATCATCCTCGTTGTCATTATTATCATAGCGTAGTAAAAACAGTCTCAGCTTCTGTAGCCACTGAGATGGGGTTAAAAGTGGGGGTGGGGGGGTGGGGAGGTGAGCAGCACGAAGAAAATTGCCTAAGTGCGATGATTGAAAAGAGAACACTCCAGCATTCTCCTATTTTATTCATTGCAGTCTTTGCACCAGAATTCCTAGACAGAAGTTGCTGAATTGATTCGCGAAGCTGTCATGAACAATAACGACAGAGACTAACGTTGTCAGGTGTATATGGAAAAATAACGACGGTATAAAGACTGGTTCTGATAGCACTAGTCAGAACAGACAGTGGACGACGACAGACTTTACACAGCTTTTTTTTTTTTTTTTTTTTTTTTTTTTTTTTTTTTTTTTTCGTCTGCTGGGTCGAGCAAAACTGGGGGAACTGTCTGAATAGCCTGCAGGCCTATGGCAAAATGAACAGATCGTATGTAAAGTATCTACTCGTTTACAGGGCACGAACGGAATCTTGTTAGTTGCTTTTATGCTTTTAATTTTTTTATCTCATTTATACACATATGGGGAAAACACACTGAAGAGTTATAAACAATGTACAATCATCATGCAACTAAAAAAAAAACAAACAAAAATAAAACACACACACTCACGCACGCACGCACGCACACACACACTCTCTCTCTTTCTTTCTATCTCTCTCTCTTTCTCTCTCTTTCTCTCCCTCTCTCTCCCTCCCTCCTCCCCCTCTCTCTCAGAAAAACGTGCCTTCTAAAACAATGTAAAACGTCATGCTGTAAATGGGAACAGCACGTTCAGCTTGTTGCTTAGTTTTCTTTTATTCTGAAGCAAGATTTCCGTCACATTATCCTGTGTCAATAACTGACTGTGTGGCATGTTGTCTGACTGAGTGACAGTGACAGTTAGAACCACACACTGAAATACCACAGTGGCTGGAGATGAAATTCGTTTCCATGGCAGTTGAATCAACTTAAGAAAATAATGGTGGCAGAAATTCATTACCATGGCAGTTGAATCAACTTAAGAAAATAATGGTGGCAGAAATTCATTTCCATGGCAGTTGAATCAACTTAATTAAGAAAATAATGGTGGCAGAAATTCATTTCCATGGCAGTTGAATCAACTTAAGAAAATAATTTTGGCAGAAATTCATTTCCATGGCAGTTGAATAAACTTCAAAAAAATAAATGTTCAAACTGCTGGGAAATGAAACAAGAAAACACGCATCATCTGCAGTGTTTAGGTCCAAATGCCATGTGTTACATCCTGGGGTTTGCCATCTCCCCACCTTGCCATTCGGTATGTAAACAAAGTAACTGATGACTGGGTCCGAGCAGGTCATACAATGCTTTTGTGGATGAAATGACTATCGAGTGGAGTCAGGAACTTGGAGGTGATTGTGTCCAGAGAGTGGCGAGGCACTGATGCTCGGGTCCCATCCGCACCCTCGTAGTGTTTCTTGTTAACCCTTTGATACCCTCACCCCGTCCACCAGCATCCCGCCTTGTCAACCATTATAGCAAAGCAAAATCTTAACCCCTTGACTCCCTCACCCTATCCACCAGCTTCCTGCAGGAAGCTGGTGGATAGGGTGAGGGAGTCAAAAGGTTAAGTTTTTGCAGTTGATGGATAGGGTGCGGCAGTCAAAGGGTTAAATAACATCTATTTGACGTAGTGACTGAAAATGTTCTAAAAACCCGAGTTGTACGATATCTGTGGATGCCTTGCAGTTCAGACAAATGTGTCCTAAATCTGAAAAGAAATGTGTGTGGTGGTTATTGTTATTTTTGTTTAAAGCCCAGCCGACTGCGTAGAGCCATATCACTGATATAACCGTTTCAAAACATACACTATACTTCAACAGGAAAAAAAAAAAAAAAGGAAAAGAAAATTAATTAAGTACACATATGCATTTGCGCACATGATTTAAGGAGGTGCCCCTGGTGTTGACCACTATGTCTAATTTATCGCACAGGGGATTTAAAAAACGTACCTGAATACACATTTAAACATAACTAAGGACACCAAAACATATCTAAAAACGGGCCTAACTTACCTAAAATTGCTTCCGGGATGAAGAGAAATTGGGAGATAAAGAAAAGAGAGGAAACAGAAATGAGAGAGAGAGAGAGAGAGAGACAGAGAGAGAGAGACAGAGACATAGACAGAGAGAGACAGACAGACAAATAGACAGACAGACAGACAGACAGACAGACAAAGAGACAGAAAGAAACACAGACATAGGCAAAGACAGAGATAGGAATAAATGAAGATCTGTTTTTATAACACTCACAGGAAATAATCACGGAATCGAAATAACCACATAATCAACTGATGTAATTCATTAACCGTCATGAAAATGGAATGTACCACATAATTGTATCTGAAGTCATCTTTAAAAAGCCTATACCAAAAACGTTTCTTGAAATTAACGTAAAACTCTTTCCGAGAGACAGCTGAACTCCTCTAAATAACCCAGAACGCATGATAAATATGGGAACTTACAACGCATGTGTGAAGCAGCTGTCGCTCTGTGATTTTCTCATATGAGGATTTCCAATTTGAGTTCAAACAAACTATCCATCACACCCATCATGT
>CM060315.1:55689134-55696634 GCA_030674185.1 Monoplex corrugatus
CACGTTTCTTGGACTTTTCCTGATTTTTCTTTTCTTTCTTTCTTTTCTTTCTTTCTTTTCTTTCTTTTCATTCTTCTCTTTATACTGTAATTGACTGTGGGCACTCCTTGAGGCAAACTCAAGCTCAGAGGCAGCCAGATAGCTTTCACAGCGCCAGTCTTTCCCTGTAGTAGCAACGTAATGTGAATCTGTCTTTTTAGGCAGGGTGTTTCTGTGTTCATGGAGATCAGTATTCTCTACACCAAACATAAAGCTTTCTTTCTCTTCATCCCCCAGCCCAGCACCTGCATTGTGCATGTCGTTTGCTACTGTTGCCTTGTTTGTTGTACGGCTGTGATTGAAAAGCGCTAAACGCCAGGTAAACGCTGAAGTCCAACATCTAGAACCCATGTCATTTCCTTGGCTAAAGGCCACGTCCAACCTTCAGGAGGGAATTTCAAACCAGGTTAACATACGACTAATTGCGATCTTCATACCAGCCTAACTAAAACTCTCACATCACCACAGTGTTAGCTCTGCGATGATCGTCATGGTGGTGGTGACGGTAGTAGTAAATATACAAGTAATACAGGAGCAGAAGTATTGTTAGCAGTAATAGCAGCAGTGAGCACCACCAACAACAGCAGTAGTAATAATACTAGTAGTAGAAGTCGTGGAAGTAGTAATGAAGAAGAATGCCATGCAATACAGTTTCCTTGTTTGTGATAGAAAACTGGGCTATAACACAATCAGAGAACAAGCCAATCAGCTACTCACATAAACAGTCACATGACCGGTTGCTGAGGGAGATACACTGCTTACCAGTACTTGAGTTTCACATGACTGTGACATAAAACATGGTTTACCCAGTTAAAGCATAACATACCACTGCATCAAAAATTCTGATTTTGGTACACCACACAAACATCAGGGCCAAGGGTTTACTCGCAGGATCGTGAAGACCAACAGCTTGTTTGTCTCTGTTCACACAGTTATGGCGTGACGACTTCTACAATCGCTCGGTAAACACTGGGAAATTGTGGTTTGATTTATATTGATGTTTTTACAAATACAAATGCAGGTTTTTCTTAATTTTGCGTAAGTGGAACTGAAATATGGCAAATGTCTTGCAGGGGATGAACAACCAAGACTTCTTTGCTCAAAGAGTTTCTAATCTGGGATCATGGCTTTTTTCCCCCTGAGGTGAAGAATGTCATTCTATTCTAAGTTCAAACTACCCATCCATCACAACTCCACATCTGCCTCCAGTCAACGTCTATTGCTATGCTGGGTGGCAGAAATTCAGCTGTCTTTAACTGACGTCGAACAAACAAACCGTTTACCTGTGATGAACGAGCTACAATGCTTCATGTCTGTTTCCAATCAAACTTAAACAAGTTTGTGAACACTGAATGCAAACTTTGTGCGTTTCGCCAACTTAAGGCAGGATGGCAGTATATCATCTCCGGTGGCGAGATGCCGAGCAGGGGCTCATTTCCGTGGTGTTTCGAAATTTTTTTGGCGAGATGTACTAGTTCATCAAAGACAGGGTGAGGGCTGCAGCAACCAGTTGCTACGCTTTGCATGAAAGGGTAGGGTAGCATCAGTCTTCTAATTTGTTTATGTAAGTTCATTGATGACAAACGTGGTAGTCAGATAAACAGTCAGTCATTTTGCACACGTAGAGACAAAACGTCTGGTAAAGCTTTGAAGTCAGCCATTGTTATGTCCGTCAAATTTGCTTCCTGTACTGAGTGCAGTGTGTTGAGATGTGGTCTACAAGTCATGATCTTTCAGTCTTTATATATTTCAAAGATCAGTTTACGTAACAGTTTTGTGCTGTATACTGTTTATTATGTTGAATGAGTGGCAATGAACAGTACATGATATACTAACAAAAAGTCGTGTCACATTTCTTGTTCTCTATAACATGTATGAAAATTCTCACATCAGAAGCTATTTACCGATAACACACTTACACACTTTTTTTTATTCAGTGTAAGCATTTAGCATATAATGTGTTCTTGTTTGCATATAATTCAGTTTTTTTATCAAATATAAGTTCGGTTTGATTTTTTTGGGATAAAACATAGATAGAAAATATTTTGTAAAGACGGTAATCTGATTCAAGGTTTTGTCTATCTTTTTGATTTAAAGCTATGGGAGTGAAGGTCACCCTGTTGGTTTCAAAGCAATGGGAATGATGGTCACCTTTTTGATTTACACCCATGAGAGTGATGAGTTGATTTAAAGCAATGGGAGTGATGGTCACCTTGTTGATTTAACACAATGGGCATGATGGTCATCTTGTTGATTTAAAAACAATGGGAGTGATGGTCATCTTGTAGATTTAAAAACAATGGTAGTGATAGTCACCTTGTTAATTTAAAAACAATGGGAGTGATGGTCACCTTGATGATTTAAAAACAATGGGAGTGATAGTCACCTTGTTGATTTCAAAGCAATGGGAGTGATAGTCACCTTGTAGATTTAAAAACAATGGGAGTGATGGTCACCTTGTAGATTTAAAAACAATGGTACTGATAGTCACCTTGTTGATTTCAAAGCAATGGGAGTGATAGTCACCATGTTGATTTCAAAGCAATGGGAGTGATAGTCACCATGTTGATTTCAAAGCAATGGGAGTGATAGTCACCATGTTGATCTATAGCAATAGGAGTGATGGTCACAATTCTCTGTTTATATCTGACACTCCCGGCCTGCCGCGATCAGAAGTTAAAGTCTATCCAAAAACTGTTGCCACGTAAACAAAACAAAACAAAACAAAACAAAACAAAACAGAACAAAAAAACAAAAAACAACAAAAAAACCAACAACAACAACAACAAACCAATACTGTCAGCTGCACGTTTGACTGCACTGATCTTGTACTTTAACTTCTGGCTCTCCAATTATGTGATTTAGACAACGAGGGTGAAAACGATTTCTATGATAAGGAGGGACCCCAGGTCAGCACGCACGCGTGGGTCTCATTATGGTTTGAGTAGATCTATGACCTGGGGCCATCAGGCGAAAGATCAGCTAAGAGGCAGACAACAGCAGCGTAAATCTTACGCAGTGGATTATGTTGTCCCTTAAACGTCAGCTTGACTTGAAACTGTTACCTTGTTCATGGTTAGCATAAGGCGGTGGTGGTGGTGCTGATAGTGTGTGTGTGGGGTGCGTGCGTGCGTGCGTGCGTGTGTGTGTGTGTGTGTGTGTGTGTATTCGCACAGGGGATTTAAAATACACACCTGAATACAAATTTAAGCATACATAAGGACAACCAAAATATGTATATAAACGGTCATAAATTACCTAAAATTGCTTCCGCATATCTCACCTCCCTAGAGCCAAAAATGCACTTAATACATGTACCCAATTATCAATCCTAAGAAAAGGTACGTAAGACTTTATCGAACACATACAGGGAATAGACCAGCAAGGCAGAAAATGAAAGGAAGAACATGACAGAAAGCAAAGGAACAAGGTAGAGAACAAAAGAGTGGACAAACAGAGGAAATTTCTAGCACAGCACAGAATTTCCAGAAGGTGGGGATACCATTTACACTGAAAGAACCCCCCGGCATCTCCAACAGGGGGCAGAAAGAGACGAACTGATCACTCCTGAAACGAAACTCGAAAAGGAAAACAACAAGAGAAGGTACAAGCACTTTGGAATGAGTGTGGAACCAAAGGGCTGAATTCACGTTGGAGTTGCAGTCATCAACTGCAGATAAGAAACAAAACGTTGAAAAGACATTTCATTAAGTTTAATGATTTTTATAACTAATCCTCTTGACAAAAAAAAAAAAAAGAATAAGTGAGAATACTTTTCTTATCATAAAAATAAAAAAAGAATAAATGAAATACTTCTTGACAATAAAGAATAAATGAAATACTTCTTGACAAAAAAAAAAAAAAAGAATAAATGAAATAAACAGTTGTTTATGAGACTTGGGCAGACTTTTTCTTTTCAGTTCAGTAATTTTATTTTTACATCCAGACATCTAAAACTGTTGGTTTTTGTTGCTGAGGGTTAATAATGTGGACTCTGCTTAATACAATGAAGGAAAATGAATGGGCAAATTTCAGAAATATGAAAAAAATTACAATACAAATATGATTATACAAGTTAAAAATTCAACAACAACAAAATTGATCAACATCCAAAATAAAAAGAAAAATACCACTTTGTCTTTTAATTGATTAGATGCTCGTTCTAAAAAAAACACAATGATAGTTCAATCTCAGAAAATCAGAGAGAGAGAGAGAGAGAGACAAGACAACAGACAGGACAAGACAAGACGAAACGAGATGAAATGAGACGAGACACAGATAGATAGATAGATAGATAGATATATATATAGATAGATAGATAGATAGAAGATAGAGAGAGAGAGAGAGACAGACAGAGAGAGAGAGAGAGAGAAGACAAGACAAAGATAGAGAGAGAGAGGAAGACAGAGACAAAGATGGATACATAAAGACAGACACACACAGACAGACACACAGAGACGACACAAGAGAGACAGGAAAGAAAGAGAGAGAGAGAGAGAAGAGAGAAGACAGATAGACAGACAGAGAAAGAGAGAAAGAGATATATGTAGAGAGAGATGGTCGTGATGATTCATTTTATAAACTTGACAAGATAAAGAAAATATACAAATGATTAGTCCTGTAGAACGCCAAAAAGTGATGTTCTTTTCCTGGTCATTTCTTAAAAAAGCTGTATCCCATCTTCATACAAATAGTTTACAAGCGATCTGCTTTTGAGTCACACAGGTACCTATTTAAAGTATTTGATGTACATGTATTAGTAAGTACATAAGAATAAGATGCAACACCCCCCCCCCCACACACACACACACACACTACACAGATATGATAAAGACATTTCAGGATTTTGTCTTTTATTGCTGTATTTTCAGCTTAAAAAATCATTCTTTCTTGAATTGCAACAAAAGTACTTTCTAGTATTTCTTGGGCAATGTGTTTGAACCAACCTATAATGGAAAAGAACTGACTTGAGCCAAAAGTGAGGAAGATTCCATGAGTAAAGCGTCTGTAAAATGTAATTGACATATTTTCCATTTTGCAGCCAATCTGACTTTTATAACTGTACGACAATATCCGTGAAGACTCTAGTCATACAGTGGACTCTCACAACTGCAGACACATACAAAGGTTTCCCTATTTTTTTAACAAAAATAAAGGAAAATAGATCAGCTCATCACATCAGTCAATCAATAAGTTGATGGGTTTTTCATCAAAATATATTTCTCATGATCTCAAAAATAAATAGTGCACTCACAATAGACACATAATATTTGAAAATCATCATGTCACAACGCGAAAATATCATAACTAATTCAATAGAGGATGATCAACATCTTACAAGCGTACAAAGACGACATCCTGTTTCAGTTATCCCAAATCTTTTATGGTCACAATTTCACTATTGTAAACTCATCCACTTGTGAATCTTTTTTTTGGGGGGGGGGGGGGGGAAACTGGCAGTTAATCGTTTCTTCTTTTCTAGAGAGCGTACAAAAACCCCAAAATATTCTCATATGAAGCTCTTAAAACTTCATATCATGACAATAAACTACTACCAAATGGATCCATGATCCAATAACAGTACAGTACTCAAAAGCACCACACAAACAAACAGGCGAGGAAATGGTTAAAAAACTGTCTGACTTCCAAATTCAAAATCACAGTTCATCAAGAACATTTTAAACTCGGCTCATTTTTCACGAGAAACGTTACACAGTGGCTAATCTCCCTTTATATCAAGGCTCTCCACCTCATCTTTCACTTATCCAAAATCATCAGAGCAAAAACACTGGAAAACAAAAACCAGTTAATTTTTTTTCTTACTCTATCCATGTGTAATCATGTGTTCAGAGACAAACAAGTTTCAAAACCCATGATGTTCCATTAATCATTGAGAGACACTTTCTAAACAGACATACACAGAGACTGCAAACGTCTAATTCATTTTCCAGTAGATATAGCAAGAAAAAAAATCAGGCAGAAATGGCGAAGCAATCTACTTACCGTTATTATCAAAACTTCAATTCCTCTCTTTCGATTTTTGTTTGTTTCTTTCTTTGTTTGGTTTTCTTCTTTGTAGACAAGTTACAAGAATATACCTGCTTATTTCATATGACAGACAAAAGAAAAAAAATTGAGAAGAAAAAAAAACATGCGTGCACACATTCGTGCAAACATGCATCTGTCTGTCTTTGTGGACAGAAAACAACATCTGATCATTTACTTTCTTGCATGAAAATAAAACGACACATTCGATTACTTTCTAAGAACACAATTTCTAACATATTTGGCTCAACATTTTAACAAACGAATGTTTTGTCAGCCTGTCAAAAAGTTGAATAGCTGAATATTTATAATTCGTTACATAGTTCATTGTTACAGTTCGCTACTTTATTGTTTAAATAGTTGTTGTAATACGCTGCTTCATTTGTTATCTTTTCGTTACACTCTTCCTCTGCCCCTGCTGCATCTACATTCTCTTCCTCACGTAGGTGCTTTTCTTTTTTGCATATTATTTGAATACTTTTTGTGTGTGTCTAAAATCGCTTAAGTGATTAGACATTAAACCAATGACCACCAGACCCACGTGTATCTGTGTATCCGCGAGCCAGTAAAGTGTTGTGTGTATCTGCCAGCCAGTAAAGTGTGCTGTGTATCTGCGAGCCAGTAAAGTGCCAGCCAGTAAAGAGATCTGTGTATCTGCGAGCCAGTAAAGTGTCATGCATCTAGCCTGGCAGCTGGCACAGCGGGAGACCAGTGATAAGAAAAAGGAGTCACACTTTAATGTAAGCAGGCGAGCCTTCATCAGCCAAAATGGTTTTCTCTTCCCCCTCCCCCCCCCACCCCCCCACCCCCCCGCGACTAAAGAGCTTTAGTGGGGAAATAAATGGTTTGAGGCCCACTCCACTGTTGTCCCTGTGGCCTAATTGCACTTCAAGCCTTGTTAACTCCCCTTGGTTGCAACCACCACACCGCCACAAGCCAGCCAGCATATGAACTGGAGCTACAAATGGCTAGGAGGATTGAAGGGCGGAGGGAGGGGTGGTGGTGGTGGTGATGGTAGAGGATACAAAAATATTCTATTCTTCTCAGTTTTATTGCAATTTACAAACAATTCATAATTGACAAACCACTGAATATGCTAGAGAATTATCGAGCAGGATTTAAAATAGACAGAATTTAAAATAGACAGAAAGCGAAAGACAGAAACGCCAGAGATGCGTATGTTTGACTGCAAACACATCTGTCATATGCCAGACAACCACACAGTCAAGAGGTAAGTAATTATAGAAAAAAAAGATGAGTAAAGATGTACATGCAGTTGCCAAAACGCAAATCAGATTTCATATTGTGGCGTACCAGCATGGTGGCCTGTTGCTGGAAGCTAAGCAATGATAGTGAGAGATGATGACCAATGACGTCTCCCCCCCCCCCCCCCCCAGCACAGCTATGACCTTAGGA
>CM060315.1:55699134-55701634 GCA_030674185.1 Monoplex corrugatus
GGAAAAAAACACTGTCCAACCTGCTCAGAAAACTGGAAGTAGTTTAGAAGCGTGCGTTTTCTCAAAATAAAATGTATGCGTTTTTTGACATCACTGAAAAATTAAAACGAATCCAGGCCCTGAAAAATCACAAGCTACCTACCCCACTTGACCAAAACTTTCCAGCAAATAAAAAAATAATAGTCCTCTAGTGGATCCCTGCTGACCGTAGGATACCAGGAAACGAGACGATTGATGAGTTCGTGAAAAGAGCAGCCCAAGAAGACGAACCATGCAACAGATCAGCTACAGCTAGATAAAACCATCATCGGATCCTCCTTTACTTTAAGCCACGGATAAAAATGAATGACTCATCATCGTCATCAGGTGCCTTGCCGCATGGCATTGGCGATCATGGCCTTCCATCTGTCTCTATCTCTTGTTGCCTCAAGCATCTCTTCCACCCTCCTTGTCTTCAGCCACTCTGCAAGTCCGTCTAGTATCTTCTCCCTGGTCTACCTGGTGCTCTCTTTCCCTCCAGCTTTTCCGTTGTGACCAGGTGCTCCAATTCCCCTTTCCTCATAAAATGGCCTATAAATATTGCCTGTCTTTTCCTAATCTTCCTTATGAATGATCTTCTTGTTTCTGCCTCCATCAAGACTGTCCATGGAACTCTCAACATTATTCGTAGAAACCATATTTCGGCTGTCTCAATCTTGTTCTGGCTTTGCTTGTTGACTGTCCACGCCTCACAAACCGTATAACAGTACTGGTTCTATATAACATTCAAGAACTCTCTTCCTGATGTTAATTGATAGGCATTTGTTGGTAAGAATGCTTTTCATCTTCTTGAATGCTGTTTTGGCTTGGCCGATTCTGCTGGCTATATCTGATGTGCATCTACCGTCTGGTGAAATGATCATTCCCAGGTATTTAAACTTATCAACCTGTCTCAAGGTTGTGCCGTTTGCTGTTATTTTGCATTAGGGGATTTACTACCATCTTCTATACAGAGAGCAGCAAGTGGTCCTTTTTTTTTAAGGCTATGTACCAGCCACAACCGTCTCAACGCCGTATGAACCGCAAGTTCAAACTGACGCTAACATCGATGCCACTGTGGTAGAGAGGACTGAACGGATCGAAAACACATGTCAATGATGTGACCTCTATAAAATCGAGCGACAGGAGACAAAACCCACCAAATTCCTCTGACCACTATGCTCCATAGCAGTCGGCAGGAAAAAACCAATAATGGAAAAAAAAAAAAAACCCACGCCCAAATTCATGGCCAAATGTTGCTTCTGTACGTAGTCGGCAATCGAAGAAAAGATTGTGCTTTAGAGTCATTTTGTTTTCCTATCGTTTGGCATGGTTTGTGGTGTATGGCATGGGTTGTGTGTATGGCATGGTTTGATGTGTATGGCATGGGTTTGTGGTGTATGGCATGGGTTTGTGGTGTATGGCATGGGTTTGTGGTGTATGGCATGGGTTTGTGGTGTATGGCATGGGTTTGCTGTGTATGGCATGGGTTTGTGGTATATGGCATGGGTTTGTAGTGTATGGCATGGGTTTATGGTGTGTGGCATGGGTTTGTGGTGTATGGCATGGGTTTGTGTGTATGGCATGGGTTTGTGGTGTATGGCATGGGTTTGCTGTGTATGGCATGGGTTTGTGGTGTATGGCATGGGTTTGTGGTGTATGGCATGGGTTTGATGTGTATGGCATGAATTTGATGTGTATGGCATGGCTTTGATGTGTGTGGCATGGGTTTGTGGTGTGTGGCATGGGTTTGTGGTGTATGGCATGGGTTTGTGTGTGTGGGCATGGGTTTGTGGTGTGTGGCATGGGTTTGTGGTGTATGGCATGGTTTGTGGTGTATGGCATGGTTTGTGGTGTGTGGCATGGGTTTGTGGTGTATGGCATGGTTTGTGGTGTGTGGCATGGGTTTGTGGTGTTGGCATGGGTTTGTGGTGTGTGGCATGGGTTTGTGGTGTGTGGCATGGGTTTGTGGTGTGTGGCATGGGTTTGTGGTGTGTGGCATGGGGGTTTGTGGTGTATGGCATGGTTTGTGGTGTATGGCATGGTTTGTGGTGTATTGCATGGGTTTGTGGTGTATGGCGTGGGTTTGTGGTGTATGGTATGGGTTTGTGGTGTATGGTATGGGTGTGTGGTGTATGGCATGGGTTTGTGGTGTATGGTATGGGTTTGTGGTGTATGGTATGGGTTTGTTGTGTATGGTATGGGTGTGTGGTGTATGGCATGGGTTTGTGGTGTATGGTATGGGTTTGTGGTGTATGGTATGGGTGTGTGGTGTATGGCATGGGTGTGTGGTGTATGGCATGGGTGTGTGGTGTATGGCATGGGTTTGTGGTGTATGGTATGGGTGTGTGGTGTATGGTATGGGTTTGTGGTGTATGGTATGGGTGTGTGGTGTATGGCATGGGTGTGTGGTGTATGGCATGGGTTTGTGGTGTATGGCATGGGTTTGTGATGTGGCACATAAAGCATCAGCCACGAGCTT
>CM060315.1:55711634-55714134 GCA_030674185.1 Monoplex corrugatus
AGACCAATTGGCAATAAACTAGTACTACAAAAACATTCTCCAACAATTGGAATGCTGAATATTAGTTTTATCTCTTTGTAGATGATTTTGCAATAAACTGGTACAACAACACATTGTCAAAAAAATTGGAATGCTAAGACTTTTTTATGTTTGTAGATGGTTTTGCAATAAACTGGTACAACATAAACATTGTCCAACAACTGGAAATTGTAGGATTGGTTTTTACCTGTTTGTAGACGATTTTGAAATAAACTGGTACTACAAAAACAATCTCCAACAATTTGAATTTTTTGGAACGAGTTTTTACCTATATGTAGATAATTGGTACAACATAAACATTGCCCAACAACTGAAACGTTTAGAATTAGATAATCAAAGGATATAACTCTTGAGAATTATCTCCCATGTTGTATAGAACTTCTCAAATCTAACACACAGTTTGCGCTACCCTACATGTTCTATACAACATGGGAGATAATTCTCAAGAGTTACGTCCTTTGATTATATTATAAAAATTCTCCCTACTGCCCTCTTATTTCTTTGGTTTAGAATTAGAATTTTTAAAAGGGATCTATTGCGCTTTAAAACAAACGCTTTGACCAAGTCTTATCCAGGAGCAGATTCTGTGGCCCTTCATGCTTCGCTGTTATGATGATATTTGTTCTGGTGGCGTTGGAGTGCCGTAGTGAGCGGTGCGGTGTAATGATACAGGACTGGTTCAGGAGATGGGGCAGCCAAAATATCAAGACAAAAAGACCTGATAAATCTAGTCCAGGAGTTAATGGACATTTTTTTGAATAGATTGGTTCCACGTGCATACAGGTAGAGATTATAATCCATTACTTTGATAGCATCTCACTCCTTGGTTTGCAAGGTTTGTTTGATCTTGTAAAGTTTGTCTGTGGAGCACACCATTTCACTGTGGTTCAAGCTCCTTTGCCTGGAGGGACTTTGGACGATTCATTGGTTTCACACTGCCCACAGCTATTCAAAGACGAGTGATGGATGAAAGTGCTGGCACAGTGTGGGCTCTTAAACTGATGTCTCCTATGGCTCCTTCGCTATGCTCTGAGGGACTTTGCTGGCTTTTGATCTCCCATTGTCACTGCCTGCCTTCAAGCAACAGGCCCTCAACCTGGTGTGCCTCGAGAAGAAATTCAGCTTGTGTTTAGGAAACCGTTGGCAATTGAATTCAGATCGGTTCTCCTTCATTCCAGATAGAATGTTTCATCACACCTTTTCACCTTGTACCATTATTTTGATCATGTATTCTTTATTTTTGTTGTTGTGCGGCGTATTGTATATAAAATGTAGCTGCTCCCCGCTGTTAGAATTTCTCTATTTTATTTTCTGTTTATTGTACGTCCAATTTATTCATTGTTTCCTTGGTGCACTGTCTGTCAACAGAGAAAATATGAATGTTGATTATATGGTTAAACAGGAGAATTGTTTCTAAACTGTCTTTTCGTAGAGCATTGCTATTACACTCCTCTTACTTTGTCCGTCTGTTTGTCTGTCTCTGTCTTTGTGTGTGTGTGTGTCTTTCTCTCACATACACACAAATACACGCACATGCACACACACGCACACACACACACACACACACACACACACACACACATACACACAAATACACGCACACGTACACACACACACACACACACGCACACACACACACACACACACACACGCACACACACGCACACACACACAACACACACACACACAATACACACGACACACACACACACACACACACGCACACACACACACCACACATACACAACACACACACACACACACACACCACACACACACACACACACACACACACGCACACACACACATACACACGCACACCACACACAACACACACACACACAACAACACACACACACAACACGACCAAAACACACACAACACACACACAACACAACACATACATACACAAAACACACACACACACAGAAGCACTGACGACACGGAAGTGTTTAAAAAGAACTGTATCAAAATTGCAAGTGTGTCTACGTGTACGTGTACAACCTTTACAGAATGGTTTGCACTGACCCCAATGATCATCTTGCACCGGTATAATTACTGACTTTTTGCTCGTTACACTATAGGCATGTAGGACACCTTAGGACGTGCGAGAATGTCCAGTTTCGGAATATTTAATGAACTACATAACCGTCTCATGAATCAAGTTAGCTCTTCTACAAACGATAAGATCACCCACTAACAACAAACAACAACAACAACAACAACAACAACAACAACGACAAACAACAACAACAACGACAACAACGACAACAACGACAACAACAACACAACAACAACAAACGACAACGACAACGACAACAACACGACAACGACAACGACAACGACAACAACAACAACAACAACAACAACAACAACGACAACAACAACGACAACAACAACACAACACAACAACAACACAACGACAACGACAACAACAACAACAACACAACAAACAACGACA
>CM060315.1:55729134-55731634 GCA_030674185.1 Monoplex corrugatus
GTTTTGTTGTGTGTTTGTTGTTGTTGTTGTTGTTTGTTGACGAGAGAAATAACTGCTGAAAACAGATACCGTTTTTTTCTTTTTCCCTTATTGTTGTTGTTGTTGTTGTTGTTGTTTTGTTTGTTGTTGACGAGAGAAATAACTGCTGAAAACAGATACCGTTTTTTTCTTTTTCCCTTATTGTTGTTGTTGTGTTGTTGTTGTTTTGTTGTTGTTGACGAGAGAAATAACTGCTGAAAACAGATACCGTTTTTTTGTTTTTGTTTTTCTCTGATACCATATCCTCTCGCCCCAACTTTCCATCACAATTCATTGCTCGCATGGACTCCATTCATACGTGAACCTGACATGATTTGATTGGTTTATTACCAGTTATAGAGATGTCGTCTCTCCCACAAGGCTTACTTTAACTTTGCTCTCTGTCTTTTTCTTTTTTCAGCACACAATACCAGTGAAAGAAAGTGAGAAAGAAAGAGAGAGAGGGGGAGGGAGAGAGAAGAGAGAAAGACAGAGACAGAGAGAGAGAGAGCGAGAGAGAGAGAGATCGAGAGACAGAGAGAGAGAGAGAGAGAAAGAGAGAGAGAGAGAGAGTGTGTGTGTGTGTGTGTGTGTGTGTGGCGCGCGCGCGCGCGCATTTGTTTGTATTCTCTCCAGCTTCAACTTTCATCTGTTGATGTGGAGAGAGATGGGAAAGAGTGAGAGAGAGAGAGAGAGAGAAAGAGAGAAGAGACAGACAGATGGACAGAAAGAGACAGACAGACAGACGGACAGACAGACAGACAGACAGACAGACAAAGTAGAAACAGCTTATAGTTGGGCAAATAATAGAATGAAAGCAATCAAACGATTAAAGGACAAAAACAATCCAATGCATCAGGCTCATACCGTTACTGGCTTGTTTGTCAGTATTTGCCCTGACTGCACGGGACCACAGAGCTGTTCAAACGATAAAAAGATCCACGCCTGTGGGCTGACCTGGGATTTCACCTGTCATTCATGTTTAGTTTTGTCGGTTTCGTTGTCTGAATCACATAAATTACGTCAGACAGCGTGGCTGCTGCAGAGGTTTCAGTAATGCGTTGTGACTTTCAAGTGGCAAGTTTGAGAAATGCGTTTGTGACTTTCAAGTGTAAGTTTGGAAATGCGTTTGTGACTTTCGAGTGGCAAGTTTGAGAAATGCGTTTGTGACTTTCAAGTGGCAAGTTTGAGAAATCGTTTGTGACTTTCAAGTGGCAGGTTTGAGAAATGCGTTTGTGACTTCAAGTGGCAACAGTTGAGAAGAATGCTATTGATGTTTCAAGTGGATTTAAGTTTGAAAGACCATTTGCTTTTCTCACATTACAGAAGGGAAAGTTTTAAAATTTGCGTTGTTTGTGACTTACGTTGAAAGGCCAGTTGGCGAAAAATTTGCTCTTCTGTCTGGTATTGAAACTATCGCTTTTTCGTGTTTTATTTCGGTTTCAGTTTGTTGAACGGCATTGTCACCTTTTCAGGGGTCACAATCATTTCGAGTGTTTGACTTTCAATGCTAGTTTGAAGAAATTGGTTTTTGTTTCAAAGACAAAATTTGTATACGAATGATTATACTTAAGTGTCTAAAATTCACACTCTAGTACAAGACTAAGTTGAAAGACAACATGAATGTTACAGAGTTGAGAATGAAAAGTATTAATCAGCTTCCTTTTCAAAACATCCACTAATAAGATTCAACTAATAGATTGAAAGCAATACAACGGTTAAAGGAACAAAAACAATACTCAATGCATTCCTAGTCATACGTTACTGACTTGTTTGTCAGTATTTGCCGTCATTCCTTTTCTCACATTGGACACAGCAGCAGGGAAGTTTCAGTCTTTTTTTTTGAAAATTTGTGTATCTGGTGTTTGTTTGTTTGTTTGTAATCTTACGCTTGACAAAGGCCAGTTGGCCGAAAATTTGCTCCTGTCTCGTCTTGTTGTATTGAATACGCGTTCGTATTCTTCTTTCGTGTTTTTTTTTCTGGTTCCTGTTTGCTTGAACGCGGGCAGTCACACTTGTTTCGGGTGTCATTCAATCATTTCGCAGTTTTGCTTGGTCACATATCTAGTTTAGACCCCAGCTTTATTTTGGTTCTTTTTTCGTTAAAAAGAACAAACACTATTGTATTACAGAAGTGAAAAAATTCAAATACTTAATCTGCTTCCTTTTTTTTAAAGCATTCCCACTCTAATCCAAGATCTAAAGTTGGAAAAGAACAAACACTAATGTTACAGAGTGACAAGAATGAAAATATACTTAATACTGCTTCCTTTTTCGAAACATTCCACTCTAATCCAAGATCTACTAAATTTGAAAAAGAACAAACATATTGTGTTACAGAGTGAAAAAATCATTGGTACTTAATACTGCTTCCTTTTTTCAAAACGTCTACTCTAATCCAAGATCTAGGTTTGAAAAAGAACAAACACTATTATGTTAGAGAGTTTAAAAAAATGTAGATACTTAATACTGCTTCCTTTTT
>CM060315.1:55741634-55776634 GCA_030674185.1 Monoplex corrugatus
AGCAAGATCTGGCAGTTTGAGAAACAAAGTTGTTCATGGAGAGGGTAGAGTCAATGCAGACACCAAGGTTTTTAGCTGAATCAGAAATTGGGACTGATGTGTTACATAATGGGAGAGAAAGAGGAGACAGCTGAGAAAGTTTCTGACGGGTGCCAATGAGGATAGTTTCTGTCTTGTCGTCATTAAGCTGAAGTTTGTTGAACGTCATCCAGTTCTTAATGTCTGAGTAACACTCAGTGGTGCGAGTCAACAGGCGCTGTATATTATCAGGTGAGTCACTGTCTTGAAGTTGGGTGTCATCAGCATAGAAGTGGTGTTTTATAGAGTGGGAGTTGATGATGGTGGACAGGGGAGAGGTGTAAAGAGTGAAAAGAACAGGGCCAAGGACAGATCCTTGTGGAACACCACAGATCAGGAATGCAGGTTGAGAGTAAGTGCCATTGATGAGAACAGTTTGTTTTCTGTTTGATAAATACGAAGTGAAAAAGGAGAGAGCAATGTCAGAGATGCCAAAAGTATGATGAAGTCTAGAAAGGAGAATACCATGGTCAATGGTATCGAAGGCTGCAGACAGATCAAGGAGTGTGAGGAGAGAGACTTTGCCAGTATCAGTTGCAAGGAGGAGATTGTTGAGAATGTGTAGTAGGGCAGTTTCAGTGCTATGGCACTGGCGGTAGGCTGACTGGAAAGGATTGAGGAGATTGTTGGCAGACAGGTGAGAGTTCAGCTGGTTGAGGACGACTTTTTCAAGGAGTTTTGACAAGAAAGAGAGATTAGAGATAGGCCGGTAATTTTTCAGTTCATTTGGGTCTAAATTGTGTTTCTTGAGGAGAGGGTGAACAATAGCAGACTTGAAAGAATCTGGGACAGTTCCAGTTTGAAGAGAAGTGTTGATGATGTCAGTGATGAATGGGAGGAGAGTAGGGAGCCAGTTGGCATAGAGAGAACCTGGAAGAGGATCCAGTTCGCAGGTTTTGAACGACATGGATCTGATTGTGTTGAGAATTTCTTCTTGTGAGACTGGGGTAAAAGTAGTAAGAGGTGTGCCAGAGAAGGAAGGGTCAGGTGGGCATGGTTGACAGGGTGTCCTGTCAAGCCTGTCACGAAGAGTTTGTATTTTGGTGGTGAAATAGTTGGAGAATACAGATGGGAGTTCTTCATTTGTATGTTTTGTTGGGAGAGGTAAATCTTTTCGTGTGCCAAGGAGATGATTCATGGTTGTAAAGAGTTCTTTTGAAGAAGAGGCATTCAGGATTTTGGTTTGGAAATAGCTTGTTTTTGCTGATGCAATGAGGGTGGATACTTTTGTTTTAGAGGCTTGGAAAAGTTGCCTGTGTACAGTGAGTTTGGATTTGCGCCAGCGGCGCTCTGCTCTGCGGCGGGCACGTTTTGCACAGGCGATCTCATGAGTGAGCCAGCGGGTAGGGGAGCGGTCAGGTAAAAGACGGGTTGTGGCTGGAGCATGAGTGTCCAGAAGATGGTGGAGAGTAGTATAGAATTCATCGGCAAGGTTATATGACTTTTCAGAAAGGAGACGGGAGGCATCAGATGAAAATGTGGAGAGGTCGATAGATTTGAGATTGCGTCGAGTCACTGTGCGCATGGTACGGGAAGGAGGAGAAATGTCGAGAGAACAGAGAATTGCAGAGTGGTCAGATGGAAGGGCTGAAGTTAGACGGGTAGAAAGAATTAAGCAGTTGTCAGTAGCGGAATTGTGGTGATCACGAGAAATGATCCAATCAAGAATGTGACCTTTTTGATGGGTTGGTTCAGAAATGTGTTGAGTCATATTGTGATTGGACAGAGAGTTGATGATATGTCTTGTGTCATAACGGTGAGTGTTGTCATAGTGGACATTGATGTCACCTAGAATGATGAGATTTCCAGGTAAGAGGCAGTAGTGGTCAAGCAATTGGTCAAAGTCAGAGAGAAACGTGGATGTGGTGAGTTTGTTGGCAGAGCTAGGTGGGGGTCGATAGACACAGGAGAAGGTGATGGGGTGAGGGGTGGATTGGAAGGATACTTCAACGTGCTCGAAAGAAGGATGGGAGAAAGGCAGAGACTGCGAGAAAGATAGGCGGGAATGGAGTGAGTCGTTGTAGAGGATGGCGATACCGCCACCTCGGGATGAGCGATGGAAAGAAGCAAGCCTGTAACCACTCGGAGTGAGGCTAGCATGTATAGGTTCGTGACCAAGGGGGTTAAGCCATGTCTCTGTGATAAAAGCAATGTCAACATGCTCATCTGCGATAAAATCAGCAATGACTTCGGCTTTGCCATCAGTGCATGTTGACTGAGCATTAAAAAGGCATAGTTTCAGCCTATCACAGTCATATGGTGGCGGCCGAGGTGGCGACGAAGGCGGCACCGACGGGACAGAAGGCGAAAGCGGCACTACTACCACCACTACCACTACTACTACTACTACTACCACCACTACTGCTCCTACTACTTCCGCTGTGTCTTTACCCTTCTCCCCGTCGAGGTTTTTTTACCTTGTTGTTTCTTCCACCCTTCCCTTTCTTCTTCTCCTCCTCTTCCTTTCCTCAGAGTCAGGAACCATTCATAACAGAGATTTCCTCGTACTGCACCCTCATTATCTCTGATTTTCTTCTGGAGATAGGAGTTATGAAGTGGTCCTTGGGACCTGATGGAGTTTAAGAAACTCTTTCTGTTCTGGTTGTTGTAAGTAGGTTATCATGGTGGGAGTGGTTTGGGTGTTCTACTTGTGCCTAGAATCTTGCATTGAACATAAAATTACTGAGGAACTAACTGTATGTGGGTGCATGGATGTTTCTGATGACAGATGGATGTGAAAGCAGTTGAAGGCAATTCCGTGACTGTAAAATCATTAGGAATTGATATTCGTTTACAGACGTTGGCTGATACTTAACAAACTGTCCAAAATGTTCGGGATTAAAAATACATTGAGACAGAAAAAGCGGGCAATATTCTCTCTCTCTCCCTGTCTCTCTATTCTCTCTGTCTCTCTGTCTATGTCTCTCTGTCTCTGATTCTCTATCTCTGTCTGTCTGTCTGTCTGTCTGTCTGTCTGTATGTATGTCTGTATGTCTGTCTGTCTGTCTGTATGTCTGTCTGTCTGTCTGTTTGTCTGTCTGTCTGTCTCTCCTCTGTCTCTGTCAGTCTGTCTGTCTCTGTCTCTCTGTCTCTGTCTGTCTGTCTGTCTGTCTGTCTCTCTCTCTCTGTCTCTCTCTCTCTCTCTCTGTGCAAATATCTACCGTGTTTCTTCGCCATCGTTGTCATTGTGGACAAAGCCACACTTTGTAAATGTACAGAAGTGATGGCAAAACACATTAAAACATTCGCCTGTCTATTTTAACTGTTTCCTGTAAAATTGCATGGACATGTCCCATCTCCCATCTCCCATCTTCACCAACCTTATATAAATACTTCTGCCCACGTGCAAACACAGACACACACACACACGCAGACACACACACATACACACACCACGCGCGCGCGCGCACGCATACATATACAAACTTTGCAGCAAGATGAAAGAAAGCAACATTAAGGGAAAGAAAATAAAATGATCACGTAATATTCATGCTCTTATTTGCATTTAATGCACTTATAGCTAACGTTCGTTTTAATTACAATGATAGAAGGATAGATATAGAGCCCCCCAAATCAGGTAGGACGGCGAGATCTTATGAGCATGTACATATATGTAGGGTTTGTGCACACGCTTAAGGCTAAAACGATAATTTTGGATCTGCTTCTGTCACATGGTGCTTAAAGCGTTACTATATATGGAATTCATTCTGAGTGTGGAAATGCTGTCTTGAAGAAAAGTGAAATTAAAATTTGCTTATGCATCATTATTCAGAACTGTAGCCAAGGGCAACGGATGCCTGCGTGCAGACTGGGATTTCTCCTATGACGCATTATCGTGTTTATCGCTTTTTGAGGTATGAATCTTATATTTAACAGCCGCCATCAGATTACGTGGAATGTGGTAAAACCATGGCGGCATTATGCTTTACGTGACACGTGTCTTTATAAGATAAATCCTGCTTGTATTTCAGGTCAGAAATGCAAATAAAAAAAAAATGAAATAGTGTCACATGTTGCAGAAAACATGAGTTTTCAGTCGCACTCTCGCGTTTTCTGTGAATAACAAGTGTACATGACAACGCCCTTCCACAGAGATGCTTGAGATAAAGCCAAATTATGATTACCGTAAAGTTCGGGCTATAAGCCGCGATTTTTCCCCCAGCTTTAACCCCTGCGGCTTAAAAAAACGATGCCGATTATTTGTGGATTTTCCCCGATCCCAGGACGTCGTCACTTCTCGTATATTCTTAGCTTCTCTGTAACTCACCAAAATCGTGTTTACCGTTCATGAATTTTCTGGTGAGCTCCATGTTAAAGTGTTAAATGTTCACGTTAAAGTGTTAACTGTTAAATGTTCACGTTTTTAATCAAATCCACACACATTGAAGCATTTGGATCGGTATTCAGATCTGCTCTGTGTTAACATTTACTGTGTTGGTTTATATCGAAGTTTCAATGTGAAAATAAAAAGCAAAACTGAACCATAAACGTATCTCTATATAATCGCATCCTTTCATTCTGGAAGAAGTCTTCCAGGCATAGTGATATCTGTTATTACTATTGTTGTTTAAAGCCTAGCCGACTGCGTAGAGCCATATCAGGGCTATAAACATCTCAAAACATACAAAATTTCAACAGATAAAAAATGAAAAGAAAACATATATTAAGTTACTATATCAGTGCATTCGCGCACATAATCTGAGGAGATGCCCCTGGCGTTGACCACTCCGTCTAATTCATCGCACAGGGGATTTAAAAAAACACACCCCCAATACAAATTAAACATACCTACGGACACAAAAACATATATTAAAAACAGGCCTAAGATACCCAACATTGCTTCTGAATATCTCACCTTTCTAGAGCCAGAATTGCACTTAATACATGTACCCAATTATCAATTCTGACAAAAAGTACGGAAAGACTTTATCGAAACCTACAGGTGAATGGACCATTAAGGCAGAAAATGATAGGAAGAAATGGCAGAAAGCAAAGGAACAAACCAGAAAGAAAGAGAGTGACAGAAAAGAGGAAATTTCTAGCACAGAATTTCCAGAAGGTGGGGATACTATTTATACTGAAAGTGTCCCCGGCATCCCCACGGGGGGTATAGTGATATCTGAATACAAGTACAAATGAAGACATGTATTTAACACGAAGACAAATTATTATAGAGTCACGCAGACAATGGAACACCATCGTTAACATGACAGATGGATAGGTTTCAATCCCTGCTGCCAAACAAAGTTCAATTTTTGAACAAAGATTGCTTTGCTGACGTTCCTCAACTATCATAAAGGATCCAAGTGTTGCTCCGTTTACTTATTTGTGACCCGTTTTAACAAAATGAATCCTAAGGTGAAAATAACAGATTTTAGGATATTCTGATTGTCAAAATGTCCAGATTATTAACTTTCTTTTCATATGAAATTTATTATTCTACTCCTAAAAATAAGGAAGTTATGGGTGTTTGAAGTGTGTAACATAGCAAAGAGCCATTTTGAGAAAATCAAGTTTTAAAATTTTCACCACTTCAGTGAAGTTTTACCTTAGCAACAGGTATTTGTACTTCACCAATCTTTACCAATTTTGTACCATGGTAAAACATATAATGCCACAATAGCACACAAAATTTGGTCTGAAAATCTACTGTAATCGTCTTGTTATTTAAGTTTATATATCCCTTTTTCTGACACAAAAAGCATGCCGTTATCTGGTTAAAACGCATTTTAAATACATTTTCCGGTTGAATTACAAAGTGCTGAGTGCATGTACATGTAATTTAAAGATTAAATATTCCATTTTTGACAAAAAGTAAATATTGACAAAATCGACCCATCACACCTTTTCCGGGCCTCTACGCTTTTCGCTGCCTGCGAGTTAGGACTCATTTCGTGAAAACGGGTCACATTTTTAGTTCATGGTTGTCCTTGTCTCCCTCATTCCTCTTCCACCTCTCCTCCCATCTCTTCCTTCTTCCTTCCCACACACGTGCCTGGAATTTACCTTTGGCCAGGAGTTCCGCAGTCAATGGCAAGGTCACAAGAAAAAAAACAGAAAAGCACGTTTTCATGACTGATACCATCATCCCCAGTTTAACCACTGTAGTCCTGGGCACAAGAGAGAGAGAGAGAGAGAGAGAGAGAGAGAGAGAGAGACAGACAGACAGACAGACAGACAGAGACAAAGACAGATAGAGAGAGACAGAGAAACGCACAGAGACAGACAGACAGACACAGACAGACAGAGACAACAGAGACAGAGAGGCAAACACAGAGAGGGAAAGAAAGAGAGAGAGTGAGAGTGAGAGCAAAAGAGAGACAGACAGACAGAGACAGAGACAGAGAGACAGGGAGAGGCAGAGAGACTCAGAGAGACAGACAGACAGACAGACAGAGAGAAAGAGACAGAGAAACAAAGAGAGAGGGAGGCAGAGAGACTCAGAGAGACAGACAGACAGAGAGACAGAGAGAGAGAGACGAGAAACAAAGAGAGAGGGAGGCAGAGAGACGCAGAGAGAGAGAGAGAGAAAGTGAAACTCAAACTGTTTAAAAAAAAAAGTCTCAGTTTCAGTTTCAGAGAGAGAGAGAGACAGAGACAGAGAGTCAGAGACAGAGACAGAGACAGACAGACAGACAGAGAGAAGAGAGAGACAGAGAGACAGAGAGACAGAGAGTCAGAGAGTCAGAGACAGAGACAGAGACAGAGAGACAGAGAGAGTTATTACACAAAATAAAACAAAGAAAACCACAAGGCAGGTTAAATTAACCTACAAGCAAGTGGGTCTTAATCAACGTCCATCGAAAGGAAACGTTACTTCACATGCAGGATGACAGCAAGTCTTGAGAGCGTTTTACGAGGATTTTATGAACTTGAACAACAATGGCCAGGATGCTCCATCCTGTGTGAGAAGTGGGGAAATACACGCTACAGGGTTAACGATCTCACCCCATCTCGTGTTGAGTTGACGTGTGATGGCCAAACCATTGCTCATCATCCCATAGTTGTAGCCCTCTGCATTGTGTGATGAAAGAAAACACCGCAGCATGCCTTTATTGCTGACCGCCTTGAAATGACAATAGGAGTCAATGACCGTACGTATGCTCTCTTCTCTCACACCATTGCTCTACAGTAGTGGGGAGAAAGCCGCATGGTCACGTCATACTAGCAAGGTCTCTTATCTCAACAAAACACTTAAGAGATGCAAGTAATTCTTTCTAAAAAAAAAAGAATGTTACTACATTGAGGGCATGAACTTTTTTGGAAAACGTGATACTGAGAATGACACATGCTATTTGATTCTGCAAAAGTTTTTAACTCTTCAAATAGACACGTCACACACTATTACACACACACACGCGCGCGCGTGCACACACACACACACACACACGCAAATATATGTATGTATGTATATATGTATATATATGTATGTATGTATATATGTATATATATGTATGTATGTATGCATATGTATATACATGTGTGTATATATATATATATGTATATATATATATACATATAAACATATATATATATATATATATGTATGTATGTGTGTGTATACATACATATATGCCTGTGTGTGTGCGCGCATGTGCGTGCGTGTGTGTTGTGTGTGCGTGACTCTGTGTGTGTGTGTGTGTGCGTGTGTGTGTGTGTGTGTGTGTGTGTGTGTGTGTGTGTGTGTGTGTGTATGAGTGTGTGTGTGTGTGTGTGCTCATACATGATGGATATATTACATGTTTATAAATCTGATGCATGTTTTAATTTGTTAAAATTCAAATAAATAATCAATCTACATGTATTGAAAAGTGAAATCTTCCGCAGATCGAAGTAGAAATGAAGCTATAGATAGATAAGGATAGTGAATAAATAAACAAAATGAACAAAGACAAAAAATACTACCATATCAAAAATCTTAAAAGAAAATGTATATGTAAATACAAGAGTACAGAGGGTGAACCGCAGTGTTTACTGCAAACCTGCTGGTCCCTTTGGCTTTCTGTGTTGTTAGGGATTTCAACTTTGTCCCCACTCACTTCCTTGGGGATGCCAGGAACCCTTTCAACATAAATTGATATCTCCACCATCTGGACATTCTACGCCAGAAATGTCCTCTTTTCTGGCACTCTCTTCGTTTTTTCTTTGCTCCTTTGCTTTCTGTCATCTCTTCCTGTCATTTTCTGCCTTGCTGGTTTGTACATCTCTATGCTTTCAAAAAAAACCCAATCATCATCATCATCATCATTCTCCTGCCCGTGATGGGCGTAGAGGAGAGATGAGAGACACTCTTGAAGCCAGCCGTCGCCAACCGGTCCTGTCCTCGCCTGTCGCACCAGCGTGGGGCCATCCAACCTGGTCCATTCTTTGATGTTGTCCATCCAGCATTTGGCTTGTCGTCCCCTTCGTCTGCCGCCTCCCAGTGTACCCTGGAGGACCGTTTTGGGCAGTGAGTTGTGGCGTGTGACATGCCCGAACCACGACAGCTTCCTGTTCTTGACTGTTGCCAGGAGGGGTTCTTGTGGGCCTGCGAGTGTTGTTATTTGGCTCCACACAAAGTCGTTTGTCTTCCGATCTTGCCAAGAGATCCCGAGCAAGCGCCTGAAGCATTTAGTTTCAAACGTCTGGATTCTCTTGGTGGTCTCTGCTGTCATGGTCCAGCTCTCGCATCCATACAGCAGGATGGGGAGCACCAGGGACTTGTACAGCTTCATCTTCGATGGAAAGCCGATCTCTCTGCTCTTCCAGATCTTGTTTAGCTTTACCATTGCTGCTGTTGCGATCGCTAGTCTGGTCTTGATTTCTGTTGTAGAGCGACCGTCTTTGGTGAGAGTGGCGCCAAGGTATTTGAAAGCGTCCACTTCTTCAAGCTGTTGCCCGTTCATGTAGATTTCAGCATGGGTGTTGGTTGTGCTGTTGACCAGGACTTTGCTTTTTTCTGTGCTCACTTCCATTCCGTGTGCACCTGCACTTTCTTCCAGTCTCATGGTTAGGTCTTGTAGTTCTTCGTTGCGGCCTCCCATCAGGTCGATGTCATCTGCGAACCTCAGGTTGTTGATGGTTCTTCCTCCGATGGAGACAGTGGAGTGGAAGTCATGGAGGGCTTCACGCATGATGTTCTCCAGGAAGAGATTGAACAGCACGGGAGAGAGTAGGCAGCCTTGACGGACTCCAACTGTGGTCTTGAAGTAGTCCCCTATCTGGTTGTTGAGGAGAACTGCGCTGCTGGCAGTGTTATACAGCGCCTGGATGGTTTGGACGAGACCTTCCTCTATGCCAAACTTTCTTAGCACCTGCCACAAACCCTTATGCCACACCCTGTCGAATGCTTTTTTAAAGTCTATGAAGTTGTGGAACAGGTCTCTCTGATGCTGCAGATGTTTCTCCATCATTATCCGGCAGGTGAAGATCTGTTCTACTGTGCTTCTGCCCGCCCTAAATCCAGTTGTTCTTCCTAATTACTTTCTATTAGAATTTAATAACTGGACACATTATTAACTGCTTTTCTTGGCTTTAAAGAAATGTGATTTGCAGAAACAATTTTAGGTAATTTAGGCCAGTTTTTGGTTTGTTGTAGTGTCCTCAGTTATTATTAAGTTTCTTGCAGGTTTTTTTATTATATTTAAATCACCCAGTGATCAATTGGGTGGAATGGTCACTGCCAGGAGCATGTCATCAGATCATGTGCACGAATACATTGATATGTATACTTAATACTTCTTATCCATTTTTTTTTCAGGGTGACGGATGTGTTCTGATTGTTTTGAGATTGTTAAACCCTGAGACTCTGCACAGTTGGCTGGACTTTCAACAACAACGATGACTACAACAACAACAACAACAACAACAACAACAACAACAACAGCAACAACAACAACACAGCAATACAATGATTATAGAAATAATGACAGCAACATACTACTAATAACAGTAATAATGACATTGATAACGATATGATGATGATGGTGATAATAGTAATTTATGATGATGACTATGATGATGATAGTAATAATAATATAATTATGATGATAACAACAACAACAACGATGATGATGATGATGACGACGACGACGACGATGATGATGATGATGATGTTGACGATGACATGGGATTTCTCCTGCCATGCTTATTTGTTTCCACCACTAACCTCATGTTTTGTATTCTTTCTTTCTTTCTTTCTTTCCCTCTTTCTTTCCTTCTTTCTTCATTTATTGATATTGATTAATTGATTGATGATCGATTGATTACTTGATTGATTGATTGATTGATTTGATTGATTGATTGGAGTGAATGGTGAGATGAGTGAGTGAGTGAGTGAGTGAGTGAGTGAGTGCGTGAGTGAGTGAGAGAGTGAGTGAGTATTACAATGAAAAAGACAAAACACTTACTGTATATGTAAATACTTACATGCATACATCAGTTTCGTCAAAAGATGATCATGCACATGTGTCAAGAGTATGTTACATGGATATTTTTCAACAAAGGTAAATGAATCAAGTAGATGTTTTGAGTGAAGTATGGATACAGATAACAGAGTCAGAAAGTTTCAGCCAATACTTTGTAAAACAACAATCCACTTGAACTCTTTTGTACGTCATGTTCATTCGTGAGACAATTTTTTGTAAAATACCGTACACACTTTTCAGATAACTCCCGAATTTTCCGCCACTTCTATTGTTTACGTAAAAAATAAATGACATCAAACATTCAAACACATCAAGGAAAATCAATAAGACGATACCTAAGACGGTACTAATTTTTCAACTGCCAACCTGTTCTGTCAACAATGGGTTTTGTTTTTCATTTTGTCAGACTAGGTAGGCTACATCAGATATTGACGGACAGCAGTGACCTACACAACACTCCCCTCCCTGTCCAACGTCACATACACATACAGGATATTTGATCGAATCATCCGATTGACAAATGACGTCTGTCCACACGCCAAAATGATATAATAGTACTTAATATTATACATTTCAATATTTCATATAAAGTTAACAAGGAACACGTGAGGGCGCTGGATGGGACCCAGAGGAACAGTGCCTCACCACTGACCGGACAATCACCTGCTAGCTCTGGACGCCACACGGTAGGTATTTCGCCATAGCAAAGGGGACTGCCATGCGCTGCATGACCCAATCAGACCCGTTATGAGTGTACTTGTTTCGTATATTATCTGCTTAACAACACAATTCAGAACGGTGGAAACAACGATAATTTTTAAAAATTGTTGTTCATGTAGAAGATGTACACTGAATCAATACAAAATTGTATGTGTATCTAAAACTAAACTGATAGAGGCTGAAGCACTGACATTGTTGACTCTTATTTTGTTGATCGAAATATATTAATATATTAAAAAAAAAACATAACAAATGACACTGAGATTTGCTTGATTATGTGACTGTCCCCTGTTATTCAATGAGCGTTTTATTCTAACTTTGCCTGTGTATTACCTCTATGGAAATTAAGTATAAAAATGTAATACACGTGAACTTATTTATCAAAATACCAACTGCACTAGTTCTTTTATTATATATTATTTACTCATGGCTGTTGACATCAAAAGTAATAATTAAGAAAACGAAAAATAAACAACAACAAAAATTGCAGATGGAGACACGTAAACAGTTGTTGTTGTTTTCTTTACCTAAGCTTAACATTGCTAAATCATAGACTGAACACATGATGCTTCAAAACCAACCAACCAACCAACCAACCAACCAACCAACCAACCCAACCAACACCAACCAACCACCAACCAACCAAACCAACCAACCAAACAACAACCACCAACAACCAACAACCAACCAACACAACCAACCACAACCAACCAACCACAACTAACCAACAACCAACAACCAATCAAACCAACCCAACTCAATCAACTAGCCAGCCAGCCAGCCAGCAGCCAACCAACAACCAACTAACCAACCACCCACCACCCAACCAACCAACCACCAACCAATCATCACACCCAACCCACAACTAGCCAGCCAGCCAGCAACCAACCAGCCAGCCAGCCAACCAACCAACTAATCAACCAACCAAAAACAATTTAAACAAACAAACAAAAACAAAAAAAAAACAAACAAAAGAAATAAACAAAAACCCTGAACAACAACTAATAATGTCACATAGTAACTGGATACATTTAATCTGTTCACGATGCAACAGAAGATGATAAGACGAGTTCACTGGCAACAATCCTCAATTTCATACAGCTCCAATATGAAATACAGTGAATCTCAGATTCCCCCTCTCTTTTTCTTTCTTTAAGTTTAAACTTTTTTGTTTTTCTTTCTTGTAGATCCTCATATTACTTGCTAAGAAGGAAAGATATTATAAAGACAGATGTATAGAAGACACCTTATACAGTTTCTTTTCGTGATTTGAAGGAAAGATATTATAAAGACAAATATACGGAAGACACCTTATATAGTTTCTTTTCATGATTTTAAAGACAATGTAAGCCATCCCCTTTCCTCCCGTCCCCTCCCCACCCCCACCCCCCACTTTTGCACACACTGTCTTGACGTTAATTTGAAACTGACCAGGAACTAGGATCATATTTCTCACAATGGCCTTCCCACAGTTGTGCTATCTACCACGTTCTAACAAATAAACTGGGTTATGAACAAAGACACTGACACAGAAACGTAACGTTATTGTACAAGTGGATTAGGAGAGAGGGGCTACTCGTAAATTAGCATCTCTCGAGACTTAATAAGACTGACGATACAGCTCAGACTGTTTCTGATTCGTATAAAAGTGAATCCAAGTTGTTGGAAGTTCATTCATTACGTTATCTCCGTCTCTTCCTCCTTCTGACTGTTTGTTTAGTTACTCCTGCTGTGTTTCGTTTCTGCATGATCATTGTCATGGTGGATATAACTGAAGTCTGCACAGCGTGCACATCTGCTGGGATACACAAAAGATACGACATCTGCAGCTATGTTCATTTTTAGCACAAAGGTGCATGCATACATCCCCATCTCCCATCTCCACTAACCTCTGAGGCTGATGCAGATGCGCGCGCGCGCGCACACACACACCACACACACACACACACACACACACACACACCACACATCACATCACATCACACACGCATACACACACGAACAAACAAACAAACACAACACACACACACAATCTCTCTCTCTCTCTCTCTCTCCTCCTCTCTCTCAACCCCACACACACACACATACACACACACGCGTGCGCGCGGCGCCACACACATACACATACGTACGCACGCACACACGCACACGCCACCACGCAACACATCCTTGCACCCGTTCATGCACACAGAAGTGAGATAAAAAAAATCCTAGCTGATATTTAAGGGACAAAATTAGATAAACGCCTACGATTCATGCTGCTAGTCACTTTTTGCGTGTCCGTCATAATTCAGCCGGAAAGCCTTGGGCCACAACCTCTTCAGATCATAACCAACCCCTATGCCTGCGTGCTGACCTGGGATTTCTCCTGTCATGCATAATCGTTTGGCGTTTTTGTTGTCAAAGGGAGATAAACGACGTCAGGCACCACAGCGCCATCTGGTGGGGTAGTGGAAGTAGCAGCACACGCATCTGGCGCTAATGTGCTTCACGTGGCAACAGTTTCTCAACAAACAAAACTCTGCTTACGCTCTGGGCTATTGCTGTTGCTATTGCCATTGTTGTTTAAAGACCAGCCGACTGCGGAGAGCCATATCAGGGCTATAACCGCTTCAAAACATACAAAACTTCAACAGGAAAAAAAAAGAGAAAAAAAAAGAAAATCAAGTACACATATCAATGCATTTGTGCAGATAAGGACATGGCCCTGGCGTTGACCACTCCGTCCAATTTATCGCATAGGGGAGATTTAAAAAACACACCTGAATACAAACATAAGGACAACAAAACATATATAAAAACAGGCATAAATTACCTAAAACTGCTTCCGCATATCTCACCTCCCTAGAGCCAAAATTGCACTTAATGCATGTACCCAATTTATCCATCCTAAAATAAAGTACATAAGACTTTATCGAACACATACAGGTGAATGGACCATTAAGGCAGAAAATGATAGGTAGAAATGACAGAAAGCAAAGAAACAGGGCACGAACAAAGAGAGTGACAGAAAAGATTAAATTTCTAGCACAGAATTTCTAGAGGGTGGGGATACTATTTATACTGAAAGGACCCCAGGCAATCCCACGGGGGACGCTCTGGGCTGATATGACAAAATTGGAAACTGGCTTAATGACATGATACAGAAAATCCATGAACGTGAGTTTACAATGGCATTGGTGCAAAAGAAAAAGTTCCCCATCGCAGACGGAGCTTCCGGTAATTCAGATGACAAAAATGTTCATTATTACAGACTACATGCAGGTTCCATTCCAAAACGAACACCCACAGTCCTGGACGATCTGAAATGTGACAGATGGAGAAAAGTCAGCGTGTGGTGAAGTGGTTAACACAGTGGACTGCTGACTGGAAGGTTATGGGTTTGAACCTCCATCAGTCCGAAAATTATATTGTGACTTCTCTGCCTTGCCGGTGCCTACCCTGCGGTGAACATGCCATGAGCTAACTGGGAAGACAGGAATCACACAGCCGAGTAACATTAACTTTGTGGCTGTGTTATTGAGGGTGTTATTTAAATTTTCTGACCAGCACAACATGTGTCTGTATCTCTTGAGACTGGCTGACATCAGGTAATGTTATGATAGCAAGCGTAGAGTGCAGCCTTCTCACACATTTTCAATCCAAAAATGGACCAGTAAAGCATAATCGCTATCACCCCTCATTTCATAATGATAGTATTGTGAAACACTGTCATAGACTCTGTAGCCCTTATGCTCTGCTCTCACTATGGCCAGTTTCAGTGGGTTTACAGGTGTGTTTGACAGCTGAAAAGAATGGCGTGGAGACATGACACAGAAGAATGCAGAAGATGAGGCAGCAAAAAATGAATACATATGAGGAAACAAAACACGACGATGTCGTCAGTCAAGTGGGTAAATGTCACACTTCTTATCAGAAGCTCCAGAGTTCGATCCACCTAGAACTCTGACTGGTGGATAAAGGGGGAGATTTCCTGATCTCCAAGGTTAGCATTGGTGCAGACCTGCCATTCGTGTATATATATATATATATATATATATATATATATATATATATATATATATATATATATACATTTTTTTACACCTACCTTTATGATCATGCATACGCTTATGAGAGAGAGACAGAGAGAGAGCAGAGAGACAGAGACAGACAGACAAACACAGACAGACAGATAGACAGACAGAGTAACAGACAGACAGACAGAGACAGAGAGATAGAGAGACAAACAGACAGACAGACTAAAGACAGACAGATAAACACAGACAGACAGACAGAGACAGACAGACAGAGAGACAGAGTGTTAATGACAGGAAAACAAATCATAGTGCAGGGTTTACCTACGAGAAGCGGAGTTTTAACGTCATCGCGAAACGTTACCTTACATTAAAAAAGAAACTAGGAAATGTGGGAGCAATGTACGAGGGTTTTATGAACTTTGAATAACAATGGCAAGAGCTGTGACGTCCTGTGAGAAATAGAGAAACACACGCTACTGGGATAACGACTTCACCCCACACTGCGCTGAGTAGATGTGATGGCCAAACCAAGACTCCCTGTCAAAACTGTCGGCTGCATTGTGTGTGGTGAAAGAAAACACTCACACCATGCTTTTTGCTGCTGTCATAGATGACAACAGGAGCCGGAGTCAATGACCGTACATATTTTTTCTCATTCCTTCCTCCATCATTCTGAGCAGAAAAACAGATGGTCAGGCCATATTAACCAGCTGTTCTTTTTTCTTTTTTTGTTGTTGTTGTTGGAAAATACAATAGACATTGGCAATCCTACACAATCAAACGTGACAAATAAATAAGAAATAGTGGGGGTATTTTTAGCTCTATAATATTGTATAGTTGTAAATAACTGTGACCGCCAAAATGAAGAAAACCTATTCAAATTTTACTGAGCTTCTAGCTGCCTTCTAAATTGGCATACACGTTTGCATTTCATATGTAAGCAAGAGATGGAAAGCTGCTGAAAAGGAACACTAATTACAAATGATAATGATAATTTCATTTATACAGCGCTTAGATTTGATTTTATCAAGATTTTGCGCTATATAAATATTGTAATATATTATTATTAATTATTATTATTATATATGATTTGATATGATGTTATTTTTGTTTCTTTCTTTTCCCTAGGCCACCTTCTCCCTGCTCTAACTACTGCACACTCTTCGCAATACAGTTACACAAAACAAACGCCTGTACAATACACAGGCCTATGATTACGATATTTACTGGTTGTTTAGTGGGAAGGGAGGGATGTTATAAACATGTGTAATATATATAAAAATGGAATCTCTACTCGGGTATCTAAATAATCTCAGGCTACCTGCATTCACCCAGCTACCCTGGTATCAAACATTGGAGAGATACATGTAGGTTCATTTCCCAGGTCTCTCCTCTTCAAGGCCAATTAGTCTTCTTGCCTTTCTAAACAGTTGGTGGGAAAAGTAAAAACAGCCCAAGTTTTACATGGTAAATCCAAAGTGACAAAAAGAAACGAATATGAACAATGGAAAAGGCAAACATTTGTGTTTGCCATACTCAAACACTCATAAAATCAACATTCCTAGCTCAACATTCAATGCGCGCGCGCGCGCGCGCGGGGTGTGTGTGTGTGTGTGTGTGTGTTTGGTGTGCATTTTGGAGAGAGAGAGAGAGAGAGCTTTAGGATGACGACTTGGATCAAGGATACAGGTTGAGTGCATCCTAGCTCAGCATTCTTTGTGTGTGTGTACACGCGCATTGTTTGTTCTATTCCTGTTCTATTCTTCTTCTTGTTATCATTATCATCATCATCATCATCATCATCATCATCATCATCATCATCATCATACATCATTATCATAATTATTGTTGTTACTATTATTGTTATTATCATTGTTATTATTATTATCATTAATGTTATTATCATTATCATTACTAGTATTAGTATTAAAAATGCAATTGTCGCAACGCTACACAAATGCCACTAGCTAGTCACACAAAAGCTACTACAGAAAAACCCAGCTTCATTAAGACCTAACTTCAATGAAAAAAACCTGGGTACCCCAATCTTTAGTACCTAACCAGACCTTCACTATGGTAATGAACATGGCTGTAATTCC
The DNA here is from genome assembly GCA_030674185.1 of Monoplex corrugatus. Classification (NCBI taxonomy): domain Eukaryota; kingdom Metazoa; phylum Mollusca; class Gastropoda; order Littorinimorpha; family Ranellidae; genus Monoplex; species Monoplex corrugatus. The sequence goes on from CM060315.1 coordinate 55,758,957, forward strand.
TGTTAAGCAAAACAACAAGCACAGCACAGTAATTAAAGGCTTATCATTATGACCAGCTTGAGCAATAACTCTCATTGTATGGGAGCACACATGAAACCCATATCATTGCCCCAACAAAAATTACCTGTATAGAATCACGAATAACATCACTGGATGTGTTACTCAACTCACTGACTGAGTATACGCTCGTTCATTAAACTTTCTGACTCAATCAACTGTCAACTTGATAATCCCCTAAAAAAATGAGTATAGTATTTATATTAGAGCTGTGTACTTTTACCGTACTGATCTTTATCAGTGATTGACCATTCTCTCCAGGTCTGGCATTGGTACTGGACCCTGATCAAGTCCCTAAAGCACACGAAATACCATCTGTGAAAAACGTTATCTGCCAAGATATGTCAACAAGACCAGAAACACTACGATCACAGAAATGGTGGAACCAACGTCGTCCATCGTCATGTTCATCAACAAAGAACTGAGCGGTTTGGTCATCTGACCATACTGAAACCCCAGCAGCTGACAGCATCGGTCCACCATCATACTCATCATCATCATCATCATCATCATCATCATCATCATCATCATCATCATCATCATCATCATCATCAAGTGCCTTGCCACATGGCGTTGGTGATCATGGCCTTCCATCTGTTTCTATCCCTTGTTGCTGCAAGCACATCTTCCACCCTCTTTGTCCTCGGCCACTCTGCAAGTCCGTCTAATATTATCTCCCTGGGTCTACCCGGTGCTCTCTTTCCCTCCAGCTTTCCTGTTGTGACCAGGTGCTCCAATTCCCCTTTCCTCATAAAATGGCCTATAAATGTTGCCTGTCTTTTTCTAATCTTCCTTATGAACAATCTCCTTATGTCTGCCTCCATCAAGACTGTCTCGTTTGTTTTCTTTGCTGTCCATGGAACTCTTAACATTCTTCTTACTCATCCACTGAAAACTAAGTGGGTTGATCAGAATGCAATCGCTTCAGTTGGCTCAACAAGCATATAACCAGCAGATGTCTGGATTTGAAACAAAATTCGGACCAAAGAGGACCTGGATTGATGGAGAAAAAGAGACGTTGATATTCCTCATGTCTCCACGTCAAGCCTGTAAGCTCGCTCCTGACCGTCAGTTTCAGTTTCAGTTTCTCAAGATGACGTCTCCGCGCTCGAAACGAATTCCATACGCACTAACGTCACAGGTGCCATGTGTATGGTGGTCATGGCACAAGCCTTAAGCTTGCACATAAACCCATGAGCTGGCCAGGTCCTGAGGCCCTACCTAGACCTAGTCTATATTTTATACTGGTAATTTATCAGTCTTCCGCTGGAATAATCTTGGTTAAAATCCTGACCGTCAACTGTTTCTCACTGCGACACCTATGATGGTGAACTGAAAAAAAAAAGAATAAAAGACCATTTCCTCCTCAACACAGCACGTCACAGCTTAACCCTTTGACTCCCACACCCTATCCACCGACTGCTAAAACTTAACCCTTTGACTCCCTCTACCTATCCATCAGCTTCCCGAAAGGAAGCTGGTGGACTCGGATGAGGGAGTCAAAGGGTTAAGTTTTTGCTTTACTAACATGGTGTTTAGTGGATGTGGTACTAGTGGACAGGGTGCGAGAGTGAAAGGGTTAGCTACTGGACAGGTAATAAATCACTTAGTAAAAAGGAATTATTACATTCAAAACATTTAGTGGCGAGACGATCTAGAAAAGTTCGACAAGCAATGGACCAGAAACATCAGTTAACCGGCAACAGTGACGTGCGATGAGGAAGGCTTATGTCCTACAACGGACCCCAAACAAGCTGAAGTGAAGTGAAACATTCTTTAGTGAGCACATACCGACAGAAAGCTGAAAAATGATTTTTGTCAACAACAAAAAAATGTTGGCAACTGCTTGATGTGGCGAAACTCTCAGGGGAGAGCACTGTGGTCAGATGGCACGTCCGTAGTGCACTGACAAGATACGGACCACAAGGGCCAATCAGCAAGGGAGAGGTTGGCAGCATTTCCTTCACAGTAATCTCCCATGGCCCCGTTCGTGACTTAACGACTGGCTTAATGAAACCATTGACGTGTCTGTGCTGCGTTATGAGGTCTCTGTGTGCTGGCCAGATAGCTGCTGTGTGCCAAGATGGAATTAGCACCCTCCCTTCTTTTTGTCGTCACAGGACAGAGGGCTGCAGGTCATTGACTGTCCTTTTGTTTAAATGATATAATCTCTGATTGCTCATCTCTATCTCTCTCTCTCTCTCTCTCTCTCTCTCTCTCTCTCTCTATCTTTCTGTCTTTCTGTCTGTCTGTCTCTCTGTCTCTGTCTCTCTCTCTTTGTCTCTCTGTGTCTGTTTCTCTGCCTGTCTGTCTGACTCTCTGTCTCTGTCTCTCTCTGTCTGTCCTCTCCCTCTCCCACGGTTTCTCTGTGTGTCTTTATCTCTGTCTGTCTGTCTGTTTGACAGTTTCTTTCTCTGTCTCTTTCTCTGTCTTTGTCTCTGTCTCTGTCTGTCTGTCTGTCTCTCTTTCTCTCTCTCTCTCACTCACTCTCTCTCTCTCTCTCTTAAAAATATAAAAAAGGAGAGAGACTATTGGCGCATTTTCGCACGCACGTGTGTATAGAAAAATGTATCAGAGGGAAGAAAAATGTTTATTATCGGATTTCAACGACAATTGATTCAGACATCTTCGCTGTTTACATAATTATGCGTAATTATCAGCTGTTCATGAACAGATTTGTTTAAGCTTGTATTTGATATTTAAGTTTCAACCATGGTAGTTTTAAAACCATCAAAGAAGTGTTTATGTCAACATCACGTGTTCTATTTATGGGTTTCAGGTAATGAAGTGTTTGTCTAGATGTCCCGTTGTTAAGCCCTTTGTCCTGAGATGTGAGCTCTCTTCTTGATGAACTTGATGAATCGCAAAATGAAACATCAAGATTTTGTCGATTTATATTATACTGGTTAGTTTATAACTTTTAAAATGTGATAGTAAGTTATGTACATCTCTTAACAGGAAAGGAGATGAATTATCTATGTCAGTCTCCTTATTGCAGATATGCCATTTTTTTAGGTGTCGTTAGGAAAACAAAAGAAAGACTGCAGTTGAGATGTATGGAACAAGATGATCAAGCCCTTCTTAAAAATCAATCTTTTTTTTTTTATACAGAACCCATACAGAAAACACAGGTTTTGTACTTTTAAGAGTCACTGTCACTATCACTGAAGACGATACAGACTGTCACAACTGTGAAGACAGATATTAAATCATATCAGAAGTTGCTGAGAAAGCGCTGTGTACACACGTTCCTGATATATGTTGATTTTAGACGTTTACTTTTTTTTTTTTCGTTTTATTTCAGGATCATTGTACTCAGGGAGGTAAATTTTGTGCTCACTCTTTTTTTTCAGTTTTTTGTTCGTCCCATTTTCTACGCCACTTTAATGGCCACAGAAGCTGGAACAGTTTTTACAATGCGATATGATGATGTCGATGAAGATGATAATCATGATGCTATGGGGTTCCATCTGGGATTGAGACTGCCTGGCAGGGCTGTACCCCACGCTTACTATCATAATATATCCTGGCGTCAACCAGGCCCGAGAGATACAGACACCTGCGGTGTTGGTCGGAAGATTTGAGCAACACCCTCAAAGACGCATCCGTGAAGTGGATGAGACTCGACAGTGTGGTCCCAGTCTTCAGAATGAGCCCATAGCACGCCCATCTCTGGGTAGGAGTCGGTTATTAAAGCCGAAAAATCCCACAATGATTTTTGAAGGGACTGATGGGGATTCGAACCTACAACCATCCAGTCGGTCGTCCGTTGTGTTAACCATACACCATGGCGACTGGTGATTTCAGACGTTCATCTTCTGGTCTGTGTGACCATGATCTTGGCACCTTGGTTTTCAAAGTCCTGCTTACATACACGACTCTTCACTGCTCCCATGCTTGGGGCTAAAATTTGGTAAAAAAAAAAATCCAGCCTAAAACAGTTGAGAACATCTTGCTAACACGGCAGATACACGCTCAGCGTAGACACAGACAGACAGACAGACAAACAGGCAGACAGACACACGCACACACTAAGATATATATACACACACACATACACAGGCACACACACATCACGCACACATTCACGCACACACACACACACACACAACACACACACAACACAACACACACCACACACACACACACACACACACACACACACACAACACACAACACACACACACACACACACACACACACACACACACACACACACACACACACACACACACACACACACACACACACACACACACATATACAGAAAAAGGAAAATAGAAAAGGAACCGATCACACACACAGTCGCTCGTCAAAGTTGTAACTCATTGCGTGTGACATTTCGTGGGCGCTAAACAACACACAGGTTCTTTCAGAAAATGTCATTTGAAATGTTGTAGAACAACCACAGGTTAAAATAAATAAATAAATTAAAATAAATAAATAAATAAATAAGTACACAAATGAATAAATAAATAGATAAATAAATACTTGAATGAGTGAAAGATGAATGAATGAATTAGTGAATGAATGAATGAATGAATAAACTAATGAATGAATGAATGAACGAACGAACGAACGAATGAATGAATGAATGAATGAACTAATGAATGAATGAACGAATGATGAACGAATGAATGAATGAATGAATATGAATGAATAATGAATGAATGAATGAATGAATGAATGAATGAATGAATAAATGAATGAATGAATGAAGATGAACGAATAAAAACACTGCGTATGTGCAACAGACAGACACGACAGGCATGTTAGTTACGACTCCAGACGTTCCATCCAAACTCTATGACTTTGACCCTAAGAACGTAGTGACCTTGTAGGGAAAGGGTGCCTAGCACCAAACCAACCCTGTTTTTATTTGTATACGTATACGCACACACAACACCAAATATGCACACGTCAAGAGACTATAAGTCACAGTGCTCAACTGATTTCTGAAACACTAAAATATCCACCACGTACACCCTCGAAGAAAGAAAAGACATTGACAGCCTGTATTGTGATGGGTGATCAACCAAAGAAGGGTTGTGAAGCCTGTCTGTTAAAACAACGCTTGTACAGTGTAAGTCAAACAATTAAAACGTCATCAAGACGTCCAAGCAACAAGCAAGCATTATTTGGCATCATCATCATCATCATCATCATCATCATCATCATCATCATCATCATCATCATCAGGTGCCCTGCCGCATGGCGTTGGCGACCATGGACTTCCAACCATCTCTATTTCTCGTTGCCCCCAGCATCTCCCCCACCCTCTTCTTCCCCAGCCACTCTGCAAGTCCGTCCAGCATTCTCTCCCTGGGTCTACCTGGTGCTCTTTTTCCCTCCAGCTTTCCCGTTGTGACCAGGTGCTCCAAATCCCCCTTCCTCAATAAAATGGCCTATAAATGTTGCTTGTCTTTTTCCTAATCTTCCTTATGAGTGATCTACTTGTGTCTGCCTCCATCAAGACTGTCTCGTTTGTTTTCTTTGCTGTCCATGGAACTCTCAACATTCTTCTGAGAAACCACATCTCGGCTGCCTCGATGTTGCTCTGGCTTTGCTTGCTGACTGTCCACGCCTCACATCCGTACAACAGTATTGGTTCTATATAACATTCAAGGACTCTCTTTCTGATGTTAATTGATAGGCATTTGTTGGTAAGAATGCTTGTCATCTTCTTGAATGCTGTTTTGGCTTGGCCGATTATGCCAGCTATTTCCGATGTGCATCTGCCGTCTGATGAAATGACCGTTCCCAGGTATTTGAACTTATTAACCTGATTTGAACTTATTAACCTGATTATTTGGCATAGACAAACAAAACAAACAAACAAAAAACAAAAATAAACAAACAAACAAGCAAACAAACAAACAAACAAGCAAACAGACACAACAAACAAAGCAAAGAAAGAAAGAAACAAACAAACAAAACAAAGAAAGAAACAAAAAACAACAGCAAATAAGCAAAACAAACAAACAAACAATCCAAACAAACAAAAACACAAAGAACAAACAAACCGACAGACAGACAGACAGACAGACAGATTTAATTTAATGAATCACGACCTTAAACTATTTCGCGAGCTAATACATTATCTATTTAAATCGTTTCCGTTGCTTTGTTGATGTGTCACGATATGAACTTTCACTTTTCAAATTCTGTTTCATGCCAGTGTCATACTGGTACAGAAGTAGACTCTGAGAAAAAAAGTCCTTTTCGTTAAATGTATAATGGTAATTCAGCCTAGTCTGATTTATTGTAGTAACGTAACATAAGGAAGATTAGGAAAAGACAAGCTACATTTATGGGCCATTTTATGAGGAAAGGGGAATTGGAGCACCTGGTCACAACAGGAAAGCTGGAGGGAAAGTGAGCACCAGGTAGACCCAGGGAAAAAATATTGGACGGACTTTCAGTGGCTGAGGACAAAGAGGGTGGAAGATGTGCTTGCGGCAACAAGGGACAGATACATATGGAGGGCCATGATCGCCACCGCCATGTGGCAAGGCACTTGGTGATGATGACGAACGTACTGCGCATACACAGGCGAAATGTATTCCTCTTTCCCCATCGATGAAATGAAATGCCTTTTTAAATTCACACACAGTATACATTCTAACTGATTCGTTCTGCACTTGTAGGAATACTTTTCTGATTTTGTAGGTGATACGAATCGGTTTGAAAGATTCATGATTCAGTTTCAGTTTCAGTTTCAGTTTCTCAAGATGATGTCTCCGCTCTAGGAATGAATTCCATATGCACTATCGTCACAGGTGCCATGTGACGGAGAAAATCCAGATTGATCACGGCACAAGCCTTCAGCCTGCACATAAACCCACGAGCTGGCCGGGTCCTGAGGTCCTACCTAGATAGTTCCATGATCATGAGGTTGTAGGGGAGCGAGGTGGCAGAGACCTCAACTTTTCCCAGGGCCAGCACCACGGGGGCGGCGTCCGTCCCCTCTCCTTCGCTTCAAATTCATATTCATATTCACATTTTTTTTACCAAGACTTCAAAAAGGCAAGAAGCCTAATTGGTCTTCAAGGGATGGGTCCCGGGAAATCAACCTGGGACTTGGGAAATCAGCTTATCTCTCCAATGTTTTATTCCAAGGTAGCCGGGCAATGCCCTGCTCTTCACGATTTTCAACTGCCGTGGGATCTTTAGCGTGCACAGCCAGAAAGCAAAACGGGTCCGACTCGTTTTTCGTCCCTTTCCGAAAGAGTATACGTTCAGTTCGATTTTCCGTTCAAACTGAGGAGAAAAGTCGAGGCCTTTACGGGGAGCGAACCGTGGAACCTCGAGTTTAGTTATTGGCAGGCGAACGTCTGAACCATTCTGCCACTCTTCTCCCCTCGATTCATGAACATTGTATACTGACTGTTTTTAGATTTCCCTTAGACAATTTCCGTGTTGTACTTGAGACTGGTGTAGGTCATCTTCTTGTCCTAACAAGGACAGCTGTGCAATTGTCCGGCCTTGTTAATGGCAGTAAAATCGTAAGTCAGTCGAAGCCCGACACAATAACAGCGTCACTGCGCAGTCTGGTCTGATGACAACATGGTATCCAGTGTGTGCAGTTTTGAACCACCGTAGGCTTAACCTGGAGGGTGAGAACGGTAATTGTCTCTGCTGCAGGATGTTTTGGTTGGTTGGTTGGTTGGTTGGTTGGTTGGTTGGTTGGTTGGTTGGTCGGTCGGTCGGTTGGTTGGTTGGTTGGTTGTTTGGTTGGTTGGTTGGTTGGTTGGTTGGTTGGCTGGTGTTGGTTGGTTGGTTGTTGGCTGGTTGGTGGCTGGTTGGTTGGTTGGTTGGCTGGTTGGTTGGTTGGTTGGTTGTTGGTGGTTGGCTGGTTGGTTGGTTGGTTGGTTAGTTGGTTGGTTGGTTGGTTGGTTGGTTGGTTGGTTGGTTGATTGGCGGTTGGTTGGTTGGTTGTTGCTTGCTTGCTAGCTTGTTTTTTGTGTGTGTTTTTTTTTTGGGGGGGGGGGGTATTCATATGGTTTGCCTGCAAAATAATCGTGAACGGACGTACCATAATTTGATTATTTACAACCAAGACAGTGTAAATTTTCGCCCCATGATACACATAACATTTGCCACCATCAAACACCAAAATTACACTAACTATTTCGACCATAGTACACGCAATATCTACACCAAGATAAACAGAATTTCGTTCTGATACATGTGCTGATGTACATATTTTACGACAATGATATACTATATGTCAGGTCATATTTACATCGCAAGATTCGTAATGATTTCATACTAATACTCGCGAGATGTACACTCTGATACGATACATGTAACACGCGTGCTCTCTTTCACACAGTTATCACACAATCATACCCATACTGCTGCAGGATGTTGTTTTTTTTCTCCTGCTGCAGCCTGCTGTACGCAGTGCTTAAAAACACACAATTCTCTAGCTACAAAAGGCATGTATTACTCATGCAAGGAGTGGCATTGGCATTAATGAAAAAGACAGAGGGAGAGAGAGGAGAGGGAGACAGACAGACAGACAGACAAAAGACAGAGACACGGAGAGAGACAGAGACAGAGAGAAAGAGAGACAGAGAGAGACAGGGAGAGAAAAAGAGAGACAGAGAATATCCTTCTTTCTTTCTTTCTTTCTTTTTTTTTCTTTCTGTCTGTCTGTCTCTCTGTCTTTGTCTCTGTCTCCCTCTCTCTCTCTCTCTCCGTGCCTTTGAGAACATCTCTCTCTCTCTCTCTCTCTCTCTCTCTCTCTCTCTCTCTCTCTCTCTCTCTCTCTCCCCGTGTCTTTGAGAACATCTGTCTGACTGTCTGTCTCTCTCTCTTTGTCTCTCTCTCTCTGTCTGTCTGTCTCTCTCTTTGTCTCTCTCTCTTCTTTCTCTCTCACTTTCTCTCTCTGTCTCTCTCTGTCTCTCTGTCTTTGTCACTATCTCTGACTCTGTCTCTGTCTGTCTCTGTCTGTCTCTTCTCTCTCTCTCTCTCTCTCTTCATGTCTTTGAGAACATCTCTCTGTCTGTCTGTCTGTCTGTCTGTCTGCCTGTCAGTCTCTCTCTGTCTGTCTCTCTCTCTTCTCTCTCTCTCTCTCCTTCCCCCCCCCCTCTCTCTCTCTCTCTCTCTTTGTGCCGCTGAGAACACACAGTGTTTGAGGCGGACAGCCTGAACGGTCATAAAGTGTGACCTTTCCCTGGCTTCATCTTCATCAGTGTCTCTACAGTGTCTCTAGCGTACAGACAAACAACTCTATGAGGTTAACGACTTCGCCAAGCTGCAAGAATAAAGAATATCATAGTTTGTGACAAGATGATTTCCGCCTGTGCATAGACACGCTGTTGACTTGACTTTTCTTTTCTTCTTTCTTTTTTTTTTTTCTTTTTTTTTGCTTTTACTTGCTTTCTTTCTTGTTTTGTTGTTGTTATTTTGTTTGTTTATATGGTTGGTTTTATATTCCTATGTTTATTTTGTTTTCGTTTCATTTGATTGGTACAAAGTGTACTCATTTCCTGAGGGATTGCTTATCGTTCCATTTCTAGTTATCATTGTATTTTAAGCGAATGAATGAAATTGACGTTTGGTGTAAATGTTATTGTTTCAAGCCCAGCCGACTGCGTAGAGCCATATCAGGGCTATAACCTTTGGAAAACATACACAATACTTCAATAAGTAAAAAAAAAAAAGGAAAAGAAAATTAAGTACATATATCAATGCATTTGTGCCCCTGGCGTTGACCACTCCGTCCAATTTATCGTATAGGGGATTTTCAAAAAATACCTGAATACAAATTTCATACATAACTAAGGACACTAACACACATACATATAAAACGGCCCTAAATTACCGAAAATTGCTTCTGCATATTTCATTTCCTTAGAGCCTAAAATGCACTTGATACTTGTACCCAATCATCAGTCCTAAGACAAAGTATACAAGACTTTATCGAACACATACAGGTGAATGAACCAGCAAGGCAGAAAATGATAGGAAGAAATGACAGAAAGCGAAAGAACAAGGCAGAAACACAGAAAGTGACAGAAAAGAGGAAATTCCTAGCACAGAATTTCCAGAAGGTAGGGTTACTATTTATACTGGAAGAGCCCCTGGCATCCCCACAGGGGGAGGGGGGACGTTTTGGTGTAAATGAAAGTGTTCGTCGATATAGTTCCAGTAGTAGTGGAAAATAGAAGTTTTCTTTTACTACAATACTTATTTCTTTGCAAAGAATCAATCCAGAAGCCATCCACTTATTCTCGTTTTTGTTATTTTAAAAAGCTTTTATGGAGTACCTCACTAAGACACAAAGAATAATTCTAAGAGTGCCTCACTAGGACACGAAGAATAATTCTAATTGAATATCAAAAACAAGTGTGACTGCCCGCGTTCAAGCAAGCAGGAACCAGAAAAAACACCGTTTGTAATCTTACGCTTGACAAAGGCCAGTTGGCCGAAAATTTGCGCCTGTCTTGTCTTATTGTATTAAATACGCGTTCGTATTCTTCTTTCGTGTTTTTTCTGGTTTCTAACTGAGCATGTAATCTAAAAACTGCTATTACTCTACAGAATAACTACGCTCATTAGTACATGATCACAGGGTGGGGATCTCAGTTTGCACGACAAAACGGGTTAAGTTTCGTTTGTTTTTTATGCTTTTTTGAATTCTGGATCGTTTCCCTGTGAGATATTTCTGATTCAGTATAAAGTGACCACAGTTAGTTTTTCGAAGATATAATACTACACTTCAAGCTCTTAAGAAAACATGTTCAGCGTGTGGCTTTTTGTCTCTTGTATGACTGCCGGTCAAGTCATTGCATAAATTAAGGCAGAGTCATGTATCAATCTATATGCTAAGATGTCTGATTCATGTTTCATCTGATCCACAGCATAGGACTGAAATATTATTCACCTATTTGTTTATTTGCGTTGTTTATATGTATGTTTGTTTATTTATTTATCATCATCACAAACGGCATCACAGGCATTATAATCAGTATAATCGCCCATATAATAATAATAATAATAACAACAGCAACGATGATAATGATGATGATGATGATGATGACGATGACGATATTATCATTTATCATTATCATTATTATTGTTATTGTTATTATTACTGTTATTGTTATTACTATTATTATTATTATTATCATTATCGTCATCGTCATCATCATCATCAATTTACTTTTTTTCTCATATTATTGTATTTCACCAACACTGAAAAAAGAACCATATTACTACTAAAAGAAACTGATGTCGATCGTTTGTGAGTCTGAAAAAAAAAAATTTTTTTGGAAGTATCCACGACAACTTTTAAAACGTGTATTACAAACACAGTTTTTTTATTTTAAAGTTAGATAGTTTTCGTTTATATTTCCATGTGTGTTTCTATATAAACGACAGTTTATTCAAGTGAAATCTTTACTGACAGATCCATTTTGCACTCACCAGCTGTGTTGTCAGCTTAACGTTTTCAGATTATGTACATTTCGCTTTTCAAATTACACTGTATTCCATTGAAACACAGATAATATATAGGCCTAGACCGTATTTATTTTTCAGCTACAGATTATGTTTCGAAGTATTTTTCTACTTTTCATTTTACTCCACTCCACTCTAAATCGTTACTCATCATCAGACATGCAGTTTGGAATGAATTACCTCTTTCTGTGGTGAAGAAAGTTTCTTTTAATTATACTTGAATATCGTTCCTCATACTGTAGCTATCTTTGTCAAGTTTGCAAGATTCACTGTATACTGATCCTGTTCTTCTCCTTTCTTAATGAAAATCTTTTCATGAATTACCCTCTTTTGTGATGAAGAAGGTTTCTTCTTACAATCTGTTGTGTTATAAAATACCTCTTTCTTCATTTTATTCTTATTATACTTATACTTGAATATCGTTCCTCATATTTTAGCTATCTTCGTCAAGTTTGCGAGATTCGCTGTATACTGATCCTGTTCTTCTTCCCTGTTCCCTAAGATAATGTCCCTGTTGTAGTGAAGCCTTGTGTCGATCATTTTCTTGTCCCAGTAAATGGCTGCTGTATATTGTCTGGCGCTCACACGGATAAAAGTAAACGCGGCAGCGATCTACAAGCACAATGGCAGTGTCATTGCGCAAGTCTGCTGTTGACATGTGATCTAGCGAGTGTAGTCTGGAACTCCAGAGACGTACATAGAGATCGGTCGAACAGATTCTTTACATGTACATTGTTATTGTTGTTATTACTGTTTAAAGCCCAGCCGACTGCGTAGAGCCATATCAGGGCTATAACCTCTTCAAAACATACACAACTTCAACAGAAAAAAAAGGAAAAGAAAATGAAGTACACATATCAGTGCATTCGCGCACATAATCCAAGGATACGCCCCTGGCATTGACCACTCCGTCCAATTTATCGCACAAGGGATTTAAAAACCACAACTGAATACAAATATAAGCATACATAACGACAGGCTTCTGCATATCTCTCCTTCCTAGAGCCAAAAATGCACTTGATACATGTACCCAATTATCACTCCTAGGAAAAAGTACATAAGATTTTATCGAACCTATGCAGGTGACTGGACCATAAGGCAAAAAATGATAGGTAGAAATGACAGAAAGCAAAGGAACAAGGCAGAAACAAAGAGAGTGACAGAAAAGAGGAAATTTTGAGCACAAAATGTCCAGAAGGTGGGGATACTATTCATATTGAAAGAGTCCCTGGCATCCCCATGGGGGGTTACATGTGCATGTTGCAGCCTGGTGCACAAAAGGCTGCAGAAGGCTCGGGACATTAGAGAAGCACGCTCTTGTACTCCTTAGCGTTAGGACGCACACTGCGCATACGTGATGTGGTCATTCGAAGCAAACCCGGCGAGACAGTCAAAACCCAAAGAAAGAGAAATTTTAAAAAATTGAAAAATGTTGCCCTCAAAACCTAAAATCGCAAATGAGTGAGGCGATGATATACAGACTTTGACTTTTTCTTGCGGCCAGCATAATAATGGCGGTGCCAGTCTCTTTTTCTCTCAATGTTTTACATTCTCTTACACTAAATCAAAGTAGCTGCTACACGTTTAAGCAAACAGGAACAAGGAATACTCTGAAATATAAACACAACGCGTATTTACTACCACAAAATAAGACAGGCGCAAAGTTTCGGTCAACTGCCTTATCAAGCATATACAAAAGGCAACAAAGAATAAATGCACAACACATAGTGGAAACACTTAGGCTTAGTCTTTGTTTTCTGTTGTGGTCGCTTGACAAAGGCCTGTTGGCCGAACATTTGCGCCTGTCTTGTACTGTTATATTAACCCTTTGACTTTGCACCCTATCCACTGAGGGAAGCTGGTGGATAGGGTAAGGGAATCAAAGGGTTAAGTTTTTACTTTACTAGCATAGTTGACCATGCAGGATGCTGGTGGACAGGGTGGGGAGTCAAAGGGTTAAGTTTTTACTTTACTAGTATAGTTGACCATGCAGGATACTGGTGGACAGGATGCGGGAGTCAAAGGGTTAAGTTTTAAGGCGTCAAAGGATTAATTTCTTACTTTACTAGTATAGCTGACCATGCAGGTTGCTGGTGGACAGGGTGCGGGAGTCAAAGGGTTAAGTTTTTACTTTACTAGCATAGTTGACCATGCAGGATTCTGGTGGACAGGGTGCGGGAGTCAAAGGTTCACTTTACTAGCATAGTTGACCATGCAGGATGCTGGTGGACAGGTTTGGGAGTCAAAAGGTTAAATACACATTCGGGTGATGCTTTTGAATATTTTTCGCTCTTGAACACTGCACGTATCTGGGAACGATCATCTCACCAGACGGCTGACGTACATCAGAAATAGCCAGCAGAATCGGTCAAGCCAAAACAGCATTCAAGAAGATGAAAGGCATTCTTACCAACAAATGCCTATCAATTAACATCAGGAGGAGATTTCTTGAATGTAATATAGAACCGATAATGTTACACGGTTGTGAAGCGTGGACAGTCAACAAGCAAAACCAGAGCAAGATTGAGGCAGCGGAGATGTGTTTCTAAGAAGAATGTTGAGAGTTTCATGGACAGCAAAGAAAACAAACGAGATAGTCTTGATGGAAGCAGACACAAGAAGATCATTCACAAGGAAGATCAGGAAAAGACAGGCAACATTGACAAGCCAGTTTATGAGGAAAGGGGAATTAGAGCACCTGGTCACAATAGGAAAGCTGGAGGCACGGAGAGCACCATGTAGACCCAGAGAAAAAATATTGGACGGACTTTCAGAGTGGCTGAGGACAGAGAGGGTGAAGATGTGCTTGCAGCAATAAGGGATAGATGCATATGGAGGGCCATGATCGCCAACGCCATGCGGCAGGGCACATGATGACGATGAACACTGCGCGTTATCAGATGTTCATTTTCAGCGAGATGGGCCAGAGTTTGCATACTCAGAGTTGTCTCAAGCCAAACAGGAACCCATTCATCCAAGCATGTAAACAGGAGCTTTACCTCTCGGTAGTCCTCTTTCAAACAAGACAACGATCACCACCAGTGAATGGTGTAGGTACCGGTCTTTCTATCTATGTCTCTGGCATTGGAAGACGTACTGTTTCAGGCACTCGACCTGAACATTTACAAACTACCAACTGCGACATTTGCGTGGCTGCATCCCCCCACCCCCCACCCCCGTGTGTCTAGCATATTGACAAAGTAACCTTTGGGCTGAGTACTGCACCAAGCTGCAAGATATCATATTTTGTGTCACAATTATTTCCGTATGCATGTAGAAATGTTGCTGTTGCTTTTGTTTTGACTCTTTGTCGTTTTTTTCTTGTTTTTTCTTTTTTCGTTGCTCTTTTCTTTTTGACTGTTTGTTTTACCTTTCTTTTTCTTTTCAGCTTGTTTGCTGTATCGCTTTGATTGCTTGCTTGACCTATTTTTTCTGTTCTTTTTGTTCCCTGCTTTTTGTTTTACTGTTTGTTCTCTTTTGCCTGATTGCTTTATGTTGTACGCTTGTTAATGTCTGCTTTCTTTCATTTTCTCTTTTTTGGCTGCTTGCTTTGCTTTCTCTTTCTTTTTTGCTTGGTTATTTTAAGTTTTGTGATATCGATTTTTATCCTCTCCTCTCTTACCCACTGGCTGACATAAAGACGAGTTTCATTAATTTCTATGGACGGTTTCTATGGCTGTCAAACAGCTTTTTAAAAAAAATCTTCGGTTCCCTCGCCGTGTACACCAGCCTCTGACATTATCAGTCACGATAGCACAGCCAGAATTTATCACTTGTACTTCTTCACCCCGGATCATCAACATCATCATCATCATCATCATCATCATCATCATCATCATCATCATCATCATCATCATCATCATCAAGTGCCCTGCCACATGGCGTTGACGATCATGGCCTTCCACGTGCATCTATCCCTTGTTGCCGCAAGCACATCTTCCACCCTCTCTGTCCTCAGCCACCTTGCAGGTCCGTCCAATATTTCTTGGGCCTACCTGGTGCTCTCTTTCCCTCTAGCTTTCCTGTTGTGACCAGGTGCTCTAGTTCCCCTTTCCTCATAAAATGGCCTATAAATGTTGCCTGTCTTTTCCTAATCTTCCTTATGAATGATCTTCGTGTGTCTGCCTCCATCACGACTGTCTTGTTTGTTTTTGTTTGCTGTCCATGGATCTCTCAACGTTCGTCTTAGAATCCGTGGAGGATAGAATGAGGAAATGAATGAAAGAAGATCTTTTTGCAGCTGGTGGATAGATCGGTTGAGGGAACCTGTGGATAAGAGAGGGCAACAAAAATCGATATCACAAAACTTTGCAACATGTTGTCAGATACACACCTTTTGGAGTGTTATCATTTCTGGTCCATCACCAGTGAAGGAATCACTGACGTCTCTAAAATGGTAGAAAAAAAGTAAGACCTGACAGTTTATTCTGTCAAGCAAAAGGTGGGTTTTGTGTGTGTGTGTGTGTGTGTGTGTGTGTGTGTGTGTGTGTGTGTGTGTGTGTGTGTGTGTGTGTGTGTTGTGTGTATGTGAGTGTGTGTGTGTTGTGTGTGTGTGAGTGTGTGTGTGTGTGTGTGTGTATGTGATGTGTGTGTGTGTGTGTGTGTGTGTGTGTGTGTGTGTGTGTGTGTGTGTGTGTGTGTGTGTGTGTGTGTGTGACTCTTAAGAGGCGTGATTTCATATTACCTGGGTAGGATGTGTGTGTATGTGTGTTTGCGTGTGTGTGCGTATTTGTGTGTGTGTGTGAGTGTGAGTGTGAGTGTGTGTGTGTGTGTCTGTGAGTGTGTGTGTGTGTATGTGTGTGTGTGTGTGTGTGTGTGCGTATGTGTGTGTGTGTGAGTGTGAGTGTGAGTGTGGTGTGTGTGTGGTGTGTGTGTGTGTGTGTGTGTGTGTGTGTGTGTGTGTGTGTGTGTGTGTGTGTGTGTGTGTGTGTGTGCGTGTGTGAAGGAACCACTGACGTCTCTGAAATGGCAGAAATATGGTCTTCGTTATTCTGGATATTGCTGCTGTAGAAGAACGCAAAAGCCTCATACAAATGGAACAGTCTCAATAAAAGTTCCATACGGTGGAGGCACTGACCGTTCTGTCCTTTCATCGGCGGTGCTTTCCTCTCTGTCTCCACAGTGATCTTCTTTTCTCTTCCGTTTTTCTGACTCTTTTGGTAATAAGGAACATTGATAAACTTTTTGTATAACATTTGGTGTTGCCAGAACAAGATTGAAGCAGCCGAGATGTGGTTTGTGAGAAGATTTGATTTTTTATCAAGATTTTGCGCTATATAAATATTGTAATTATTATTATTATAGAATGTTGAGAATTCCATGGGCAGCAAAGAAAACAAACGAAACAGTCTCGATGGAGGCAGACACAAGAAGATCATTCATAAGGAAGATTAGGAAAAGATAGGCAACGGCAATAGGCCATTTTAAGAGGAAAGAAGAATTAGAGCACCTGGTCACAATAGGAAAGCTGGAAGGAAAGAGAGCACCAAGTAGGCCCAGGGAAAAAATATTGGACGGACCGACAGGGTGGCTGAGGACAGAAAGGGTGGAAAATGTGCTTGCGGCAACAAGGGATATATGCATATGGAAGGCCATGATCGCCAACGCCATGCGGCTCGGCACTTGATGATGATGATAACATTTGGGTTTGCAGTGAATTTTTATTCACCAATTCAAACTTATCAAATGATCAAGACTTGACACTTGCACGTCCTCCAGACTTGAAGTATTAGTGACGTTGTGTATTCATAAGTAGAATCAGCAACAGCGAGCGTGTAATGAGAAATCAGATAAATCGGAAGGCATTATTGATTATCCATCTACATTACATCCAGTTTGGACCGTTTTTATGTTGAGCTGTTGTAAAGCACTTTTTACTAACACACCAAAACTGCTGTTGTAAAGCACTTTTTACTGACTAACACACCAAAACTGCTGTTGTAAAGCACTTTTTACTGACTAACACACCAAAACTGCTGTTGTAAAGCATTTTTCTAACATCACCAAAACTGCTGTTGTAAAGCACTTTTTTACTGACTAACACACCAAAATGCATATTGTAAAGCACTTTTTAATTAACACACAAAACTGCTGTTGTAAAGCACTTTTTCTACTAACACACCAAAACTGCTGTTGTAAAGCACTTTTTACTG